>JAZKJV010010228.1:0-466920 GCA_037367405.1 Ottelia alismoides
TACAGAGGAGTGACGGAGTACCATTTGCCATTCACTACGCTAGCAGTACATTGGATGTCGCGCAACGGAACTACACTGTCACTGAGAAAGAGATGCTAGCCATAGTTTTTGCCCTAGATAAGTTCAGATCTTACATCATTTGGATCTAGAGTGACCATTTACACTGATCATACCGCCATCAGGTACCTCATGGAAAAGAAGGATGCCAAAGCCAGATTGACCAGATGGATCCTTCTACTCCAGGAGTTTGACATAGAGATTAAGGATAAGCCTGGAGTCAAGAATGTGGTGGCGGATCATCTCTCTCGATTGGAGTATCGTGAGGACTCTGAGCAGATTGAGCCTATTTGTGAGACCTTCCCAGGTGAGGCGATCATTGCTATCGCCTCGCTCCCATGGTATGCCAATATGTGAACTATCTTGTCGCCAAGAAAGTTCCACAAGATTGGCCCAGACAGAAACTTAAGACCTTCCTAGCAAAGGTCAAGTTTTACCATTGGGAGGATCCGTCCTTTACCACGAAGGAGAAGATAGTATCTGGTGTAGGTGCATTCCTCAGGAGGAGCACCACAGCGTCCTTACTTACTACCACAAGCTTGAGGTAGGAGGACATCACTCAGGGAGGAGAACGACACAGAAAGGTGCTCCAATCCGGCCTATGGTGGCCGACTCTCTTCAAGGACTCTGATGAGTTCGTGAAGACGTGTACTGACTGTCAGAGGATGGGCACTTGTGGACAGCGTGATATGATGCCGTTGCAGCCCATACACTTCTGTGAGGTTTTGACGTATGGGGCATCGATTTCATGGGTCCATTCCCTAGGAGTCAGGGATTTGAGTACATTCTGTTGGCCGTGGATTATGTGAGTCGTTGGGTTGAGGCCATCCCCGCCCAAACCGTAGATGCTAGGAATGTATGCAGATTTTTGAGGAAGAATATCATTTCACGGTTCGGTGTACCTCGAGTGTTGATATTTGACGGGGGGGGGTATCATTTCGTCAACGACAAGGTAAAGGCCCGTGCTAGCGAGTTCAGCATAGACCATCACCTCAGACGAATGGTCTTGTTGAAGTGGTCGAACAGGGAGATCAAGACTATCTTGCAGAAAGTCGTCTGCCCTGACCGAAAGGATTGGTCCCAGCTTTTGGACTCGGTCTTGTGGGCATATAGGATGTCTATCAAGACGCCTTTGGGTACATCTCCCTTTCACCTCGTTTATGGCAAGCCGTGCCATTTACCTGTTGAGCTGAGGCATAGGTTACTTTGGGCTGTCACTGATATACTTTTGGATCCAAAGAGTGGAGGAGATCAGAGGAGGGTAGAGTTAGCATCCTTGGAGGAGCTTCGTGATACCTCCTTTTCAAACAGCCTACATTATAAGGAGAGAGTGAAGGAGTGGCATGATTCTCATATCAACCACAAGCAGTTTGAGCTAGGACAGAGAGTATGGCTGTTTGATGCTAGGCTTCGTCTATTTCCAGGGAAGCTACAGAGCAAATGGAAGGGAACATATTTGGTTATAAAGGTACATGACAATGGGAGTATTGATATATTTGAGTTGTCTTCTGATGTTACCTTTCGAGTGAACGGTCAGCGGCTCAAGCCATATCTAGATCATGAGTCGCGGGTCGTTGATGTTGCCCCGATTCACTTTGCGTGAGATGTGGTCTCTTGACTCACATCTATTGCATCTTACGCCTGATTATCACTGTTCTTCCGACTTGTATAGGTACAGTTGTCCATATCACTCTATTCTTTAGTCCCACACCCCTTTTCTCATCTTATGATTATGCTATACTTAGGGTGTACTTTACCCTAAGTATAGGGGGGGGGGGCGTAGGACTCTCGGGTATCCTATTGATTATTTCTACCCATGTTTTGCTGCCTACACTTAGGGATATTTCACCCTAAGTATGGGGGGGGGTAGACTCTGTACATCCGTCCACTCAGATTTCCCTTCATGTATAGCTTGCTATATTTAGGATTACTTGATCCTAAGTATAGGGGGAAACACCGAGTTCTCTTGATTCTATTCTCTGATTCATCTTTGTATATACCATTCCTTTTCACTTCCCTATACTAAGAACGAGTTATGTCTTCTTCATCGCTCTTGATCACTCTGAGGACATCGTTCGAGCTAAGTATAGGGGGTTGTCGTATATATTTCATATATACTTTAGCCATAACTCGTACCTTGTGTGAGTGTGTTAATAAATAAAAAAGGCTAAAAATCCATAAAAATTAAAAAAATTCCCTTGTATATAAAATTCTTCTTGCACATACCAATTTATTTATAAAATTATTTTTGTACAAATGATTGTAAAATCTTTTGTGTAAATGGTTTGTAAATATTTTCATATCAAAATTATGTATATAGTACAAAATTTCTGTAAAATGTTTGAAAAACAAAAAGTTTGCAAAAACCTTGTGTAAATTTTTGTAAATATTTTGCAAAACTTCGCATTCATGCATACATCCATGTTTTCAAACATTTTTCAAAAATTTTGGACATGTGTAAATATTTGTAAAGTTGCATCTTTGTAAATACTTGTACAGTTTTTCCAAATCATAGTTGACATTTAAACTGGCCTGGAATTAAATTGACAAATGGAGCCTGTTAAGACCTTAATCCACCTAATAATAAGAGGAACCTTAGAGGGCTTAGGATTAAGACTTTTCAGGTTCATTGGGACTTAATTCTTTGAGTCCACTAGGCTATGAGCATATGTCATCTTGATGAGCCTAAGTAGATCACTTAACAACACACGCATGACTCTCAGAGACAATGGCTTTACTTGCACCAGTACTCTACACATAGCTCTCCACGGATGAGGTGGTGAGGAGGCAGTTTCCTTTGGCTTGGGGTAGCATATGAGGGTAGTACTTCTAGGCGGAGCCTCTCTTCTTCTTCTAGTGAAGGAAGTGCGCCTCAACTTGGTCTGGTGGTTATGAAGTCTAAAGACAGAAGTTGTGGATTGCAATAAAGCTTCAAAAGAGGATAGTCTACTGGCTCAAGAGGAAAAACTCCTTGTATATATGCTGCACCTTGTAGATATGTTGTACAGATGCACATGAAAAAAATGTGCAAAAGAAAAGAACTCCAAAAAAGTAGTGGGTCGGATTGAAAATTTAATAATCCCACCCGAGTGTACATAGTCAAATAAAGCAAAGCTTGATATCCATGTTCCATCTCATGAAGCTTGCAGCGGGAGACTCAGCTACACTGGTTAGAGCTCCCAAGGATACTTGGCTACACTGGTCATGATCCATTCTCTTATTCCCCCTCCTCTTGAGCCGGTTGCACTTGAACTTAGAAGGGAATGCCCCGCTTCTCGAGGAAAGAGTTGCTAGATCGAGGCATTAGAGTTACTGGGTTGAGGGAGGGTGTTTCTTTATTACTTCTGAGGTGGGGAGCTACATATCACTTACACCGTACAAGAAAAGATTCATGGTCATTAGAGTTTGTGTATGTAGACTTGTTCTGATCTGGTTTATTGAGGAGTCTTGATCATAGATTGGTGGAACTTAGAGGTTGTTAAGTTTTAAGCTTAAGTCCAAATAAGGTTCCGACAAATTAATAATCCAAAGGTCTGACTGAGCTCCATATTTCAATTTAATGAAGGAAAGTTTAATAATCAACCTTGATTTCCCCTCTTTTTCTTTTTCTTTCTCTTTTGCACTTCTTTTTCAAATAAGTGTTTGCTAAGGGACTAGCAAAAGTAAAGTGTAGTGGGGTGATGAATCCCAATTCATCACTCTTTATTCCTTTACTTTAGCTAGAAACCTTAGCCAAATACCCTGTAAATAGGTGTAAATATCATAAATTATGAAAATGCATGCATCATGTAAATATGCATAATTAGCATGTTTTTGGCTGAAAATAAAGGAATAAAGAAACACAAGAAAAAGAGGGAAATATTTAGAATAAATATTGAGTGACCTAATCCAAAGGGAGGGCTCAGCATGGGCCTGACCCCAAAGGATTCCAAGTAGAGAGAGATAAGGTCAGTCATGTATGTACATAACCCCATGTATATAAATAAATTTATTTTCCTCAAAATAAAAATTAAAAAGTGTTTCTCATATTTTGTACATATTTGTAAAAATAAAACTAAAATAAAAATCAGAAAAAAAGAAAATAAAAATCACTTTCCCCCTTGTATATATATACCATGTACATATGTATATAAGCCTATTTATTTAACCCATGTAAATAACTCATAAAAAATAAAATAAAAATACCCTATTATTCCAAATTTTATGTGGTAAATAAATAAAATATAAAATTGGAATAAATGTACAAAAATAAATAATTAAAAATAAAAATAAAAATACATATACCTATATATAATAATAATATAATGTAAATACGTTATTTATTTTTCAAAAAAATAAATAAAAATCGCTAAAAAATAATTTGAAAATAATAAACATTTTTCATGTTTAAACTTTTTCAAAATAAAATCATTTACTGATTTAGAATGATTTTTCAAATAATTAATAAATGGCGGCCTCCCATTGGTCCACGGGGGATTGTTGACCCCCGATCAACTCTCCCCCCAGGACCACTCGCCCGCGGATCCTGCACCCGACCCGACATCGCCTAATTTTCCCCGCATGATCCGATCACCATCCACTCAAACCCCGGGTACCGATTGTAGTAGATCCATTCCTGATCCACGCCTGATGATCCTTCCTAGGGATCCGAGCTCCGATTTGCCCATTCGAATCCATCTTGCCGAACCCCTACGAGTATATATCATCTCCTCCGCCGTGCTCTTCAATCCATCTTTGGCTCCACCCTTCCATCACAGGACCTCCATCACCTCCCTTAGAGTGACAGCTATCCGAGCGTGGTGTCGCAGTGAGGAGGAGGAGTCCCCAGCCACTGATCTGGGAGCTCTTCGCCGTGTGCCGTCGCAAGGTGCGCTTGAGCCTCGGGACCCGATGACCCCTTGAGGCGAAGACCCAGGAGCTTCCTTAGCTTCAGCCCAGTCGACTGCGACCATCAGGTATCTCGCCTAATTTCGATTTACGCCCAATTGCGTCGCAGGCCTTCGCCGGCCGATTCCCATCGATCTGATCATCTACCTGTCCGTCCGACCATCGATTCACGCACACGAGACTCCTACCCACCTTCTTCACCCATCCGATCAACTTGGTTCGCCCCGGAACCAAGAATCGAGTCTCCTCCATCATCGCATCGCCGGAGACCCCGCTCCGCCCCCTTTCCGATCACCATTCCACCCCTAACCAAGTTGAGGCACTTTGCCCTTGACCCAGGAGTTCGGTTGTGCCATTTTACAGGTTAAAGGGACCCATCTGAGGGCCCAACAGTTCAAGCATAGTCTCCTTGCTCCTCCGTCGTCGCCGGAGCTCCCCGGAGCTTCTCGGCCTCATCGGAGGTGCCCACCAGCTGCGGATCATCGTGACGGAGCATTTCCACATCCCAGCAGCCTCATCGGAGCCCCCCACCGCGCGCATTGGGCTGGCGAACTTCGATCGTGCCCCATCGCCCAGTTCAGATCTCGATCGTCCATCTACGAGGAGCTCTCAGCCGTCCGATCTTCATCTGGGTTTGATCTGGACCGATCATCGACAAAGGTGTGCCCTCGCTTCTCAACCGTCAGATCTACACGTGGCATGCTCTCGACCGTCGATCCTAAATAAAGGGGGAAATATCACTTAGGCCCCTCTGTTTATTGCATTTATAGTTTAGTCCTATAAATATTTAGTGTAGTTGTTTTTCTTTTGGATATTTTGTACTATGGGCCTCGTGTTTATTTTATTTGAATTTTACTCCCTGTCTACGTGGAACACGTGCATCGTCACATGATATTTTGGGAAATTTGCATGTATGAGCTTGGGGTTTGTGTGTGTTATGAAATGAAATTAAGTTTTTGATATTTGTATTTATACCCATGTACGTGGTTTTTATTAACATTGTGCTGAATATCTGGGCTTTTTGCGCCTTTTCTCCTAAAGTTTTAGTACGTGTTACGCTTAAGCCCTTGGAAATAAGTTTCTTTGCATTTAGGTCCATGTGTGCTGTGTGCCTTGTTTTTATTGAATAAAATATCAAATTAAATCCAAATTAGGTGAAATTTGGACACGTGGCTCCTATCACCGTGCAAAAATTTTCCTAAATTTTTAGGACATTTTTAAGGCTTTTTACAATTTTTAAAAAAAATCAAAAATACGCATTTTTGTTAATGTTTGAAAAAGGAAATCGATTAAAAATATAAAAACTTCTTTAAAAATTCTAAAAAATAGAGATAGTTAGTTTTAGTGTATTTTAGCTTCTGTCAAATTTTTCTGCTATTTGGATTTTTAAAAACCTTAAATATTGCAAACCCTAAAAATCTTATAGAAATTGTAAAAAAGTCTATAAAAATCATAAAAATTCAAACTCTTTTTTTATAGCTTAATTTTTACATATATTTTTCATAAAAATTGCCTCCAGACTTTTATAAATCAATTTAATATTTTTTTGATCTTTCAAGTCTGGCTGCACAGTAACTCATATTTTTCCTCTTTCTTGATTTTTATAAAATCAAATAAAAATTGAAAATTTTGAAAAATTCACCAAAAATACATCAAAATATTTAAAATACAAAATAATTTTGTTTGAATTTTTGTATATTTTTGAGTGTTTTTAATAATTGTTGAAGTTGCTTGTTTTTTTATTTCCTTATAAAATCAAAAACACAAAAATATTTAAAAATAATTAAAATCCACCAAAAATATTTTCCTCTTTATTTTTCAATTCTGACTACTTCGTAGGCCGCAAGGCCATCCCGTGCTCCTTGAGTTCGACCCTGGTCGCTATACCAGGTTAATAAAGGTAGCGAGGACCGCTCTTGCTTTCCTTGACTTATATCTTTATTTAGTGGTTCTTATATTTTCTTGTTGAGTCCGATTCTCCGAGATCCGGGTCGCAACTATCCGAGTGTGATTTTTACCTCACCCGGATTTAGGAAGGGAAATTTTCGGCACATCAATATTCAACACCCGTGCTTTTGCACGGGTTGCCCACTAGTTAGTAATAAAGATAGAATGAAATAATAAATTGGGTTAAATGGGATTACTTTTGTGGGAGCTAACTTAACTACCTCACCCTTATTTTGTTATGTTTACGGTACTTTTTAATAACGCATGGGAAGATTTGGATCGCTATAAAACATCATGTTCTCATTCGAATTACGTGTAAAATAGATAGTCCAAACTCATTCATCTAAAAGAAGTCGATTCCAGCAATTCTGATATCATTAAAATTTTACATGCTTGATGGATGGGATATGAATCTCAATTGGATCGAAATTTGTATGAAAATTTGTTGTCATGTAGAATATAAATCCCCCATTTATTATTAAAAAATACCACAAAAAATAACAAAAATAAAAGTGGGGTAGCTCAAATTTACCATAATAATTTCTGTGGACAAATAATAAATAAAACTACATTGATATATAAAAAATATAATATTGATAAGTATTAATGTAGCATTTATGTATAACAAATATAGATGAGATGATTTATACAATAATAAAATAGTAGTGTTGGTCGCTATGGACTAAATATCATGTAACTCTTCACTTAAAAGTATATATAATCTCGCTTGATCCTAGTGTAAACCATTAAAATGATGATAAGCCTTCATTTACAGGATAATTGAATAAATGTTGAAGGTCTATTTTGTGAAGGAAAATGAAGATACGATAATTAGGTGTATATGGAATAAAGACTCTTATTCACAACTCTTGTTTTTTGGTGGAATTTATCATGATAATAGAGATGGCATGAGCATGTGCTATTTCTATTGTTTTGATCGGGTAAGTGTATATGTGTCACATGATGAGGAATGTGGAATAATCAATAATAATTATTATATTTTAAGTTGAGTTGTATTTATTAAGAAATTGGCATCTCGAATTAGTCGTTTTCAATAAATTGGTCTATTTATGTTAATCATATATTGCGTCGTGTGTCGGATTTTTTAAAATAATTATTTAAAAATCCGAAATTAATTAAATATGTATCATACAAATTTACTTAAAAATAAGCATTGATCGGCACGTGAGGTGCCGATTTGGGATGCCACCTCCAAATCATCACCTCATGTGCTGATTTGGGATGGAGCCGTTGGTAAATTACCAACGGATCCCTCTTCCATCCCCTTATATATAAACATATATACATACATACATACATACATACATATATACATACATACATATACATATATATATATATATATATATATATATATCCCCTCACTCCTCATTCCTCACACTTCTCCCTCCCTCTCTCATTTTACTTCTTCATCCCTTAATTATACTTCTCTCATCTCTCTCAATTCATATTCTCAAGCAACATTTCGACTTCTTAGCATCTCTCTAATCTGCTATTCTTATTCGAGTAAGAATAAGTTTTTTTTGTAAACTATTTTCATAAATATTTTTTGCATGTCCTTATCAACAAAGGCGATGTATTATTGCAGATATTAGATTATATTTATTCTTTTCTTTTCAGATATATCACCTTTATTTGAAGAAACACATTATTCAGGTAAATTTATATTCATTGATTTTATTTTTGATTGCACTCATTAATTAGATGTGCAAAATCAGATACATTTAAAGAATTTTAGTTCATTTAAATGGACATGAAAATTATGATCTTTTATATATTGCATTTGGAATCATAACTGCTTTAATTTTTTTAATTATTTTTTTAAGGAGGAACTACACTACAGAAAATGAAGAAAATAATGTTTATATTAAATTTAGAAATTATTATTAAGGATAAACACTTAATTATGATTGAGCCATGGTTGTAGGATTGTTTGTCGGTAGATTAAGGCCAAACACCTAATTATCGTTGCATGCACCTATAGTTGTGTTTGGACTTGGTAAAATTTTAATTGCTTCTCATTTAGGTTTGGAATCGAGTGCCGAGAGGGACTCTACACAACGCTTGCAGGACTCACTGTGGTGAAGAGATCTCCAAGACCGGATTTTTGGATTCCATCTCCGAGTGATTAGCATATTGTGCTTCACGTTAATACCATAATATGTTTTAATTTACCTTTAAAATAAAATTAAATTTCATTAATTAAATCAAATTACATATTTTACTGCATTCATGATTTGAAAAAATATTAATTTCATAAACTAAAATAAAATTTAATTAATTGGTCATCTTTGTAAATGAATGTATTGCAAATATTTGAACATTATAATATAGTTATTTAACTTTAAAATAAAATTTAATTTTAACTTCATAATTAAATTATATATTAAATTAATTATTCTTCTAAATGTATTGATAATGTTCTTTTATTCATGAACCATATATGATTACCAATCTTTGTAGTAGATCTTTATATATGGCATCCAATAATGTTCATATTTTATTATATTGGGGTGGAGTGGTGAGTGTGACAGACGAGCACGTAGATTATATCGGAGGACAAAAATGTACGGTTATACTCCCACGCCCGATGATGAATATATGATTCTCACTCTTTATTCTTTTATTTTAGCTCTTCTTTTGGGCAAAACACCCTGTATACATGTAAAGTCAATAACTTAGCATTCTTCATGCTAGTGTTAATAGTGCATAATTAGCAAGTATTTTGTAAAAATAAAAGAATAAAGGAAAAGAAAAAGAATGATATATTTAGAATAAATAGAGAGTGATCTAAACCTCAAGAGAATGTCAAGACTTGAACTGATTGTAAAAATAAAATAAGTAGAGAGAGGTGTGGTCTACTATGTATTGTATATATCACATATACTTGTACATACTATTTATCTATTTATTTTAAATAAAACCAAAATTATTTTATTCTTTTACACCCTTGTATATAGTTTTAATAATATAATAAAAATAAATAAAAAATTTAAAAATAAAATAAAAATAAAAATATCATAAACACACATGTACATGTCACATCCACTATTTATTTTATACCCTTAAATGATGTATAAAAATAAAATAAAAATTATTTTATATTCCTAAAATTATGTTATAAATAAATAAAATATAAAATAAGGTATATATGTAAACATAATAAAATAAAAATACTTGTAAATAATACATAGGTATATTATGCATGTATATAATATACATTATTTTAGTTTCCATAAAATTAATTAAAAATCTTATGAAAATAGTTTGAAAATTAATAAACATTTTTATGCACTTTTATTTTTAAATCTTATATTATTTTTTATTGAGTTTTCTTGTAATTTTGTAAATTCTGAATTTTCATTGAGCCACGTGAGAACGTTCACCTAGGTCAACATCTCCATCCAGCTGACCCGACCCGATTCCGTTCTTGTCGGAGCTTCTTCTTCGATTTTCCTGCCCGACTCCGACCTTCATTTCCCTTGATTCCTCATCAGATTCTTCTCCTTGGAACTGTGATCCTTGTGAATCCCTAGGAAAGATCGGATCTTCTTGTTGGACATGTGAGCCCACGGCGAGCCATTATGCAATAAATGTTATTGCAAATATCATTCCCTGATCTGAAATGAAGAATAAATAATTTGCATAATAGGTCCCTCTGTACAATTAGGGTTATGTACCATGGCCATCTTGATGATCACACAGCTGTTGATTCAATTATTGAATCATAGAGGCTGATGCTTGGATGAATATCTAAAGAGTTAGATTGAGGACTCATCAAGCACCGTCAAATGATTGTTAAGAGATGATCTCCAGCCTGAGTAGAAGATGGCAATCCTTTCTCACATAGGTTGATATCTGACCGACCTCTTGATGCAGGTCCTCTGCATGGGAATAGTGATTCGGAGGTGTCAGATTAGTTAGGTCAAAGAGTTGACTTAACGAGATCGAAATAACCTAAGTCCTATGATGAATGTTGTCACAGCATAGGCACGCATCCTCTGACCAGAGACAGATGTATTACTATATGTCTGAGTATGTACATTTGGTCGACCGATAGGTTGATGGCATAACCAAGGTCTATACACCGGCGAGCTGGTGTGCATATAAGGGCATATGAGTAATATGATCTCTCAAAGGGATCATACAGGTTCACTACTGAACCGGAAGACATGAGCTCACTCATGAGATATTGGGAAGAATCAAATTCTGTGTACGGTCATCTCGCTTTGGAAGCTTGACTGAATTTGTAGGTTTGATATATACTTCTGGAAAGTATATGATCAAGACCTAGGTATGATATATGCTTTTGGAAAGTATATAATCGATACCAAATCCCAATTATCAAATGAGAAATTTACTGATAAAACCCTGAAAAAGAGAGTATAAAATTGATCTTGATCTTCGGGTTGATCATGGGTCTTCCAGTATGCAAGATGTACAGGTATTGGGAATACCTGAGGGTGATGTGATCATAAATGATTGTATATCCATGACGCTTCCATTCCGAGGGAGTGATGAAACAAGTCTGGATTTTAGTGACTCCTCTCAGTAGAGAAGCAATCTAATCTTGGTCCAAGTGTTGGACATTGGTCTGAATGAGATTCAGATGCAATAAGAAGATTAGACTTGCGGTCTTGATTTAATCAAGCATCCATGGGAGGTTCGTAAGATCTGGATTTGAGATGAGATCTCAACATCCAAGTCACAATACGTGGAACAATACAATCGCCCTGTCCTTATCTCCAAGTATCTGCGGAGAAAGCACATTATTCTTGAAGGAGTTCAAAAATAATTCATTTGATGAATTCTGTATCCAAGCATCGAGAAAATGGATAATTAAATATGATTTAATTATCATGAATAATATGAATTTGATTCATATTATAAGAAGAGATATCTAAGATAGTTAAATGTGATTTAATTATCAAAGATATGAATAACGTGAATGTGATTCATGTTATTTGGGCATATGAGAAAAGAGATCCAAGATGATTAAATGTGATTTAATTATCATGGATATGAATAATGTGGATAGCAGTATCCATATTAATCATATATATTATAAATATGATTTATAATATATTAGAGAGAGAGAAACTATGTAAATAGCATTTGTTAATTATTAAATGTGGATTGGATTCACATTTATTAATTAATTGGAAATGTAATTTACAAATTAGTTTGGGTTGTGAATTTGATTCACATATTTTTGATGGCATGATTGAAATATTCACAAATTAATTTGGAATTAATTTGGTGGATATTATTGCAATAATAGAGATAATAAGATAAAATAAAAGGAGACAAAAATTACCACATAAATAAAGGTGGCGTCACCTATGACTTATTCATAGGTGACACCCCCTATAATTTAGGGTGGTTTGTTGCCTCTCTGTTTTTGTTATCACACCATCTCTTGATAAATTAATTTGTGTTAAATTAAATTGTGTTGATAATGTTGCAACATATATTTAATTTAAATATAAATTAATGTTGTTAGTTTTAACCAACAACAATCATAGCCATTGATTATTACATAGACCAAGCATGTCCGTTGGATCTATGTGTCCCATGGATTGAGATCCATTGGATCCTAAACTAATATAAAAGGAGGGCTAGCCTAGCCTTTCTTGGTACATCATCAAGAGTTGTAGAAGACTACTACTCTCCCCCTCTCTCTTTCATATTCTCGTCTAGCCTCTCTCCCTCTATTAAAAGTGGCAGTCCACTTTGTGCATTGAGGAGGAGAGCATATTGCCTTCACCTTCGACGGCTCGAGGATCTCCTTCTTCTTTGGAGTTGCTTACTCTAAAGGAAGACGACGGATTTCGTTTGACAAAATCAGGGGATCCATTGCTTGGATCTTCATCGAGGATTACGGGAGAAACGTGACTCATCATCGCGCCCACAAGTGCGTTCTTCGTGGATTGGACTTAAGACAGGAGGATCTCTTGTTTGGGATCTCACGATTACAACCACGCTTCAAGAGGTATTCCTTATACTTTGTGGTTTGGTGAAACGATCCGAGAAGTGTTCTCGTGATCATATGGTTTCATCTTTAGTTTTAAAATTTTTAATTTCCGCCGCATCTAGCAACTAGTACGACTAGTCGCCCCGATCGCATACGATGCGATCGACATGCTTCCGTGATGCGCTTGAGGATTCTCAATATCCTTCATTTCTTAGGGATTTGCGCCTCCTACCGATCTTTTTGGATCCTGAGGAACCCTATAAATTCCCTCTTCCATCTCTATTGCCTCTCACCTCATCCCCCACACCCCATTCTTCCCTAGCCACCTTTAGTGGAGTGACAGCCCCTCAAGGAGCTGCTTAGAATCCTTAGGAGATGCTTGGAGGCTTGAAGCTCGCAACATAGGCGCAGTTTCTGCCGTGTGAAGCCTCCCAGTCAGCCGCAATTCGGTCGAGGCCAAGACCCATCCGCCCACCTTCGCCTGAAGCTCAGGAACTCCTCCAACCTTTCAGGTATCTATCTTCAATACTGCATTTCCATTTTCGATCTTCCCCTTTTTGCTCCGTCGCAGTCATCTCTGCTCCGACCATCTGGTCGGACACCGTTACATCCATTTACCCATTCCGATCGATGCTACATCTCGTCCTCCATCTTCTCACGTAGTCTTTTCCCCATGAGGCTCGACTATCGGGTCGAGATTAGGACCTAGCTCTCCCTCCACCCTCGCTGGATATCGATCGTCATGCCCCATTGCTTCTTTCCTCTCCTAATGTAATAACTAGGACCGGAGCATAGCCCTGAGTCCCCTCTACTCTTTATAGGACATTACACGTGCGAGGAGACCACTTAGAGTCTTTGGTTGCTCATGTGAACCTGCTCCAGGATCCCCTTCATCTGACGCAGAGTATCTCCACGACGCCACCTCCATTTGAGCACCCTACCTGATGCGGAGTATCTCCACACCGTCGCCAGACCTCTCTGATCTTTCATTGGAGCATCAGATCCCATCTAATGCTCTATTGAAGTTCGTTGAGGTCTTGTTCTTACTGACCCTTCCCCCACCGTCGGATGGGCCCGCTCTTGCCAGATCCAATCTGAGCCACCAAACAACATTAGCCTTTTGGTCGTTGGATAGATCCCTGACGCATCTGCCCCACACGTCCGCGACATCCTCTGTAGCTGTCAGATCTGCAGCAGGAGTCGATCAGAACCGTATGCCAGTGCCAGCCTCCACGCGTGCCACGTGTCCTCGCCAAGTGTATCTTTCCCTTTTGCCCTCGCATGTTTCGAGATTTTGCTTTAGTCCATTAAATAAATGTTGTAGTTAAGAACTTTTACACTTGGACCTCGAGTTTTTAGATATTTGCTCTTTGGTCCTTCTCAGTCTGTAGCACGTGCATGTTCACGTGAGTCAAGGGATAGTTGCACTTTCTTCCCTGAACTTTTAACTATTTATGAATGTATGGTGTGTTTTTAGAAATTGCAATTATACCCATGTACATTCGGTATTAAACATGTGCATGATTTGATTGGGCTTTTTATAGATTAGACCCTATGCTTTTAAAGGTTGTTATTGATTTGGACTGTGAACTTAAAGTATTTACAAATAGGTCTCTGTAAACTATGCTTAATTGCATGCTTTGTGTTGGACTTAATAAATATTAAACTAATTCGAAAATTAATTAAAAATTACCATTGACTCCTATTAGTGTGTACTATTTACTGTAATTTTATTGGGTTGATTTAGTTGCATTTTATATTTTTAAAAATCCAGGAACCCTTTAAAAAGTCCATGTTTGAAAATTTCATAAAAATTGTTGAGTGTGCCTTTTATTGTGTTTTAATTGTTGTATTTATTTTGTTTGATAATTCACTATAAAAACCTTAAAAATTACAAAATATTTAAAAACTTATAAAAATTATAAAAATCAAGGAAAAATCCAAAAATTGCAATTTTAGTTTTTGTTTGTATCTTGTAATTTTTATTTTATTAGAAAATTGCTAATCAGGACTTAGGGTATTTTATTTTTAATTTGTAATTTAGTCCTGATTGTGCATTGTTTAAGTTTTTGGCTTTATTTGATTTTTTAAAAATCAAAAAAAACATTTGAAAAGCACAGAAAAATTATCAAAAATACTTCAAAATCAGAAAAACCTAAAAATATTTTATCTTAATTTTCTGAATATTTTTAGCTTTATAGAAAAATCCAAAAAGAGTGTTGTGCTTGTTTTCCTACATTTTGTGCTTGTTTTCCTTCATTTCCATTTTCGATCCATCTTCCCCTTTTTGCTCTGTCACAATCATCTCTACTCCGAAAGCTAGTTGGAGCTCTGTTACATCCATTCACCCATTCTGATCGATGCTATGTCTCGCCCTCCATCTTCTCACGCGGTCTTCCCCCCTGAGGCTCGACCATCGGGTCGAGATTAGGACCTAAATCTTCTTCCTCTGTCCTCGCCGGAGATCGTTCGCCATTCCCCATTGCTTCTTTCCTTTTCCAATTGCAATAATCAGGACCAGAGCATAGCCCTGAGCCCCCTCTATTATTTGTAGGACATTACACGCACGAGGAGACCACTTAGAGTCCTCGACTGCTCAGGAGGAGCTGCTCTATGACCCCCTTCACCATTATGCGCATTTAGTCATCGCTACATCCATCCGAGCACCCCACCTGACGCAGAGTATCTCCACGACACTACCGAACCTCTCTGATCTTCCATCGGAGCGTCGGAGCCCATCTGATGCTTGGTTGAAGTTCGTCGGGGTCTTGTTCTTGATGACCCTTCCCCTGTCGTCGGATGGGCCCTCTCCTGCCAGATCCAATTTGAGTTGTTAGACAGCACCAACCTTTTGGCCATTGGATTAGAGCCTTAACGCATCTGCCCCGCACTTCAGCGACATCCTCTATAGCCGTTAGATCTACAACAAGAGTCGATCAGAATCGTACGCTAGCGTCAGCCTCCACGTGCGCCACTTGTCCTTGCCAAGTGTATCTTTTCCTTTTGCCCTCGCATGTTTCGATATTTTACTTTAGTCAATTAAATAAATATTGTAATTAAGAACTTTTATAGTTTGGAACTCGAGTTTTAAGATATTTTCTCTTTAATCCTTCTCAGTCTCTAGACGTACATATTCACGTGAGTCGTGGTATAATTGCACTTTTTGCCCTAAACTTTTAACTGTTTATGAATGAATGGCATGTTTTTAGAAATTATAATTATACCCCAGTGCGTCCTGTATTAAGCATGTGCGTGATTTGATTGGGATTTTTGCAGATTAGACCCTGATTTTTTAAAGGGTGTTATTGATTTGGTCTATGAACTTAAAGTATTTATGAATAGGTCCTTGTAAGCTATGCTTAATTACATGCTCTTGTGTTGGATGTAATATATATTAAATTAATTCGAAAAATTACATAAAAATTGATGGATCCTATTAGTGTGTAATATTTACAATAATTTTAGGGCTGATTTAGTTACATTTTCTATTTATAAAAATTCAAAAGCCATTAAAAGTCATTATTTGCCTTATAAAAAATATAAAAATTCAGAAAATGCCTTGAAATTTCATAAAAATTATTATCTGTGGGTCTTTTATTATGTTTTAATTGTTGTATTAATTTTGTTTGAAAATTCACTATAAAACCATAAAAATTACAAAATATTTAAAAACTTATAAAAATCATATAAAATCAAAGAAAAATCCAAAAAATTACAATTTCAATTTGTGTTTGTAGCTTGTAACTTATATTTTATCATAAAATTACTAATTAGGTCTTTAAGGTATTTTAATTTAAAATTTTAAATTTGCAATTTAATCTTGACTATGCACTATTTTAAGTTTTTAGCCTTATTTGATTTTTACAAGATCACAAAAACATCTAAAAAGCCCAGAAAATTACCAAAAATACTTTAAATCAAAAAACCCAAAAATATGAATTTTTTGATTATTTTTTAGCCCTATCTAAAAATCCAAAAAGAGTGTTGTGCTTGTTTTCCTTCATTTTGTGATTCGCTTGTCTTAATCAAAAATTCAAAATCTAAAAAATTAAACCATTAAAAAATGTTTTATTTTGAGAAATTTGATTACTTCGTATTTTTCTTGTGCTCCTTATTTGCGACCCTGACAGCTATACCAAGTAAATAAAATAACGAACCGCTTACGTGTCTTGATTGCTTGATTTCTTTGAGTGGTTTTATTTTTCTCGTTGACTATGCTTAGTGATTCAGGTCACAATGACCCTTGATTAGTTGCTTACCTAACCCGAGTGGGTAGGTATGTCTTCATCAGATAACTTACGTTGATATGTTGGGTCGAGTTTCCACGACCATTGGTATTCCTCACGATCGATACATCCTTACGTTAACTTATAAAGTAGTTATATGAATAATCGACATTTTATCTAATACTAATTTATGATGATGAATCCACTTTAGAGATGATGGATTCAATTGACAAAGTGAGATTCATTCACATTTTCATCGAAGCTGTCCGTCTAGATCGGGAAAATATGCCATCCTCATCGAGGTAATATAGTTATATTTATGTAAAGTGTTAAACGTATTCTCACAAATGTCTAAACTAATAAATATATAAATTAATCAGGCCAGCAAATAATTCAGTGGTTGATAATATTGATGAATCCTCCCAATTGAACGAAGACATTGATAAGTTGACACAAGTATCCAAAGAAGATAGCGGGGAAATTGAAGTTGAATCCGATTCATCTGATGAGGAAAACATGAATACTTACACATGCCATGATTTTGTATTTGGTTCGTTAGCATTAGCCTTATACAAAGAAGATAGGAGTAACTTTTATTGTGCCAATAATGAGGATGCAGATGAAGTCTTGATGGAAGAGTTGCCTAATGTATTTGACCATGAAACTGTAGAGGTGGAAGATGTTGCTTTTGTAGATAGATAAGGTGCTCCTACCACCAGAGATTCTAGATTATATTATTAGTTTAGCAGGAGCTATAAGTCAAAAAAGATTTGTAATATGACCTTCAAAAATAGAATATGGAAAATCATGTCCAATATAAGCCGAAAGCCTCAAACAAGCAAATCTTTACTGTTGTATGTATTTATGACGATTGTGGATGGTGTTTATATGCATCTAAGAAGAAATCTCGTGGAAATTGGTATATTTCAGGATATAGAGGAAAGCACACATGTTGGAACCCTGTTCTCTTACTCAAACACCACCAATGCACATCGGTATTTGTAGCACAATGCATACTATCCTCATTTAGAGCACAAGTTAGTATGAATCTGGGTGCAATTATATATAAAATAAAAGATGAGTTGCAGACGGAGATTAACTATATGACGGCTTGAAATGCAAGAAGACATGTAATGTATATTATTTATGAGAATGAGAATGTGTCTTATCGTAATATTCAGAGATTCATTCATGCCATAGAATGACACAATCTTGGAATGCATGCCCTCATGTAATAGCTGCAACTGCCCACACGCGGACTCATCTGGACAACTACAACCTATGTTCACAATATTATTTGAGAAAGTGTTATCAGAAGATATATCAATTCTTTTTCCATCCGATTCCTGATCAACGTTATTGGGGAGAAGAAGACGAGACCAGTATGTTACCCCCAAATATCGGAAAGAAGAAACCTGAACGACTGGTGCAAAGGAGAATTCGAAATGAAATGGACGGAATGTGCGTGAGACTAAAGTTGTGTAAAATCTGCAGGCGACCTGGTCATAACAGATTAAATTGTCCACGGAGAAATTAAAGAACCGTATATACAATAGGTAACATATAAGATATTTTTTTGGGTTTTAATAAATATCTTTTTCAAAAAAATTATTGTCATTTCTTTATTAATCTAACACATTGTTAAATGTAGATGGCATATATGGTAGAGTACTTGTTCCAGGGGATGCATCTGTATTGTACATGAAAAGTGAGCATCGATCTTCACAGTCCACAAGCTCAGTTACTAATTAAATTCATTATAATATTTTTATTATTAATATAATAGCTTCTCATGCGAGATTATTATAAATGTTGTGTTGTTAATTCTGAGTAGATTCGATTCGTTGAACATAGTGAGAAGTTAAATAAAATTATAGAGGAGAAGAGTACAATAATAAAGAGACTTCTTGAATTATCTGTATTTTAGTGTGTAGTAAACATATGTAATCCTAAACATGAGTATCTTATTTCATTTTAATACTTACTAATAATGTTATTTTGTTCAAATAGATACCTGCTTCAATTACTTGAATTAGAAGACTGTGCTCAAATGGCCTGGGGTACTGTTGCTTTAGCTCACATGTACACAGAGTTGGATATGGGTGCAAAGATAGGTACGTCTAGGATTTATGGTTTTTTCACAGTTCTATAGGTATGCAACGTTTATAAATATATGAAGTTAACATTACTAGATTTATTTCGATTAACATGGGTAAAATACATGTTTGAGCCTGGGAGCATGTACACATAGGGTGAGATATCGTGCAAAGATTCAAGGAGGACCATTGGTTTTAAAATCGATCGATGTGCGAAGTTTCAAGGAGAATGTGCAGACAGTGACATTGGTATTTCACCGTACGAGTTAGATACGCAGCAGGCACATCAGGTAAATATAAAAATAAATTACATATTCATTTTACTAATCAAGGTAATGATTAACTAACTTTCTTATTTAATGAATGTAGGAAACCATATGATGATGAAGAAATCATACAACTGCATGAGATCTGTCGAAGAGGTCAATTGATTTGGATGAGTAGGGTACCATTAATATGCTATGATATTATAGCTATGCATCTATCGGATCGTGTTATGCGCTAATTTGAGATGCGACAACATATCCCAGCCTCCGTTGAGAGAATACACGTTGTCTCTCGACGAAACAAATACTAAGCACGAACATCCTAGACTGGTCAACCCTACATTGGCAATACGTTGAGCGATGGGTAGAAAGAGAAGAATCAATAGTACTTGAGCATGAAGATGCAAACAATGATTTGTACATGCAATGGTACTATAGCATTACGAGAAGGTGGATCCAGACACAGATTCCACCTCCTACAATAACTTACCAATCTCATGGCCCAGTAGAAAGAAGACAGGTATGTTTTATATACTTACATTTAATTTTATAGTACTCTATTGATTGATTGAATCACAGATTAATCATGTGGATACGATTCTATAAGGAAAGACTGGACAGTCAATTGACTTACCTTCTACAATGAAGGCAAAAGTGGAGGATACAATTATATACTTTAATGACACAATTAATATGTTCTCTTTAATGTATCCTTTCTATAACTACGACCAACAATACATGCTACAACAAGAGCTGCATACCATCGGAACATCAAATTTGTCATTTCTATAGATTTAGTTAGATCTCTTTTGATCGACTCATTTTAACAAACGTATGATGCAAATCCCTTTAGGTATGACTTACACAAGATATAGTGGAGAGAGCTCTCAACAACAACAATCAATATTTGATACTTCAGGTGGCAGTAATTTCTTTCTCTAATTATCAGAAATGTTCATTTTAGTTTTTCCAATTTAAAGTATTAAATATAATCTAAATCTATAGGTATGCATTATACAGGATTCATCGAACAAGGCTCACAACAATCAACATTTGAGACTTCATGTGACAATAATTTCTTTCTCTGATTATTAGAAAGTTCATTTTAGTTTTTCCAATTTAAATTATTAAATATAATCTAAATCTATAGGTATGCATTATACGAGATTCACCGGACATGGATCTCAACAATAACAATCAACATTCGTGACTTTAGGTGACAATGATTTCTTTTTAGAAGGTTCATTTTAGTTTTTCTAATTTAAAATATTAAACAAAATCTAAATCTTTAGGTATGCATTATACGTGATTCACAAATAAGGATCTCAAAAACAACAATTAATATTTGAGACTTCAGGTGACAATAATTTCTTTCTTTGATTATCAAAAGGTTTATTTTAATTTTTACAAATTAAAGTATTAAATAAAATCTAAATATTTAGGTATGCACTATACAAGATTCACCGGATAAGGATCTCAACAACAACAATCAATATTTATGACTTCGGGTGACTGTAATTTCTTTCTCCAATTATCAGAAGGTACATTTTAGTTTTTTCAATTTAAAGTATTAAATATTAACTAAATCTTTCAATACGCATTCTACGGGATTCACCAGACAAGTATGTCAACACCAATAACCAATGTTTGAGACTTCTGGTATGTATTACATTTTATTGTTAATAAATTCGATTTAGTTTTTACCTTTTGATAATATTGAGTATAATACAAATCTTATAGGTTTGCATTATGAGGCATTTAGTGGACAAGGGTTGTCACAAGTGCAACCGCCTTTTCCGACTTCAGGTTGCATTAAATTAAATATTCCATTATCTCAGTTAGTAAATTTAGAATTTATTTTTTAAAATATTTGATTAATAGAATGCAATTATTTCATTTTTATAGGTATATTGTAGCTTCGAACCAATCACAGTTTGCGGGACCATTATATGTTGGTCCTTCAAGTCAATTTGATTTGGGGCCCTCTCAGCTCACATAAACAACTCAACTACATCGATAAACTGAGTCAACGGAAATAGAGAGACAATTATTTAGAGTTTCCATGCTACAGTCGTAGCAACCTGCAGATCTGCCTCGCATACCATTAGTAGGAGTAAGGATCAGAGAGCCTACACAAACAGGTCAAGTTACACAACCAACTGAACCTCTAAGGACGTCCCCAACTATGTCACATCCTCCTCGTCATGTACTAACTCATTCAGAATGGAATATCAAGAAAAATACAAAAAAAAATCATGAAGATATTCATAAGAAGACAAGGGACTACACCAAATGAGATGAAGGAAGAGGAGGAGGAGGTATAAAAGAAATTCTAAGAAAATTGATATCATAGATCAATGTCAACTATTTTACATTATTTTTTGAAAATATAATTATTATATCATTTTAATAGAATTTATGTATTTCTTTTAAATGGATATGAGTTATGATATTGAATATTGAGATTATTAATCAATCACGGTGAATGTCTTCATATTCGACTTTTATTGATTTTTTTAAAATTTAAGATATAGAGAACTTTATGAGACGTCGTGCGAAATTTTAGTACTCGTTTTAGAAAAAAATACACTTTTATTCACAACAATAAGTACTTATTTTATAAAAATACTATGCTACATGACCGTAAAATAAGAGGAATAATGCACATGCAGAATTTTTGAAAAGTTTGGTTTGGAAAATAAAAAAATAATAGAGGACCATCTTTAAAATAATTTTAATAAAGTTATTTCTCATAAGGATTGATAATTTTTATATTGACACACATATATATTTAGAGTATTTCCTGAATTTTATTAATTTTTTTAATGAGTTTTCATTTTGAGATGTTTTGAGTTAAAATTTATTTTAGATATATCATAAGATATATGAGAGATAAATAGATCTATTTTAGAAAGATAGTCAATGAACTCAAAATGCACAAATTTTACTCAGTAGTTAAATAATTTTAATAAAAATTATGAAGTATTTAAGGGAAAAGGAGAGGGAGGGGGCGGAGCCAGTTGCGCCAAATCTGCACATCATGTGTCGATTTGGGCAGTACAACCCAAATCGACAACTCATGTGCCGATAGATGATGGTTTTTTTAAATACCTCACCATGACTATTTAATTAATTATGATTATTTTTAATATTTATTTAAAAAGGCCCTTGTGTACCATGTATCAACTCCATAACATGAAGTCCAAAATTTCAATAAATCACATAACACAGTGTTATCACTTGCATGTAAGATTTTTAAAAAAATAAAATTTTGCAACCTTAATCGTAGATGTTTGGTAATGGAATTTCTGGTCAAATCCATCAGACTCTCTCTCTCTCTCAGTAGTTGCTTAATTGTCCTCACTTTCCTAGCTTCTTTCCACCAAATAAAAGAAAGATTGCTCAAGTTAGCAGGGCTATGCTAAATTGCCATTATAGAATAGCATCTTTTGATGAGAGACACAAACAAGAGACTTCAAGAAAACTAGTATTTTATTAATTATATATGGCTAGTAAGAAAACAAATGCTTAGAAAATGGTATTTGAACCCAACGAGAAGAAGCAATCTCATGAAATATTAAAATTCATTTCCATAATTATTGTAATTTTTTTAAAAAATTTAGCAAAGATAAGTCAAGTTTAGAATCTAGTTCTAAAATTATGGAGGGGATTCGCCCAAGGATCCGCCCAACTCAAGTTTGGGATCATAAACCTTTTCTTTGGTTGTCATTGCAAGACCTACTACCTACCTACCTTCTGATTAGCACATAATATCTTCAGCTCCATCGAAAGATCATTAAAATTCACCAAAGTTGGTAAAAACAATGCAAATTTTGAGTGAGATCTTCTCGTGAGCGAGAGGAATCTCAATCTCTAATTTTCAGAGTAACGTTACATTGATTCATGACTTATTTTTCTTTCTGCTACAGTTATACTCATATTTTATTGCGGTCCTTAATGATGATGCAATGGAGTGGCGAGAATAATGGTTCATATGAAACCATCATGTGCAAGGTACTTAACTTCTTTTTAGATTTAATTTTCTTGTGATTTTTAACAAGTGTGCATCAGTAAGAGGTTCTTCTCATTGTAGGTAATCCTATAGACCCCCTGGAATGTTGCCAAGTAAATACATATCTCTTCATACATCTTGACAAGCATGAGTCATGGGAGAGTAGAAGTGCAAGTCTCTCTTCAAATGCACAAATCAGAGCAAGGAGGCACATGTCCACTCAATTATAGGTTACACTAGGATAGTGTGAAGGTTGAAAGACTTTGAGATTATCTCTATCCTAGTCTATTCTTAGCATCCTTTCTCCACACATCATAAAATTGCTCTTGAAGACCACCCGATCGATCATGTACAACCTATCAAGTTTTCCATTTTCTTCTGAAAAGCTATCCTAGGTTACCTCTTAGTAGGGCTTTAAATAAATAAGTGATAAGATGGATTTTGTGAGGGTCTTGCCAATCCACAAGGCGAACCAACAGTCTTTGAAGCGACCGCTCACGAAACTCATCGAAATCGACAATTAATCCACGACAAGAATTAAGCAGTGAAAAGAAAAATAGGCGGAGTTAAAATTTATTATAACTCTACGATGTATATGTATAGGTGTAAGTATGTAGAGTGTCAAACAGAGGGAGCAAACGTGACAGACTATGCAATGAATGCAAAATTTGCCCTCTTCTTGTCTATTTGATGTCTTTTTGTGTGGGTTTTTACTTCTGATTTTTTTATTTGATTTTTAAATATGTGAATATTTTTTGATTTTATATTTATAAATAAAATTACAGTAATAATAATATAAAGAATAATGACATATATATAGATATCTAGATAATAAGAGAGAGTATAAAAAAGAAATGGAGAAAATATTTTGTGGATTTCTAAAATAAATCAAATAAAGTTAAAATAAAGAGAATAAAATCTTTTTAATGTTTTAATTAAGTTAAAAATGCTTTTAGAAATAAGATAATGCAAGTAATAAGATAAAATGAGCAATTCTATACTTGAAAAAAGAAGGCAAATAGGCTACTCAAAAAATACTATCAATAACTCAAAAATGAAATTCTAAAATTATATCTATATTTTTCCTAGATAGAAAATATTATATAAAATAAAATAGGATTTTGTTTTTGGATTTTTGACACTATTTTTTAATGATTTTTGCCAGTTTTGAAGTGTTTTTTAGTTTTTGGACACTTGACCTATTATAACTGAATGCCCTTTGAATATGATATAGATATATATGAGGGAAAGATACATTATTGTTTTAGTATTTTTCTGAGATGTAATGAATATACTAAAAATAAAAGATAGTAGGAAGGCTGAAATGATATTTCTACTATTGAAACAACAAGATAAAAATACAACAAAAATATTTATTATAGAACAATATCAGAGGCACATTACCATATTTTTAGATTTTCAAATAGATGAAAGATGTTCCACAAATATATCAATCACTCAAAAAATTGTAGAAATTCTACATGCCAAAAATCACAAGATTTTTAGATGAAATTTGATACAAGTTTTGTCTAATCTATTTCTACAATATATCCAAAAGTGAGCACGTGATATCAGATATTCAAAGAGTTATTAACAAAATACACCAAACAAGTACTCTGAATTCAAATTCACCATTAATAGTTCGTAATCAGAATATTTTAAAATTGGGAAACAATGCATATCTTTAAAGCAGCTTTATAACAAAAAAATTCACAAAAAATGGAGTTCATATGAATGATTAGTGAGCATTTAAGTGTAGGGGTACATATGCAATAGTATGTACGAAACAACAGTCAAAATAGAATTCAAAAAGTTTCTGAAATATCCCAAAAAGATAGGGGTATGGAGCAAAACTTGGCACTTATCCACCTTGCACGTGTGGATGTGCACGGATGAATGGGACACTGATTTCGGGATTGTTTTCCTCCCTTGCGCGAACAATTGAGATGAGAGGGGAGGGAGGATCCAACGGAATCTACTATCCACCCATCCTCTCTTCTTCTATTTTATGCTACTACGGGCTACGAGGAAGACCAACCATGGGCTGGCCAAGCGCGACGATGTGGTGCTTCATGCAAGGGCTGGTGGCATGGGCGGTCTCCAGCTAGATGGGACATGGTCTACCCTATGTTGTCTTCCGCCTGCGAGTTAGAAACACCGAGCTCGAGCCCTCAACTCAGCTAGAAGTTAGGCCCAAACATGCATGGTGTTGTGAATGGTATTTCTCCTGTGGTAATGGAGGAAAAGGAGATGGTTCCTCGACCACCACATGTGGTTGGAGGTGAAGGGGGTTGCGTGAGGGTTAACGGAAGCGGATGAGGGCGACAGTTTGGAGATTAGTTGCAACAAGGAGGATGGAGAAGGCTGGTTTTGTTGATGGGTTCACAACAAAGAAACTTAAAAGAAAATAAGAAAAATAAAGATGGGAAGTCTACCTGAGCTATCCTAATTTAAGATAATGTGGAGCGAGTGCCTATGCTTGTAGATCTCCAAAGAGAATAGCAGGATGATGGTGTCGAGTGGTTGGCGGTGGCCACGAAGCTAAACGGAGAAGAACTCTATGATACAATGGTGTGCTAACCAAGGAATCTTGCCAAGGAGTCAATGACCGTTGTGGCTCACACGGTGAGCTTGCTATCACCAAAAGACGTCAGAGCTGGTGCAAGGTGGTTCTCTAAGGTGGATGATTTAAAAATGGAGCTTGGGTCTTATTTTATTTGGTGGGGAGTTTCAAGGAAAAGGAAAGAGTTCTTGGGGATTCTGCATGAGGAGGAAGAGTCAGCGGGTGTGTAAGCCAAGGGGTTGGTCGTCGACGGAAATGGTGGCCCGAGATGGAGATAGGTGCAGATGGTTTGGTGGGTTTTTGCATGGATGGGGAAGGAGAGAAGAAGAGAGGCTTAGTTGACCTAAGGTCAACTTGCTTTAAAGAGGGATAAGGAAATGGAGAGACGTATGCACCATTGGGAGTGGGGCTATTTTAATTTTTTTGTCTGTTAGTCGTTGGCAATTTGGTGGCATGGATCAATTACAAAAAAGGAACTTTTCGTTATAAAAATATGCATGA
Organism: Ottelia alismoides; assembly: GCA_037367405.1. Lineage (NCBI taxonomy): Eukaryota > Viridiplantae > Streptophyta > Magnoliopsida > Alismatales > Hydrocharitaceae > Ottelia > Ottelia alismoides. Next base: position 26,551 of record JAZKJV010010228.1, read on the forward strand.
AATAGATAGTAGGAGACCTCAAAATAAAAAACTCAAAACACAAAACTTTCTCAAAACAATTTTATCTAAAATATTACAAAAGAAAGTTTTTACAAAATATGTTTATAATAAAATATAAAAAATAAAAACCTACTTTTAGGTGTAAAATATCTATTTTTTTATAATTTTTAGTTTTGTTTTCTTGTTAACAATACTGCTATATTATAGTATGTAATAATAATAGAGGAAAGGGAGCCTACTTTGTGAAGTAGGTAACCTTACCTACTTCACATCCAATTTTTACAAAATTTTTCATTTTTTTTGAAAAATACCACCATGGATTTTCATAATTATATCCATATAATATGTCATTCAAATTTCGTCAGAAACGGAGACTCCTACGGCCTTCATCCAGAACATGTAAAATACAACAAATCTATGACTGTTAAAAAATGACTGTATGGATGGAGGCCGTAGGAGTCTCTGTTTCTGACGAAATTTGAATGACATATTATAGGGATTTAATTATGAAAATCCATGGTGGCATTTTTGGAAAAATAAAAAAAATTTACAAAAAATGAAATGTGAAGTAGGTAAGTTACCTACTTCACAAAGTAGGCTCCCTTTCCTCATAATAATATATAATTTATAATAATTAAAAATGTTTTTTTTGTTTTTTTACTTTTTGATAAGCCGAAAATGCGATCGGTTTAAGATGGAATAAATATGCAATGGTCATTGTTCTCAACCAATATATTCGGTCAACGAGAAAAATGTATTAAACCACGTAAGAGAAAAATCAAGCAATGAAATGTAAGCGGTTTTTGTTATTTAATTTACCCGATATAGCGATTAGGGTCAAACACAAGGAGCACGATTTAAAGACTTAACAGTCAAATTTTGAAGATAAAATTTTTAGTGGTTTTCGCTTTTTTCAATTTTTATTTTCAAATGAGGACCAATATGCACAAGGGAATAAAAATACATACAACAATTTTTTATATTAATAAAAATATTAAAAAATGCTCAAAAATTTGCAGAAAATATATTTTTGGGTTTTACAGATTTTAAAATATTTTTGATAATTTTTCCAAACTTTTCTAATGTTTTTGTGATTTTATAAAAATCAACAGTGGCAACAAAGGTAAACAGTGCACAACCAAGAGTATTTTGCACCTTAAAATTAATTTAAAGCACAAAACTCCTGTTTATATTTGGATACAAAAATATAGACAAATATCTACACACAGGAACTAAAATCACTATTTTTGGATTTTTTAGGATTTTCTATGATTTTTCAAACATTTTAGTATTTTACATTTTTTAGGTTTTATAAATGGGTAAAATGGGGCCGCCCCTGGGAGTAGCCAACTTGGCTACTCCCACCCCTATTTTCCCCTCATTTTTTCATTTCTTCAGAAAATAAAAAATTTTATATTCATCACTATATCCCTCTAACATTCTATTAAAATTTCGCAAAAAACAGAGACTCCTAGGCCCTCCATCCAGATGTCATTTTTTTAATGGTCGCATGATTTTTTAAATCGACCATGTTTGGATGGAGGTCATAGGAGTCTCTGTTTCTGACGAAATTTTAATAGGATGTTAGAGGGTTATAATGATGAATTTACAAATTTTTATTTTTCAAAGAAATGAAAAAAATGAGGGAAAAATAGGGGTGGGAGTAGCCAAGTTGGCTACTCCCAGGGGGCAGCCCCATTTAACCCTTTATAAATAGTTAATGCATGAAAACTGTATAGAAAATAAAAGACAATAAACTACACCTAATCTAATTTTTTGAAATTTTTATTGTAATATTCAAAATTTTGTGATTTTTTAAAGTCCAAATGGAGAAAAAAGATATTATTTTTGATTTTTTAAAATATCACATAAAAATGAAACGTGATGAAATTTTATACAATGATCTCGGACACAATATGAGTTTAACTTGATTTTTTTCAAAATTTTGAAAACCATAAAAACATTTAATTCTATCAAATAAACATGCAAAATCAAGTTTGGAATAGACAGACTTATTTGAAATTATTCAGTGTTTTTGAATGAAAAATTAACAACAAATAAGACCAGGAAAGAAAATCAAGTTTACCCACTAAAGACGTGCTCTTCACGTGATTTGGCTCTAGCAGGGTCTATTTTCTTAATTTTAAAAACCTCCATGGATGTCTTTACAATTTACCCAATTTTTTATTTTAAGAAATCCCTAGGGTTCCTCTTGGGTTCCTTCGTTCTCAAGCAGTAGGGGCAAGGAGGGGCCACTGCCCTCCCTCTTTCTCTCAACAGATCGACGACGGCGATGGGGTCGAACGACGAAATTGCGCGTGGCATCACGCGCAAGTGGCGGCGCCGTTGGGATGGCTACAGCGGAGAGCACCAGATGGTGTTGATGGCGCGAAGGCTTCTTAGTGGCGACGGAGCAACGTCGCTAGGGCACGGGGGTCTTCGACGGTTGGGAGGTAGAGGGCGCCGCCTCGCGCGGCGCAACGGGCGGTGCCGCTGCTCGCGCTGGCTGGAGGCGGCGGAGCTCGGACGCTGTCGACGGTGGGACGGACAACGGTAGGGGGCGCGAGGGTGGTGGGTTGCGGACATGCTGTTTATTTTTTTGTTTTTTTAATTTTTTTGCAAAACTGTAAACAGGAATAAAATAAACTCTTTTTTTAACAGAAATTGTAGACAGAAATGATTATATATATATATATTTATTTATTTATTTATTTATATTTTTTCTAATTTTCTTGCAAATTATAGATAAAAACAACTATGTATTTTTATTTTATTTATTTTATTTATAAATAAAATACGGTGCGTGAACGGTTGCAGATCTTGGCAAAGCGGGAGATAGATCCGGAACTCCGACCAACGTGCATGGTCGGAGGTGATAGGTTGCGCGAAATAGAATGAGAACGTGTACAGATCGGGACGTGAGATGAAAAATTAGTTTCGGATGACAAATGTGAGATGGATATTTTTAGGAATTAAGATCTAAAGATTAACCATGACATCGACACAAAAATTAAATCTAAAATGACAAAGGAAAATAAATTGGATCTCACATTGGGATCGGATATGCCGTAATGGCCTCGACGAGGACCGACTCGCTGTCACCGAACGGCTCGAAGGGTGGGCACCCTTCCACGACAAGAAGTTCTCGGAGATTGGGCTCCTCTCCACCAAAGATTGATCAAGCACAAATGAGGGAGGAGGAACCCAATAAAAAGAGAAGAAAAATCAAAAAGGAAAGAATGTGCAAATACAGAATGTGTTTAGTGGTTAAATAAATAAATAACAAATTAAAAAAGAAATTCGGAATTAAATAAATTAAATATAATAAGTAAATTACAAAAATTAATTATCCACCTTAATGGTAGTTATTTAAGGTATGGAATCATATCTTTATATACAAGGCATGCTTTCAAATCAAATAAATGAATATATTAAATAATTAAATCTAAATTTCCTAATTAAATTAATTAAATTAATTAATGTTACATATTTGGTTTTTTGGTTTTTTTAAGGAAATCAGTTGTATACAAGTATTATATACATATAGTACAATCTATACATGTATAAATAAGGAAATTATTTTTAAATAATTTTTTTAATTTTTTAATTTTTTAATTTTTAATAATGAAGATAATATTTACAATCATTTACATTATATTTAAGAATTAATATGAATAAGTATATACAATAAGTAAGTGGTAAAATTACACATACCAGCCTAAAAAACTGACTTTTCAACCATAACTCAAAAATTATGAAACAACCATTTTAAAGATAATTTAATTTAAATATAATGGAATTGAGTTTGATTCAATTTGAGTTTGTATGGAAACGGAATTTATGTTTCAATTATTATTTTACGGCTTTTTCTGAGTGTGATTATTTGTAATCCGTATATTATTTTGCTTTGAAATTATTTTTATTATTTACAAAACATTTTTATTTATAAATTTGTTTAGAAAAAATATTTAATTTGAGATCAATTTATATACTAATAAAATAGCATAAGTTTTGTACAAATATACAGGGAAAAATATTTATAAATTATTTTTGGATTTTTGAATTAAAGATCCTATCTCCCCTACTTTATTCCTGGTCGATCGGGTCAAGTCTTGACCTTCTCTCAGAGTTTGGATCAGTGTGCATTTATTTCATAAATACATCCTTTATTTTTCTTTTATTTTTCTTTTCTTCTTTATTCTTTTATTTGAGTATAAAAAGTGTTAAAAATGCATATTTAACAAATGCATGCAAAATGGTAATATCACGAATTAAGTAGGTATCTATAGGCATTTGACTAAGGAAGTGAAGCTAAAATAAAAGAATAAAGACGATGAATCGTGGATTCATCAGTTTTACAAGCTAAACTATTTAAAATACTATGGATAAAATACAAGTCAAGTTGACTTGTATAGAAAGACCTATTTTTATGTTTTTGATTTTTTATTTTATAGTTGATTTTATATTTTTAATTGAAAGTAGAATATACAACTAGAAAAATAAAATTAAAATCAAAAGAAAAGGAGTTTATATATATATACAAAAAAAGAAAAAGCTGTAAAACCTTGTACAAATGTGTCCAAAAATCGACTTTTCATAAATGAGCCCATATCGCTTTCAAAGTATTTTTAGAATTTAAAGGTTTTAACATGGTGAACTTTAAAAGTGAGTTTGGGTTAATTGGAGTTTGTATGCTACAGATATAAAATATGGATTGTACATATATGGGAAAAAGTGAAGCTGTTGAATTTGTTAATTATTCATGATGATATTTTTGTAATATTTTTATATTTTCTATATATTTTATTGAATTAATTCAAAAGAAATAATTTGATTTAGAGTTGTATAAAAATACTTACAAATATTTGAAGTTTGGATATATTTCTGTGCAATTTTATAGGTATATTTACCTATAATGCATATTTTATTTCTACTTTATATTTTGTACTTTATTATTTTGTCTTCTTAATTTATATATTTATGCTTAGCTTTATGCATATATAAATATATTTTAATTATATTTTTCTGATATAATATGTACACTTAAATAAATATGTATACTTATTATATATGTATAAGTATATTATACTCATCTATGTATTTTTGTATCTATTTTATTTTAATGTATTTTTTGTTTTTATTTTGTTTTTATATTTTTAATAGAATATAAATTATATTCACAAGAGTATAAAATATAAAAAATGAATAAAAGAATAAAAGAATTAAAAGGATAATTTCCCCTTTTATTTATATTTTAGGTATATTGTACATTAGGGGTCCAAAAAATAACTTTTGCATTTTAATTCCAAATTAGATGAAACTACCTTCATTAAATAACTAATAAAAAGTTATATATAGTTAAAGTTATTTTGATACATTTTGAATTTTTATTTACGAGATATGAGTCGATGAAATTTGAGTTTTGATTTTTTATTTAAAGTATAAAAAGTACATTGCATATTTTTTGTATGAAATTAATTTTGTATTTTTATTTCTATTTTTATCAACAACTTTCATGTACAAAGTTTCTTTATTTGAGGTATAAAAGAAAATAAAATAGGTCCCAAAAAGGATTTATTGATGAATCAAAGAATGAGAATTTATTGGCGAATTATTGATCCTTATCTCCTCATACTTTATTACTTGTCGACATAGTTATCAAAATGCCTAGGTCTCGGGGTTTATGGTCATAAGATATCTTTGGCATTTTATTCTTTTTCTTTTCTTTTCTTTATTCTATAATTTTGACATTAAAAATTGTATTTTATACACAGTAATGAGACAAATACTGAATGTTAATTTATACAAAATAATGCTATTTACATGCATTAGCTAGAGTTTTTAAGGTTAAAATGATAGAATAAATGCGATGAAATGGATATTCATCAATAAGTTAAAATAGATGAAGTGGGATGTTTTGGTTGTTTATTCAAAGATGAAAATATATGATATATTATGTTGGAACCAATAATGCTAATATATAATTTGGAAATGATGAGATGCATGTGGTAATATGGAACTAAAGCAACCATACATAAACTAATACGCATACATGTATGCTTGGCATGACATATTGTTTTATCTAAAAATAAATTGATTATATTAAATGTAATTGGTAACATGATCATGAAAAGGATCCCATGAAACATGGAATAATGCGAGAATAACATGAAAAATTTAAGCATAAAATCAAAATAAAAAAGATACCAAGCGTACAGTAATTATGCTTTATAGTGCTACCTGGTACAATTTCGACGCAGGTCGCGAGAGTAGTATCAATTTGAGGCAAACTCTGAATACTAAATATGGCTCCAAACGAGAGTCAAAACCATCCAGTGAGATGATAATGGATAAGGTTCATGGATGAGAGGGAAAATACCTTGTATCACTAGCTAAGGCTCCTAAATGATCGCTCAGTAATAAAGGAGGTATGGGTGCAAAGACGGCTATGAGGTTTTCTTAGAAGCAACCGCCCTTGAAAGAGTGTTAATAACTCAGTAATCGAGCACTTTGCGTCGAAGATGAACGGAGCTAAGCGATCTGCCAAAGTTGTCGGATGTAAAAAAGCACAGGTATGATAATTGAACTTAGACAAACTTCTACTTTTGCATCCCAATACTACATTCTTACAAATACATGCCACTTAGTAACACTGAAACAAGCACAAAATATTGAAGAAATAAGATGAAGAAAAGTAAGAAAATCATGAATAAAAACTCTTCAATCGTATATCTCATCTGTGTATACAACGTCCAAACCGTCACTAATTTCTAACAATTTATAATCAACTCCACCTAATGAGAAATGATCTCTATAGTCTACATAATAACCAGACTAATTTATGAAAAAAAATCCTCAAACATACCAACATGATGCACAACAAATAAATCCAAACTCTAGCTCTATGTCTACTTTGTGACTTTTCTGTGGCTAGATTTTATTTGTCGTTGTAGATGTCTTGGATTTGGAATATTGTGTTAAATCTGCTTATCAACATTGTGTTTTTTTAAATTCTATCTGTCCAATCATATGTCATGTCAAACTAATTTGCTCTCGAGGCTTAAACCAAACATAAAAGTAGGCTCCTTATAGGCTTGTTTAGACACACCCTCTTCTCTTCCCTTCAATTTCCCCAATGTTTCTCTTAAGTTTAAATTTCATCTTAAGTTTAAATTTCATCTATGTATCCGTAAATACAATAACTTGAACATTAAGATACTTACATGACTTAATCAATACTTCTCCCAACCATATCTTAAAAAGTTCATTATTTTCTCAAATTTATATAATTATCAAAATTTATTAAGGATTACTTCATAGCCAAATATCTAGAGGTTAAATTAATAGTATATGATGCTTCTATTTCCAACTGGTGATCGTTCATAAGGTTACAATCACCCAAACTACAAATTACCATCAATTTGTGTCAATATCGTATGAGAGTAAATTACAAAAAAAATCCTTGAAACAATACACCCATTTCATTGTCATAATTGAACTTTGAACTCTAAGATTTGTCTCAACTGGTAGTGTGAGTTAAACCCATGACCTTTGGTCACCTACTTCAAACTTCTAACCAACTACACTAGCACAACTTTTTATATTATCGAATTTTAAATATAATTAAACTATTATCATGTTATAGAGCATCTAATTGAAATAATATATATATATGGTATGTATGATATTTGATGGTGTATAAGATAAATACTCTATGTATAGTGTGAAATATATACATTATCTATGTATTTTATTTATATTTCAAGTATATTTAAGTGTATATTATATATATTATTTCATTTCGATTTGATTAGTCGGTTCAACTACTTTTTTTTCACTGGTCCAGTTTAATCCGATTTTAAATAATGATGACGTCATCATCCGGTTGAACCGGTTTGATTACATGATTCAACCTGACCTGACCATTTCGATAAGGTTTTCGGTTCAATGTCCGGTTTTCAAAAACCTTGCAAGGACCACAAGGAGACAACTCGTAAAGTTATGGTACCTCATTTTACCTTTTTAAAGTTCAGATATGACAATAAAATCGGGAGTTTAGTTCATGAACTTCAATGTAGTTTACTATAAACAAAATTTAAGGACATGAAATGCTTCAACAAAACTATATGTCCAAAAATATGTGTCCTCGATAAATAGAAAAAAAATTAAATAAATGTGCTCACACTGGTTTCTTTAAAAGAAAATGTCCTCGATCACTACAGCAAAATACTCATGTGGTAACTAAGTTATAGTGGCAAAATTCTCTAGCAACTAGACATCTCTTTTCAAACAAAAATTTCTCCGCCCAAACGTTAACACTGAAATGGGCATCACACATCACACTAAAACAATATGTTGCCACAAGTTTGTCGTAACATATTGTCAATTGCAATAAAATCATGCATATCAAACTTTTGGCAATGAGTATTCGTGAAGTTGATGTTCTAAAATAAACAATGTCACTTGAGGACTATAGAGGAGGTGACACGTATCATTGTATAGGATGGTAGATTAACGTGTTAAAACAATCATTTTAATAATTCAATCATAAGTAGACCAATGAGATGATTAACTTTGAGCATTACATTATCGATTTTTTATTTACAATCTCTCGTCAAATGAAGTATGAACACTTAACTTTGTAGGAGCACCACCGACAACAACAAATAATGCAGCAACATTATCATCGTTGTTTCAAGGAATCGTTGGATCCAACTGCAACAGCTGCTGTTTTGAGCATAAGCATCATGCAGATGCTACCACCAACAGAAGCTCAAGGAGGCAACAACTAAGTCGCAACATGCTTCGATTGGTTGTTTTCTCATTGACACAACATCAACAATCAGTTGCTGGTTCTAATAGCGTCATTCACTTTTTTTGTATATATTTGGATTAGGAGAATCTTAATTTATCTCACATTGGCATGTTTCTACGTATATGAAAATCGAATTATCTCAAATTGGCAAAACGTCGAACAACTTCTGTGCACAGTGAGAATTAGGAACTTCACAAAAGTCCATCCAAAACTAATAATAAAATCATATAATCAGTATCCTCAAAATGAAAAAGAAAACTCATGCAATATCAAAGTAAGATAAATCATCTTACCTCAAAAACCTCTTGCATCTTTATGACTATGAGGTTGCACCATAGCGAGGGAAGGATGCAGGTTCACTACTCGTGGGAAAGGAAGCTACATTTTGTTGGGGGCTCTCGTCGAAGAGGAGGTTAAGCCACCGTAAGGAGGACATGGTGGTGGAAGGGAGGGGTACAAAGGCTATGAAACAAGAGACGAGGCTTCCGGTAGGACTTTAATTAGGGGAAAATCTGAAAATTGGAAGGGGAAGAGATGTGTTATGTTCATGGGTTCAGTCCGGCCCGTTGAACTGGATAAAAGTTTGGTTGAATCCGGTTGTATTTTTTATCTACTTATTTTTATTTAAATGTTTAAACTAGCTAAATGGATTGAAATCTAGCCAGTTATCACGTTCTGATGTGATTTTTTAAACCTTGATTTCACGAATGAAAATCCTATTACTAGAATCTGTTGCTACAATGTGTTTTTGTTGCGGTGGATAAATGCTAAAAATTATTCGATGTAATTTTGGCCACGTTGAAATATAATACTTAGCCCAGCGAGGCTGAAGTACCAACATTATGTGGTATTGCATATGCTGCTGGTACTCAATTATATAATTTCCCGATCCTCACCTCATGCCAACATTATAGCTTCAAGCTGACGCTAATATATATGCATGTTTGCATAAACGCAAGTTTGTCATCAGTCATATCTGCGAAGGCATCCAAGCACCGAAACATTGAATAAGGTAGGGACAGATAAGAGACGTATCATATCCAGTGTCACCTCAATTAAGATCGGCTAACAGTGTCATACCATTATCAAATCACAAGTTGGGTTCATCATCAGTGGGCCTATCTGCATGCGAAGGTTACGAAGAGGAAAGCGTTTTGTCTCTACGGCTCTCTTTCTGTCTTTCATTTACCTTTGCCACCTGCCAATCAGCCTCGAAATCAGGAGGAACTGCGTCCATCCCGAGCGAGACAAAGGAGACAGCTCTGGTGTGTGCTTCATCGAGATACCAATGAACTGGGATCGATGAAATGGTTCCAAGGGACTCAGCCGAGGTGAAATTTGAAGGCCATGGCCATCCCATCACAAGATATGCAACATTTTAATAGCTGTATGTATCCGTCTGGGGCCACTCCATGATGGGTACGCCAACCAACCATTTATACAGAGAGAGGTCGAGACAAACAGCTCGAGTGAGGGGTTGGGATGGAGAGCACATGCATGTGCCCTGGGCTGGACGTGCATGCTGCCGTGCCAATCCCATCTCACCAGTTTCTCAGCAATTTCCCTCTTGGGTTTCAATAATGCCCAATGACATGTGACAACCCATAGTTCTGAAGCAAAAAAAAACCTCTGACGAGCAATTGGGCAGAGAGCCAAAACCATAATTTTAAGAAAACAGGACTACATTTTCATATTACACCCTCCATATCTCAGCATATTGCATGCATAAAAGGAATATGACTACTAAGGAGGACGAGAATGAAAGTTGTTCGTATTCAATACAACCTAGGCTGCAATAGTCACCGATATCTGACCCAAACACACACAGTCTCCTCACCTCAAACCCCTATTAAAGCCCTCCCTCCCTCCCCAACCCTTCCATCCAAACATATATCACCACCACAGTCCTAATCATCAAGATGCAAATGGCCCTCTCCTTCCCCTCTCTATTCATGTGCTTCTTCCTAGCCATCACCACCGTAGCCTTGGGTGCCCCTCCACTCAAGCCGGTGGACGTGCCCTTCCAGAAGAACTACGTCCCTACGTGGGCCTTTGACCACATCAAGTACTACAATGGTGGCAACGAGGCTCAGCTCTACCTCGACAAGAACACAGGTGATCCATCCGCTGATCCCTACTTGACCCATTTCACATCTAACTCTTTATAAACGATCCGTATACTTCAGGAACTGGTTTCCAGTCGAGGGGCTCCTATCTGTTTGGGCACTTCAGCATGCAGATCAAGATGGTCCCTGGTGATTCTGCTGGCACTGTCACTGCCTTCTATGTGAGTTCACTAGATCTTAAGTTGTATCCGGTATTTTTCCATCTAGTTTCGCCGAAGGAACATGTTAAAAAATGGGTAACTGTTTTTTTGCCTCAGCTCTCATCTCAGAACTCGGAACATGATGAGATAGATTTCGAGTTCTTGGGAACAGATCGGGCCAGCCTTACATTCTGCAGACCAATGTGTACACAGGAGGCAAAGGTGACAGGGAGCACAGGATATACTTATGGTTTGATCCAACCAAGGAGTTCCACACCTACTCTGTCCTCTGGAACATGTATCAGATAGTGTAAGTTCTTATTCTATAAATAGATTAATCTCAAAAAGGGTACTAATTAAATGCAAATATGACCTATTATTTCGGATTTGAAAGGTTAAACGTGGATACCTCTTATCCGGCTGGTACAGAAATGTGATGCTTTTGTTCTTTACTGACTGTATCTGCCTTTCTCCTATTGGCTACTTCCAGAAATCTGAGGAATAATTTAATGCCCCATTGGCTTTTTCTTGCCAGAGAATCTTATCGTGCTTTGCCAGAGAACCTTATCGTGCATATTTATTACACCCGTTCTTTTGGAGTAAATACTAATCTTCATAGTAAAATATACTAGAACCTCGCAATCTATGCCCTTGAACCTGACATCATATAAATAACAGGTTTTTCTTCGTTTTTTTTCTGGGTCTTGACCTATGTTGTGTTAAGATATAACATTTGGTACGAGTACTGTCATATAAAACTAATCTGAAAACACAGCAGCAGTAGATCAAAGGCATCCTTGACCAAACTTGACCATTGTTTGATGGATCATAGACATCCGAGCCTTTAGGACCACTACACATAAGTATATATATTAATCCAAGAACTTTATAGTATGTGCTCTGTTGTTTAGTATTTTATGAGGGGCATACGCATGGATATGTGATCACAACACCAAGCAGTGATGGCATGTGGTCAGACACCAGTAGTACGCTGGCGTGGACCTCTTTTGTATTGTAGCGTTGCTCTTCTTCCATGCTGTCTTCATCTGCTTTGTTTAGTTTAGGTCCACATCTTGCCCTTCCCCATGATTAAGATTCTCTCTCGTCCAATGCACTAAGCTTGGGAAATGGAGCATGGAATGCATGGGGTCATGATGCCATATAATAACTTCGCACAGATCTCATGGAATGCATGAGTACATGGCCAGGAGAGACTGAAAAAACTACCAAGTTATATCATCGATTGGTAGATATAAATTGAATGCCATTGTGACTACTGCAATCAATTCTGATGCAGGTTTTTTGTGGATGACTATCCCATCCGTGTGTTCAAGAATAACAAGGACTTGGGAGTTCGCTACCCCTTCAACCAACCTATGAAGATCTATTCTAGCCTATGGAACGCCGACGACTGGGCGACGCGTGGGGGCCTTGAGAAGACCGATTGGTCCAAGGCACCATTTGTCGCCTCGTACCGTGGCTTCCATATCGACGGTTGCGAGGCCTCCGTCGAGGCAAAATTCTGCGCCACCCAAGGCAAGAGGTGGTGGGATCAGACCGCATTCCAGGACCTCGATGGGCTCCAGTACCGCAAGCTCGCCTTGGTCAGGCAAAAGTACACCATCTATAACTACTGCAAGGACCGATCAAGGTACCCCGTCGCCCCGCCTGAGTGTGCCAGGGATCGGGATGCATGAATGTCATCTGATGCAAATGGACCTCCCCATGCTGATGGGGGTGTTTAAGCTTTGAAGTTGAGGGTCTTCTGTGTGGTGATGTCGTTGGCGTCATTGTATTTGTATTTGTATGCGTTAATTACCAAGGTATGCATTGATGATTTATGTTCCACCTGAACCATGTTCAAACTTCACGAGATTTTCCCATTTTATTTGGGACGCATTCTTTCCAACTGCTCCATCTCTGTGTCTCCACAATGTAATCTATATCTGCAATCCACGACCATATTCAAGAGGATGGACGGAGGAGGAGAGGATGAGAAGAAACTACAGTCATAGCTCTTCACAATCAACAGAAAGGAGAGAGGGGGCAGAGAAATGAGGGCTGCTGTCGCACAGCAGTTACCGTAATCGTAGGAGCCGTCCGAACGGCCCTCACCACCCCCTATGAGGGCCGTCGGATCCCCATCGGACGACTGAGCAGAGGATCTGATTGGAGAAATGGACGTGGCTCCCTTCTTTAGTTCGGAGAAAGAAAGGGAACGCCCATACACCTTGGGGCTTTTGCAAATATGCCCATCGTGAGATGGAAAATCTAGGACACTTACCATCAAATCTCACCCTCCATTCCCTGAGAAAGAGATCAACAACATATGCTATGTGGAAATTGTGGATATGGACTACTAAGACCCATATAACAGTTGAGTTCCTACATTGGAAGAACCCACAATCCAAACTCTCATAATCAACAACGAGTAATCAGCTCCAATCCAGTACGGGACAAACAATCTTCAAATGCCCCAAGCGGTGACGAGTTGGTCACTATATATGCTCCTTGTCCTTTGTGAGAATCTTGTCAAGACCAAGTTGCTTTTATTTAAAGATATTACATCCAATGACACCTCACGCCGATTAGCTTCGATCTTGCATGGAACATGGGATTCTTGCCAAGGTGAATATTACTTTGAGGAAACCATATTTCATCTACATCAGAATAGAAAATTGAGTTAAATTCCTTCAAAAATTGGTCATGCATGCACTAATATATATTTATTATAAATTCATGCTTGTAAAATAAAAGAATCTTTTTATCGCTCTAAGACAAATCAAAAAATAAAAATACAAATACAAATATACTAAATTGTACGTAAAATAATAGCAATAGAAATATACAAATACACAAACTTCAAAAATTTATAACTAACGTTATACAACTCCTATTCTGCTTATTTATTTTACATTATTTGAATAAAAATGTATAGAAAAATATTAACAAAATTATCCACAAATAGTTGACAGCTGATTTACTTTTTCCAATATGTATGCAATCTGGATTTTATACCCGGAGCATATAAACTCCAAGCCACCCTTGCTCACTTTTAAAGATTACCAAGTAACTTTTAAAAATACTTTGAAATCGAGTAGGGCACATTTGTGAAAAGTCAGTTCCAAGATCCATTTGTAGATTTTTTAAGTTTTTCCCCTTATTTTCTGCAAAGTTTATTTTATCCCTTTTTCTTTTAGATTCAACATTATTTCATTACTTATATATTATGTTTTTCCGTAAAACACAAATAAACTAAAAACTATAAAATAAAAAATAGGTTCCTTCCAATGTCTAATTGGCCTATATTATATGTATGCTATGTTCTATCTTTTTTATTCCATAAATTTTAAAAATCAACAAAAAATATATTCAAGAAGCTTATATTATATAGTATTATTCCAAAATATTGTATTGTATCATTATTAATAATAAAAAAAGAAAATAAAAAATACAAATCATTGGTATTATATAGAAAATTGGGTTTTTTATCTTGAATTTTAGACATTTTATGGAAAAAACTTTCTTGTGCAATCTTTTAGAGAATTATTTTGAGAAAGTTTTGTTTTCAAAATTTTCAATATTTGAGGTCATCTAATGTGTATTTTAGTTCATTTTTCGTTCTGATCTTTCTTTTTTATGATTGGGCGACATGGCCACTTTTGACCATTCCATGCTCCCCCTCCCTAGTCTAGCCAGTTAAGAACCCCTTTTGATTGGTTGTTGTCATTGCCAACTCAGCAACCCCTTTCTTTGGAATGTTGACCCTTTGGTCAACTATACCTTTTCCATTAGAACCAACCTACTTTTGTGCAACAAACCACCCACCACTGACATCCTCCCCTGATTTGTTTTGACGATACCCTCGATACCATCACCCTTTCGATCATACCACCATATGCATCGCCCACCTTAGCTCTTTTATTTTTTCATATCAAACACAGTGGCCCAAATCTCTCCATTTTTGAAAATTATCCACCATAATTGAAGATGTTCTCCATCTCCATATATACAATGTGACAGAGAGGCTACAAGCGTGGGCCACGACGAAACTATCTTCATCTCTGGTGCAATCTGTAGCGTTCAAACCACGTAGCATCTTCCCTCCATCCATTACTGAGCTTCGTGGTCCATCCATCTACTAGAGGCCATAATGCCGCATCACTCCCCAGAATGATGCAAGCTCATGCAATTACTCCAATTCTTCTTGTTTTAATTTATCAATAAGTTAGTTTTCTCTATTCTTCATCTTATTTAGATTAGGAACCCATAAAAAACATCTTCACCGGTCATTTTCTATCTTCCTTTCCTAATGCTCTTTCCCTTGATTTGACATAAATTTACTAACAGCTCCAACTGCGTGAGCGATGTCTGGTCTTGTACAAATCGTGGCATACGTACGACTATCTATAGCTGATGCATAGGGAATTCTCTCCAAACATTTGATGTCTTCATTGATTTTTGGATCATGTTTGGAGGTTAACCTGAATTGTGCTCCACGAGCAGTACAAGTTGGCTTTTCCTTGTCCATATGAAATCTTTGAAGAACTTCCTTGCCTTTCAATCATGCATGATCTTCATGCGTAAATCTTACTTGCGTGTCCCAAATCCTTCCTGAATTCCTTTTCAAGCTTGAAATTATGGTTCCATTCCATTGTAACCAATAAGTAACCTGACAACAATATTATCAAGATCCATGATCTGAATTCACTCTTCTGAATTTGAGTCCACGCTAAAAGCCACACGTGTAGCCTCTACAATCCTCCTTTCTCTCTATGCTTCAAGGACATAAAGAGGGACACATATATGGGGTATAATGTGTTGGGGAAGATTTGATAATGATTTTCTCTATGTTTCGGACCGGACTTTGAAGTTGGACCCAACATACAACGTACATAAGGTTATATGTGTAGAGTCTTCTTAAGATTTATAAACCATATATTGGAGAAAAGAATGATCTTCAATTTTCGTCGAAAGCAATATTACTAATTGCCGGCTTAGTTATGTTAAGATTCTAAGGGGAACATGAATGTTGACTGCAAAGGTTTTTTTGAGAAAAAACCAAATTTTAATCAATTTATATTTGATTAAAATTTGAGCGACCTTTGATTCAAAGCATACATTTTCAGTGGATAAACAGGTGGGAAAGCAAAGATTTATGTATGTGTACCCTACAAACATATACTTTTACGCTACATATATACAATTTTTATAATGAGTTTTTACACTCGAGCCCATCTGAGATTATGCAATTACAGTTGTGCCCCTACTTTTTCTACAATAACATTAATTCCTTTACATACTTGCAAAATTCACAGTTTTGCCTTTTCATTAAGGTAAAATATCGGCATAAGTGTAATAATAGAAGGGAAAAACTATGAACTTCGTAAGAATACAGAGGTACACATGTTGAGCATAATCGTAATTGCAAAATCTCAGAAGGGCATAAGCATAAAAGCCCTTTGTGTTATATGTATCGACTTGGTTTATTTTTTGACGAAGTGGGATGCATAGAGGAAGGTAGGGTATATGTATGTGAACAACGATCATCTAACCTCGGGCCTGTTAGGACACGATCCACTGGTATCGTCTCCTCTTGGATACTGGATGTTGGGAATACAGACCTCCCCGAATACGGAAGCGGATACACAATTGACCACCACTACCACAAAGCATGTGAAAGAAAGAACATTGGATATAATAGTAGTCGATCACCTCTCACGACCACCGGAGAAGAAAGATCACTATAAGAAGACGAGTACAACTCTCTCTCTCTCTCTATTCCCTCACTCTCTTATCTCTCTCTCTCTCTCCCCCTTATGGTATTCCCTCTTGGTGTGGTGTAGAGACAATGCCTCCACCCCCTCTTTATATAACCCAAATACAACCCCATAGTCCTATTCCAAATAGGACTATAAATAAAATACAACTCAATAACTATTAGGATTAAGAGTCCAATCCTATTAGGATTCCTAATCCTAATTTGACTCTAATCCTAACAATCTCCCCCTTAAGTTGAATTCCATCACGATATCTTCATCGTCTTGAGTCTGTATTGGGTCATCCTCGTCATCTGTAGGTCTTATTAGCATGATATCACCAACTCTAGGTGACACACTCGTCACTGGGTGCCCTCAACATGTCCCCTCTCGGGCACTCACACAACTCATCATTGTACCTCATGAAGCGGCACACCAAATCTCCCGTGACCAGAGATTAGGGATGCAAATGGATAAGGATATATCCGTATCCGATCCCTCACCGTGTATACAGATTTTGACATCCGTATCCGTATCCGTTTTAAAATGGATACAGATATGGATATCATTTTGATATCTGCAAACATCCATATCCGTATCCGTATCCGTATATCTGTTTTAGTATATAAATATAGTCGTAGATTTATTTTTAACCATATATAACATAATTCTCTACCTCATTTTATCACATATTTATATACTTTTTATAATACAAACACATTTAGTAAATTAATATCATGTGTTTTCCATCCAATTCTTATATATTTAAGTCAATTCTATATAGTATTTCTAACATTACTCGTATGCGATCGATATCTGTTTTACATCCATATCCATTTTTTAAGGATATGGTAAGATAGTTTTAATATCCGTCAATATTCGTATCCGCATCCGTATTCGTATTATAAAACGGATAAGGATATGGTAATACCTATATCCATATCCGTATCCGACAGTTTGCATCCCTACCAGAGATTATGCCGTCATCCTATGGTAAAGCGAATCGCACTCGCTTCTCCTTTTTGTGCACTTCTGCAGCATAGGTGCCGATAACCTGCTGCTCTCTCATCGTACTACTCATCCTGGGAAGAAGTGGATCTCCATCACCTATCACGATCCTTCCCTCAAGCTCATATACCTTGTGCAACATTCCCATCCCATGCATCACCATGCGTGCTCCCTTGCCCGTTCTGAGAACTCACCATTCAATGGTGACTCGATGTCCTCTTGACTTGATCGTTCCCAATGAAATCAGGATTTTCTTAGTTGTAGGTATGTGTTTGACATGCCCGGTCCCAAGCTCGGGTAAATGAGGAGGGTTGCGTTAGGTAGCCGACAGCCATCGTAAAACAATCAGAGACAATTTCCTAAATAGTACTTTTTTTCTAAAAAAATATTATTTAAGAAGTTGCCTCATGACAGTCGGATCTTTTCAACATGGATTTAAGCAAACATACAGATTTCATTGGGGCGTCCTACTTGCGACGCGTTGCATCGCCCAAATGCAATGAAAAATTGGCAAGGGCCGCTACATCGCAACCTGGATGTAGTTCAAGATTTGGAAGGGTTCTCGCATGAGAAACGCATGCGAGTAATTAAGCTAGTTCCGCTGCATCACCGCCCAGATGCAGTCCAAAATTTACAAGGGTTCTCGCATAATGGACGCATGCGGGTAAAGAAGTTAGTCCAAAAGAGATTACAACGGAAGTTGCGGATCGGTAGTTGGAATATTGGCACTTTAACTGGAAAGTTGGTGGAGATAGTGGATACGATGGAAAGAAGGAAGATTCATATACTATGCCTTCAAGAGACTAAATGGGTTGGAGAGAAAGCAAGGAAGATTGAGAAGACATGCTTTAAACTTTGGTATTCAGATAAAGATAAGGGTAGAAACGATGTTGGAGTGGTTGTTCATAAGGATTTGAAGGATTGTGTGGTTGAGGTGAAAAGATTCAGGGATCGAATTATTTTGCTAAAATTGGTGCTTGAAGAAGAAATTCTGAATATCATCTCAGTTTATGCACCGTAAATTGGCTTAGATGAAAGGACTAAACAAGCTTTTTGGGAGGATTTGGATAAGACTCTACAAGGAATCCCACAAAGAGAGATGATTTGCCTCGGTGGAGATCTTAATGGACATGTGGGAAAAGATGCTTCAGGGTATGCTAGTGTTCATGGAGGACATGGTTTTGGGGATACAAATGAAGAGGGAAAAGCCATCCTGGATTTTACAACGGCATATGATCTTTTCATAACAAACACTCTCTTCAAGAAGAGGGAGGAACATTTAATTACTTATAAGAGTGGGCCAACTAGAACACATATAGATTACTTTGCGTTGAGGAGAAGAGATAGGTTGTGTTGTAAAGACTGCAAAGTAATCCCAGGAGAGAGTTTTACAACCCAACATCGTTTGTTAGTCTTGGATCTACAAATCAAAAGGTTGATAAAGAAAAGGAGGGTTTCTAAGATAACTAGAACTAGATGATGGAATCTTCCACTGAAGCAAGTGAGCTTCAGGGAGAAGGTTTTAGAAGTCTTATCGTGTGATTGTAGCGGTAGTGCAAACGAGATGTGGGAGGCAATAGCATCTTGTATCCAAAAGATAGCCAAAGAGATGCTAGGCGAGTCAAAGGGAGGAACTCCATGTCAAAAGGAGGCTTGGTTGTGGAGTGAAGGGGTGCAAGAGAAGCTAAAAATAAAAAGAGCTTTCTTTAAAGCTATGTCTAAGGATAGAACAAAGGAAACTGTCACAAACTACAAAATAGTGAAGAAGGAAGCAAAAAAGGCCGTAAGCAAAGCTAAGTCAAAAGCTTATGAAGTTTTTATAAAAATCTTGACTCTAAGGAGGGACAGAAGGATACATTCAGTTTGGTTAAAGCAAGAGAAAGAAAACAAAGACCTTTCTCAAGTAAGATGCATTAAGGACGAGGAAGGTCATGTGCTTGTTACTCAGAAGGATATAAAGACTAGATGGGAGCAGTACTTTGATGAATACCCATTCATCACTCTTTATTCTTCTATTTTAGCTACAAAAACCTTTGCAAATACATGTAGATATGTGTAAATACAAATAAATACCAAAGGCATGCATTGTGTAAAAACCTATAATTAGCATGTTTTTGTGCACAAAATAAAAGAATAAAGAGCAAAAAGAAAAAGAGGGAAATATTTAGCATAAATATTGAGCAACCTAACCCAAGGGAGGGCTCAGCATGGGCCTGACCGCATAAAAGCCACAAGTAGAGGGAGATAGGAGCTCATTTGTGTATATCTGTAAATAAATAAAACTATTTATTTTCCTCACCCAAAAAGATACTTGTACATATTGTATATTCTATTAAAAATAAAATAAAAAGATAAAAAAATCAAAAAGCCAAAAATACCCTTCCTTCACCTTGTGTATAAACCACACCTTTGTAATTATTTAACCCTATAAATAAATTCATTTATTTTCCAAAATTTTTGTAAATATTCTATGGATTATTTTGTGAATATATTAAATAAAAAGAAACAAAACAAAAATCAAATAAAAATCACAAAATTGAAAATACAAAAATACATTGTATTTATACCATGTATATAAAGGTATTCATTTATTTATTTCACCCTTGTATATATGTGATAAAAATAAACTAAAAATATTCTTTTATTCCATATTTCATGTTGTAAATAAATAAAATACAAAATGGGCATAAAAACACAAAAAAAATAACAAATAAAAAAATCAAAAATAAAATTCCATATAGTGTACATATACCTATATATAGAGCTAACCTATTTTTATTTCCAAAAATTAAATAAAAATCACCAAAAAATAGAAAAAAATAAAAGAAAAATATTTCATGTTTTAAGTTTTTCCTAATTCGACCTATTTCTATCCTAAAATAAATGGTCAAAAATCCAGCACACGTGGCCGCCTCTGATTGGGCCACGGGGGAATGTTGACCCCGGTCAACTCCCCCGCGCCTCCTTCCTTTTCTGGCCGTCGCGCGCCACGCCTCTTTCCCCGATTTTTCCCACGCGACTCCAGCTGTCTCCCACTCAACCCCGCGCCCGGACTCTTCGCCGATCATCCCTCTCCCTCGCCGGATCCTTCGCCATCAAAATCACGCCTTCCTTAGCCGTCCACCTCCAACCCTAGACACCCCTGTCACTCTATATAGCCATCACCTCCGCCGCCCTCGCGCCGCATCTTTGGCCCATCCCTTCTTCCCCGTGACCTCCATCGGCATAGTCTGAGTGACAGCGAGCTTTTGCCCGTGTTGCAGTGAGGCGAGAGGGGCGATTCCATCGATCCGGCGTAACCTCGCCGTCCTTGCTCCGCCGCCGCGTCGAGCACCGAGCTTCAGGCGTTGACGACCTTCGAAGCTACGACCAGGAGATAGCCCATCTCCAGCATAGTCTACTTCAGCCATCAGGTAACCTTAGATCCCTCTAGTTTAGCTTAATTTTAGATTACGCCCAATTCCGACCTCCGACGCATACCTCCGATTCCGGCCACTCCGATCACCCATTTTCCAATCCGACTCGATCAGCACCTTCACGACCTCCTCACGCACCTTCTTCACCCCTCCACACAACCCAGATCGCACAGGATCTGGGAGTCGAGCTCCACCGCCGTCGCCTCGCCGGAGCTCCTTCGCCACGCCGCACCATCCACCTTCACGTCACCTAACCGGGTCGAGGCACTTTGCCCTCGACCCGCGAAGCTCCTTGAATACTTTGCAGGTCCAAAAGGAGGCGTCTGAGGCCCCCCCCGACATCTTCCCAGGAGCTTCTTCTTCGTTGACCTCGCCGGAGCTTTCCAGGGCTCGGCCGAGGCCTTGGCCATCACCATCAGCTGCGGGCAGTCACCAGGAAGCTTCTCCGACCTTCAGGCGCAGCTGAGGAGGGGTGTAGCGCACACAGGAGACCGGCGAAGTTCGCCGGTGACGAGTTCCTCCTCCACCTTCCAGAGCCGTCCGATGAAGCCCTCGCTCCAGATCCAATCCTGAGCGTCCATTCCTCGAGGAGCAGCAGCCGTCGATTCATTTGAGGAGTTCATCCGGACCCTTGATCGCAGAGGAGAGAGGCCAAGAGCCCAGCACCGTTAGATCAGCCACGTGGACCTCTCTCCGCCGTCGATCGAGCCCAAGCGCCGAAGGAGTAAGGGCGCGTTTGATCTCCACCGTCCGATCATCCACGCGTCACCATCGGGCCGTCGATATTAATAAAGGGGTAAATTTCATAGAGCCCCCTCTGTTTGTCTTATTTCAGTTTAGTCCTGTAATTTTAAATTCTAGTTGTTTATTTTCTGGGTCATTTGCATTCTGGACCTCGCACTTTATTTTAATTGCAATAATACCCCTGCCAGTAGAGACCCACGTGCGTCAGCACGTGTATTTTGGGATTTTTGCATTATATGCCCTGTTGTTCTGGATGTTATTCAATGAATGAAAAGTTTTGTTTAATTGCAAATATACCCCTGTGAACACTGATTTGACGCATGTGCGAATTATTTTGGGAATTTTGCAACCATACCCCTGGGTTTTTGATACGAGTTATCAAATAGCCCTCGGACTTGGTTTTTCTTACATTTAGGTCCCTGTGTTCCCCAGGACA
This sequence comes from Ottelia alismoides, assembly GCA_037367405.1. Classification (NCBI taxonomy): domain Eukaryota; kingdom Viridiplantae; phylum Streptophyta; class Magnoliopsida; order Alismatales; family Hydrocharitaceae; genus Ottelia; species Ottelia alismoides. Next base: position 48,995 of record JAZKJV010010228.1, read on the forward strand.
CGTGCTTGGCGCGTGACTTCTTGGGTAAATTGCACCAGGACCCCAGAACTTTTGGGTATTTGCACTTAGGTCCCTGTGCACAGTGCCCCCTTGTTCTTTTTGAATAAAATATCAAACGACCTCCAAATCCAATGAAATTTTGACACATGGCTCCTGTCATGGTGTAGGAATTTCTATGATTTTTGGGGACATTTTTGATTTCATTTATTATTTTTAAAAATTCAAAAACCACTAATTTTTGCTACTGTTTGACTTTAAAAATACCAAAAAAATATAAAATCACCTTTAAAAATTCCAAAAAAAATTAGGCATTGTTGTTTACTGGTTGCTTGATTTTCTAGCCAAGTTTGGCTATTTTTCATCACATAAAAACACTAAAAATTGAAAAACCCCTAAAAATTCATAAAAATTGTAGTAAATAAATTAAAAATCCAAAAATAATAATTAGGGTGCCTAGATTTTCCTTATTCTTTCTAGAATATAGGAAAAATACCTTTAGGGCTTTTTGAGATCCAAAATTATTTTATTTTGTGGTCTTAAGCCTTGCTGGACAGTACCCTATTTTTCTTGCATTGTTTGATTTTTAATAACTATTTTGTCCATTAGAAAAATTCCAAAAATTCACCAAAAACAGTAAAAAACATAAAAAACATAAAAACCATTTTTCCATAATTTTTGCATCATTTGTGTGTCTTGTATAAATTGTTGAAGTCCCCTTGCATTTGCATTCCTTCATTTTCTCATCTTTTAAAAATCTAAAAAAAAAAATTCCAAAACAAATAAAAACTAAAAAAAAGACTCTTTGGGATACTTGACTACATCGTAGGCCGCAAGGCCAATCTGTGCTCCTTGTGTTCGACCCTGGGAGCTATACCAGGTTAATCTTATAGCAGACCGCTCTTTCTTGTGCTTGCTTGATCTATTTTGTGAGTGGTTTATTTTCTTGATTTACACATTTCGAGTGACTGAGGACAACGACATTGTGATTTATTTTCCACTTCAGTTGCTCCTTGATTTCTGTGCGATCAGAATGGCGCCGTTGCCGGGGAGCACGGCTTTGTAGTCAATTATTCATTCTGCTATTTTTGTCTCTCTCTATATTATTGTTGTTTTCTGACCATTCTCTCTCTTTGATTTTTTTTGTGCGAGGTACTGCTTGGAATTTGAAGCATACTTTTTTTTGAGGACCCGCACGGGAAGAAGAGCAGGAGGAGAGAGAGAGGAGAAGAGATTTTATTTCTGAGAGAGAGAGAGAACACAATTTTTGTAATAATTTAGGACACTTGAACTTTGGACTCTTGTGGACACTTGTAACCTTAGCGGGTCTGTTTCGCTGAGCACCGGTGTGCTCGGGGGACCCATCGGATTTTCGCGGCTTTTATTGTGGTTTTCATAGCTAGCTGCCTTTTCCGGTGTTTCTCGCGGTTTTAGCCCCTAGATTTAGGAATTTTGTTGATTGTGACGTAGACTTTTAAGGCCCAACATCTAATAGAATATCTGTTCCTATAGAACGTAACTGGACCTTAATAAAATTCATTGAAAAAGTTAGTGAAATTGGATTTGAGACCACGTGCCGTGAGGAGTCACATACAGCGCTGGCAGGACCCATTGTGGTGGGCACCGAGTGACTCCCAAGATCGGACTCCGGACTCAATTCGATTAGCTAACCATTGTTCTTCACGATCAATAGAAATTGCTTGTCTAAGGCCGGTTTTTCCCGCTGCACCATTTAGGTAGTTTATTTCTGTCTTTAAATTCTGCGCGGATCACTTGCATGTAGAGTGCTGGAGACAAGGTACGCATTTCTTTCTCTGCATGCATCATTGATTTCTCCGTGCATCGGCTTTTTCGTCTTCTCCCTCTGTTTTATTGGATTAATCATCAGGAGAATCGGAAAAACCGTTAGGCCGTTTGTATTTATTTTTGAAAAATAAATTAAAAAGAAAAACAAAAAAATTGGGACTGGATAACATTATTGACCCTAAAAGACACTCACAATAAAAAATTTGTCTTGGGGAGAGCAACCCCCTCATTGTTTGGTTTGATTGTGCGAGAGAGTGACCCGAACACTAGGTAAAGCCCTCCGGTGCTCATCTCGACTGATTACCGACTCTTCTGTGCGGGACAGTCGGTTGAGAGAGTATCGGGTATCCTAACAGGTCACGATTAATCGCTCTGATATCTTGTTTGTTCACCAAATAAAATTGACAAGATAAATTGACCGATCTTTCACGGTCTTCACATTGTGTTGTGTTGGTGAACCAGGGGTTTGCTTGCAATCATATTTTCTCCAGATCTCATCCGCCCAACTCGCCAAGATCAAGATGATGGGTAGACGATCTCTTAGGCAGCCTCTGGCTGCACCGCTTTCAGGCGAATCTACTTTATCATCTAGGTTGGCCCGTGAGAGTCGAGACCAGCTCTCCGGGCCCGAGTTCGAATCCACCCTGTTCCCCCTCGATCCCCTTTCTTCTGTTCCTGAGAGACATGAGCCCGAAGAGAGACGAATTCATTTGACAGAACCTGAGTTGGGCTCTTCTGATTTTGCAGACATCCCAATGGCTGGAGCCGGTAGTTCAGATGATCGTCAGCCCGAACATTTTGTCTTAGACCAGGGAGCGATCAACTCCACCCTGATCGCGTCGTTAGAGACAGTTCAGAACCAGTTACGCGATCAGGGGGCTTTCATGATCGAGATGAGGAGGGAGTTGGAGAGACTCCGAAGAGAGCGAGACGAGCCGAGCGAGCCGGAGGACATCCCTGATGCTGATGCAGAGGCAGCAGCCGCAGCAGCAGCCGCCGCAGCAGCGGCAGCCGCCGCCGCAGCGAGACCGATGCGGGAGCTTCACAACCCAGGATCTACACTGATGCACCAGTGGGTAGTGATTCCTGCTATCGTGGGGGATTTCAAGTTCCCTCCGAACACCCTGCAGATGCTTCCTCACTTTCATGGACTCGCAACTGAGGAACCACACCTCCATCTCCAGGAGTTTCTGATGATCTGCAGCACTGTCCACGACCGTCGTGTGGACCAAGATACGATTCGAATGATGGCCTTCCCTTTTTCACTGGCAGATAGAGCAGCCGCCTGGCTGAAACATCTAGGGAAGTTTGTATATACTTGGGATCAACTCCGCACCGAGTACTTGAACAAGTACTATCCACTCGGGCGGACGAATGCAGCGAGGGCCCTGATTAACAACTTCTCCATGCAACCAAACGAGCAATTTCATGAGGCATGGGAGAGGTTCAGAGAGCTTCTGGATAGATGCCCCCACCATGACATTTCGAAGCCGAACCTAGTTCAGAGCTTTTTCAGTGGGCTAACGCCAGAGCTTCAGGGTCTGGTGAATGCTTCTTGCGGCGGGTCCTACTTTGCCAAGGACCACAACCAAGTCTGGGCCATCTATGAGGAGATGTCCGAGAATTACATGGTGATGTCCCAGACTCGGTTGTACACTCAGAGAGTTCAGCCGCCAGGACCCGTGCAGTATCAGCGGATAGCACGGGTAGATGCAGGTCCTTCCAGCTCGTCCACAGTTGCAGCCGCACAGGCAGAGTCGGCCGCTGCGGACATGGGGATTATCAGTGAGAAGTTGGACCGCATGGAAATCATTGAGAAGAAGCAGTGCCAGGGCATAACTCAGATGGAGGAAATGGCACAGACTCTGAGCGACATGAAGACCCAGCTCTTGTGTCTTCAGGAGGCACAGACGGCTCCTCAGCCCCGTCTTCTGTCGCGAGGCGATTCCGGCGGCAGCCGCAGCTCGTCCCAGCGCTCCAGCTCCTTGCAGCAGCCTAGACAAGTTCACCTTGTACAGGCGGAGCCGTACCAGCAGCAGCAGCCCTCTTACCAGGCACCACCATCTCCAGAATTACAGATGGTGGTATATCAGCCGGATCAGCCTCTGGATGTACTCCCACCCGCCCCATACGATGAAGAGCCGTTGATGGACGTCAACGGAATTTGGTATGACCGTCCCCAACCTGGAATCCGACGAGACCATCCCGGATTCAGGTGGGGAAATGGGGGTAACCAACCCCAGCAGCAGCCAGCCGGTCATGGAGGGCAGTACTCCCAGCAGAGGGATCACCAGCAGCACCCAGCATCCCAGCCATCATCATTCGTATCTCGTCCCTATCAGCAGCAGGGACAGAGTTGGAGACGTGAGCAGCAGGCTCACCAGCAGCAGCATCCATCCTCTTACCCCTCTCAGCCCCAGCAGCACCAGGTCCAGCAGCCTCATTACCAGAGAGGCAACCCGTCGGGCTCCCATGAGAGCCCCGCCATGGATGATCTAGCCCGCCTCTTCACAGAGCAGCAGGCTACATTTAGACGGGAGATGGACGAGTTCCGCCAGGAGATGCGGGACTTGATGAGAGGGAAGGCCGCCATCCCTGCACAGATCGAGCCTAATCCGAATAATTTGAAGAGGAAATCTGAGCAGGTAGTTCACACTGAGCCTACCACTTCTAGTGACTCATTTGATGTTATCTCGTCGGATTTATTTGATGCTGATTTTGTCACACTTAGGAGCGGTAGAAGACCAGCAGAAGGCGCCTCATCTGAGCGACAACACGAGGATCCATCTAGAGCGCCAGATGAGGAAGAGGAGAGCGGTACTGAAGCCGCACACCATGATGAGGGTGGTACTGATGCCACCCTAGATGCTGATTCACCCGGCGGTACTGAGGCCGCCATTTCACCACATCGAGGAGGTGGTACTGATGCCACCAGCAGAGCCAAGCCAGCCAGCGGTACTGAGGCCGCAAGACATCTGCATGTAGAGCCAGCTAGAGGTGGTACTGAGGCCACCAACATCTATTCTGAGAGAGCTGTTGTCTTTCCTCGAATGAATGTATCTCAAAATTCTGATTTGAATAAAGGAAAAGGTTTAGTTTACTTTGATCCCACTGTTGTGAATGATGTTTGTGAGGATCCAGTCATTGAATCATCTAGACCTATTCCTAGTCCTTCATCTGAGAAGGACCCTGTGATCCCCTTTCCTAGAGCCCTTGAGCTGGGGAAGGGGAAGAAAAGAGAAAAAGACCCAAAAAAGAGAGAGCAGGAGGAGTTCAGCCAGAGCATGATAGATCGATTTCACATCCAGCTGACCCTCAATGAGGCTTTGCAGCACATCCCTCTTCTTCAGCGGTCCTTGAGAGACAGGACCACAGTCAGGAGGACGAAGAGGAACAAGACCGCAGAAATTCATGTGCTAACAAAAGCCACGTGTTACGCGATCCAGAACCATCTGCCGACTAAGAGGCCAGATTTAGGGGCGCCGTATGTCAGATGTCATATCAGTGAGCAGAGGTTCGACCGTACTCTCTTAGATAGCGGATCGTCGATCAACCTTCTTCCGGCAGCCCTTCTCCACCACTTAGAGTTGGGCACTCTTGTACAGAGCAGGACATACCTTCAGTTTGCTGATCGGTCTGTCAAGAGGCCAAAGGGGTTGTTACGAGACGTTGTCGTCACGATTCAGGGTTTGCAATTCCCCGTGGACTTTGTCGTACTGGACATGGAGACCCCTGACTCGTTGACCGATTCCCCCATCATCCTCGGTCGCCCGTTCTTGGCCACAGCCAAGGCAGTGACTGACCATGACAGTGGGAAGGTGTACTTTCGCGTCCAGGGCGAGAGTATACAAATAGAGACGGTTAAGGACCACAGAGCCAGATCCAGATCCCGCTCACATGGCAGTACAGATTCAGAGCAGCTGACAGACGTAGAGCCAGACATCCACCAGGACTGTGATTTTGTGATCACAGATGATGAGGCAGCTTGGGCAGATCCTGCAGCACAGACCATCCTCTCATATTCAGATACAGCTGATGCAGAGATGATAGAAGAGGATAGTCTGGAGAGCACGGCCCTGGTTCAGGATACTATTGAGTCAGCAGAGTCGGATCTTGATCGCGACACGATTTTCAGTGATGGTGGTACTGAGGCCACCCTGCTCTATGGTGGTGCTGATGCCACCTTATTCTCCAGTGGTACTGATGCCACTGAGTCTGATATAGATCCCTCGGATTCAGAGTCTGATTGGGCAGATTGTAATGATCAGATGCCAGATCTGGATCCACCTGAGCCTATAGATGAGGAGGAGGTAGAGGCAGAACAGATCAGAGACAATGTAGAGGACCCGCCTTCTCCAGATCCAGTTTGTGAGAGTTCATTATCATTTTCCCAGGCAAATTTGGCAGAATTGTCCGCATACACACATCTTCTTCAGAAGCCAGATTTGCCAGCACCCAGCTGTCCAGAACTAAAGCCGCTCCCTACTTCGCTAAAGTATAGGTTCCTTGCGGGAGAGTCTGAGATGTACCCAGTCATCATCTCTGCAGATCTGACTGGAGAACAAGAATCCCGTCTGATGGAGGTTCTTGAAAAGAACCGCAAGGCAATTGGATGGAGCGTAGCAGATCTCCATGGGATTAGTCCCTCATTGTGCTCCCACCATATCTATCTCGAGGAAGGGGCGAAGCCGTCGCGTGAGTTCCAGCGGCGACTGAACCCCAACCTACGAGAAGTTGTCATGAAGGAAATATCAAAATGGTGGAGTGCAGATTTTATTTATCCCATTTCCGACTCCAAGTGGGTCAGCCCCTTGCATGTGGTGCCCAAGAAGACGGGCATCACGACTGTGATCAGTGAGTCGGGAGAGGAGATTGCTACACGAGTACCCACCTCTTGGAGGGTTTGTGTTGACTACAGGAGACTCAACCAGGCCACCAAGAAGGACCATTTCCCCCTGCCTTTTATTGACCAGATCATAGAGAGACTGGCAGGGAAGAGCCATTACTGCTTCCTGGATGGGTACTCGGGCTACAATCAAGTGGCCATCGCTCCTGAGGATCAGGAGAAGACCACCTTTACCTGTCCCTTCGGTACCTACGCTTTTCGACGCATGCCATTCGGGCTATGTAACGCCCCTGCGACTTTTCAGAGATGCATGCTGTCGATCTTCTCGGACATGGTAGGGGAGTGCTTGGAGGTCTTCATGGACGACTTCTCGGTTTACGGCGACGATTTCGATTCCTGTCTTGACTGCCTAGACCGAGTACTCCAGCGATGTATTGCCACCCGCTTAGTTCTGTCTTGGGAGAAGAGTCACTTCATGGTGACTCAAGGGACGGTGCTTGGCCACATCATCTCCAACAGAGGCATGGAGGTTGATCCGGCCAAGGTCGATGTCATTAGGAAACTCACACCGCCGTCCAATCTGAAGCAGTTACGGTCATTTCTGGGGCACGTTGGTTTTTACAGGAGATTCATTCATGATTTCAGCAAGATTGCCCGACCGTTGACTGACCTCTTAACGAAAGACACCGAGTTCCTTGTCGATGACAAGTGTCTTTCGTCCTTTGCGACTCTCCAGCAGTGCGTAATTGAGGCTCCTGTCCTTCAGCCACCCGATTGGTCTCTCCCATTCGAGATCATGACGGACGCCTCCGATTTTGCCGTAGGGGCCGTGCTAGGACAGAGGAGGGATGGAGTGCCATTTGCGATACACTATGCTAGCCGCACATTGGATTCCGCCCAGCAGAATTATACAGTCACAGAGAAGGAGATGCTAGCAGTAGTGTTTGCCCTAGATAAATTCAGATCATATATCATTGGATCAAGAGTGACCTTGTACACAGATCACACCGCCATCAGGTACCTCATGTCAAAGAAGGATGCCAAGGCCAGACTTACTAGATGGATCCTTCTACTCCAGGAGTTCGACATTGAGATCAAGGATAAGCCTGGAGTCAAGAATGTGGTGGCGGACCATTTATCCCGATTAGAGCAGCCTGAGGATACAGAGCAGATTGATCCCATTTGTGATACCTTCCCAGATGAGGCGATCCTTGCTATCGCCTCACTCCCGTGGTATGCCGATATTGTGAACTTCCTCGTTGCTGGGAAAGTCCCACAAGATTGGCCCAAGCAGAGAATTGAGACCTTCCTTGCGAAGGCTAAGTCCTACCACTGGGAGGATCCCATCCTTTACCACGAAGGAGGGGATAGCATCTGGCGTCGGTGTATTCCTCAGGAGGAGCATCATAGTGTCCTCACTTACTGCCACAAGCTTGAGGCAGGAGGACATCATTCTGGGAGGAGAACGGCACAGAAAGTGCTCCAGTCCGGTTTGTGGTGGCCTACCCTCTTCAAGGACTCTGATGAGTTCGTGAAGAGGTGTACTGACTGTCAGAGGATGGGCACTTGTGGACAGCGTGATATGATGCCGATGCAGCCCATTCACTTCTGTGAGGTTTTTGACGCATGGGGCATCGATTTCATGGGTCCATTCCCTAAGAGTCAGGGATTCGAGTACATTCTGTTGGCCGTAGATTATGTTAGTCGTTGGGTTGAGGCTATCCCCGCCCGAGCCGCAGATGCAAAGACAGTTTGCAAATTTTTGAAGAGACACATCATTATGCGGTTCGGGGTTCCACGAGTTCTTATTTCTGATGGGGGATCTCATTTCATCAACGACCAGGTGAAGGCACTTGCTAGAGAGTTCGGCATAGACCATCGTGTTGCTACACCGTATCATCCACAGACAAATGGTCTAGCCGAAGTGTCGAACAGGGAGATCAAGAATATTTTGCAGAAAGTCGTCCGCCCTGACCGAAAGAACTGGTCACAACTTTTGGACTCGGTCTTATGGGCATATCGGACGTCTTTCAAGACTCCATTGGGTACATCTCCCTTTCGCCTCGTTTATGGCAAGCCCTGTCACCTACCTGTAGAGCTGAGGCACAAGTCACTCTGGGCAGTTACAGACATATTGATGGATCCAAATGGTATAGGAGACCAAAGGAGGGCAGAGTTAGCCGCCCTGGAAGAGCTTAGAGATACAGCTTTCTCAAACAGCCTACATTATAAGGAGAAAGTCAAGGAGTGGCATGATTCTCATATCAGCCACAAGCATTTTGAGATTGGACAGAAAGTATGGTTGTTTGATGCGAGGCTTAGATTATTTCCAGGGAAGCTACAGAGCAAATGGAAAGGACCTTACTTGGTCAGAAAGGTACACGATAACGGTAGCATTGATATATCTGAGTTATCTTCTGAGAGTACCTTTCGAGTGAACGGCCAGCGGCTCAAACCATTTCTAGATCATGAGCCGCGGGACGTTATTTTTGCCGCTATTCATTTTGCGTGAGATGTGGTCTTTTGACTCACATCTTTTACATCTCACGCCTGATTTTCACTGTTCCTCCGCCTGTATAGATCCAGTTGTCCATATCATTCTATTCTTTAGTCCCACATCCCATCTCTCATCTTGTGATTATGCTATACTTAGGGTGTACTTTACCCTAAGTATAGGGGGGATGTAGGACCTGCGAGTATTCTTTTCATTCTTTCTGCTCTTGTTTTTGCTGCCTATACTTAGGGCTATTTTACCCTAAGTATAGGGGGGGCAGATTCTGTATATTCTTCACTCGGCTTTCCCTTCATGTACAGCTTTCTATACTTAGGATTAGTTAATCCTAAGTATAGGGGGAAACCACCGAGTTCCTCTTATTCTATTCATTTATTCGTCGTTGTAGTATACCATTCCTTCTCACTTCCCTTTTACTAAGCACGAGTTATGTCTTTTTCATCGCTCTTGATCACTCTGAGGACATCGTTCGAGCTAAGTATAGGGGGGTGTGTATATATTTCATATATACTTTAGCCATAACTCGTACTTTGTGTGAGCGTGTTAATAAATAAAATGGCTAAAAATCACGAAAATTAAAAAAAAAAAAAAAAAAAAAAAAAATTTTCATGTACATAAACCTCTTTTATTCTTGCACATACATAGCTAGTGTATAAAGTATTTTTGTAAAAATGATTTCAAAAATCTTTTGTGTAAAACTTGTGTAAATATTTTGTATCAAAATTATGTATATAGTACAAATTTTTTTCAAAATGTTTTGAAAATCAAAAGTTTGCAAAAATCTTGTGTAAATGTGTGTGTAAATATCATTTTGCAAAACTTGCACTTCATGCATCATTCATTCATGATTTCAAAACATTTTTCAAAATTTTTGCATGATTGTAAAATATTTGTAAATAGCATCTTGTGTACATATATGTATATAATTTTTCCTGGATAAGAGTTGACATTTAAACCAAGCCTGGAATTAAATTGAGAAATGGAGCTTGAAAAGATCTTAATTCACTTAACTTTAAGAGGAACCTTGTAGGACTTAGGGTTAAGGCTTTTCAGGTCCATAAGGACTTAATTCTTTGAGTCCACTAGGCTATGAGCATATGTCATCTTGATGAGCCCAAGTAGAGCACTTAACAACACACGCATGACTCTCAGAGACAATGGCTTAACTTGCACCTGCACTTTACACATGGCTCTCCATGGATGAGGTGGTAAGGAGGCAGTTTCCTTTGGCTTGGGGTAGCATATGAGGGTAGTACTTCTAGGCGGAACCTCTCTTCTTCTTATAGTGAAGGAAGTGCACCTCAACTTGGTCTAGTGGTGTTGAAAGCTAAAGACAGAAGCTGTGGGTTGCAATAAAGCTTCAAAAGAGGGATAGTCTACTGGCTCAAGGAGAAATTTCTTATATATGCTGCACCATGTAGATATGTTGTACAGAAGTCATTGAAAAAAAAAAAAAAAAAAAAAAAAAAAAAATGCAAAAATGCAAAAAGAACTCCAAAAAAGTGGTGGGTCGGATTGAAAATTTAATAACCCCACCGGAGTGTAAAGATCTCATGAAGCTTGCAGCGGGAGACTTAGCTACACTGGCTAGGCTTCCAAAACTCTATACTTCTACCCCCTCTTCTTGAGCCGGTTGCACTTGAACTTAGAAGGGAATACCCCGCTTCTCGAGGAAAGAGTTGCTAGACTGAGGCATTAGAGTTACCAGGTTGAGGGAGGTTGTGTCTTTGTCACTTCTGAGGTGGGGAGCCACATATCACTTACACAGCAAGAAAAGATTCATGGTCATTAGAGTTTGTGTATGTAGACTTGTTCTGATCTGGTTTATTGAGGAGTCTTGCCCATAGATTGGTGGAACTTGGAGGCTGTTGAGTTTTAGGCTTAAGTCCAAATAAGGTTCCGACACATTAATAATCCAAAGATCTGATCGAGCTCCATATTTCAAGTTAATGAAGGCAAAAATTTAATAAGTCAACCTTGATCCATGTACATCCTCTTTTTCTTTTTCTTTTTCTTTATTTTTCACTTCTTTTTCAAATAAGTGTTTGCTAAGGGACTAGCAAAGTTAAGCATAGGGGGGTGATGAATACCCATTCATCACTCTTTATTCTTCTATTTTAGCTACAAAAACCTTTGCAAATACATGTAGATATGTGTAAATACAAATAAATACCAAAGGCATGCATTGTGTAAAAACCTATAATTAGCATGTTTTTGTGCACAAAATAAAAGAATAAAGAGCAAAAAGAAAAAGAGGGAAATATTTAGCATAAATATTGAGCAACCTAACCCAAGGGAGGGCTCAGCATGGGCCTGACCGCATAAAAGCCACAAGTAGAGGGAGATAGGAGCTCATTTGTGTATATCTGTAAATAAATAAAACTATTTATTTTCCTCACCCAAAAAGATACTTGTACATATTGTATATTCTATTAAAAATAAAATAAAAAGATAAAAAAATCAAAAAGCCAAAAATACCCTTCCTTCACCTTGTGTATAAACCACACCTTTGTAATTATTTAACCCTATAAATAAATTCATTTATTTTCCAAAATTTTTGTAAATATTCTATGGATTATTTTGTGAATATATTAAATAAAAAGAAACAAAACAAAAATCAAATAAAAATCACAAAATTGAAAATACAAAAATACATTGTATTTATACCATGTATATAAAGGTATTCATTTATTTATTTCACCCTTGTATATATGTGATAAAAATAAACTAAAAATATTCTTTTATTCCATATTTCATGTTGTAAATAAATAAAATACAAAATGGGCATAAAAACACAAAAAAAATAACAAATAAAAAAATCAAAAATAAAATTCCATATAGTGTACATATACCTATATATAGAGCTAACCTATTTTTATTTCCAAAAATTAAATAAAAATCACCAAAAAATAGAAAAAAATAAAAGAAAAATATTTCATGTTTTAAGTTTTTCCTAATTCGACCTATTTCTATCCTAAAATAAATGGTCAAAAATCCAGCACACGTGGCCGCCTCTGATTGGGCCACGGGGGAATGTTGACCCCGGTCAACTCCCCCGCGCCTCCTTCCTTTTCTGGCCGTCGCGCGCCACGCCTCTTTCCCCGATTTTTCCCACGCGACTCCAGCTGTCTCCCACTCAACCCCCGCGCCCGGACTCTTCGCCGATCATCCCTCTCCCTCGCCGGATCCTTCGCCATCAAAATCACGCCTTCCTTAGCCGTCCACCTCCAACCCTAGACACCCCTGTCACTCTATATAGCCATCACCTCCGCCGCCCTCGCGCCGCATCTTTGGCCCATCCCCTTCTTCCCCGTGACCTCCATCGGCATAGTCTGAGTGACAGCGAGCTTTTGCCCGTGTTGCAGTGAGGCGAGAGGGGCGATTCCATCGATCCGGCGTAACCTCGCCGTCCTTGCTCCGCCGCCGCGTCGAGCACCGAGCTTCAGGCGTTGACGACCTTCGAAGCTACGACCAGGAGATAGCCCATCTCCAGCATAGTCTACTTCAGCCATCAGGTAACCTTAGATCCCTCTAGTTTAGCTTAATTTTAGATTACGCCCAATTCCGACCTCCGACGCATACCTCCGATTCCGGCCACTCCGATCACCCATTTTCCAATCCGACTCGATCAGCACCTTCACGACCTCCTCACGCACCTTCTTCACCCCTCCACACAACCCAGATCGCACAGGATCTGGGAGTCGAGCTCCACCGCCGTCGCCTCGCCGGAGCTCCTTCGCCACGCCGCACCATCCACCTTCACGTCACCTAACCGGGTCGAGGCACTTTGCCCTCGACCCGCGAAGCTCCTTGAATACTTTGCAGGTCCAAAAGGAGGCGTCTGAGGCCCCCCCCGACATCTTCCCAGGAGCTTCTTCTTCGTTGACCTCGCCGGAGCTTTCCAGGGCTCGGCCGAGGCCTTGGCCATCACCATCAGCTGCGGGCAGTCACCAGGAAGCTTCTCCGACCTTCAGGCGCAGCTGAGGAGGGGTGTAGCGCACACAGGAGACCGGCGAAGTTCGCCGGTGACGAGTTCCTCCTCCACCTTCCAGAGCCGTCCGATGAAGCCCTCGCTCCAGATCCAATCCTGAGCGTCCATTCCTCGAGGAGCAGCAGCCGTCGATTCATTTGAGGAGTTCATCCGGACCCTTGATCGCAGAGGAGAGAGGCCAAGAGCCCAGCACCGTTAGATCAGCCACGTGGACCTCTCTCCGCCGTCGATCGAGCCCAAGCGCCGAAGGAGTAAGGGCGCGTTTGATCTCCACCGTCCGATCATCCACGCGTCACCATCGGGCCGTCGATATTAATAAAGGGGTAAATTTCATAGAGCCCCCTCTGTTTGTCTTATTTCAGTTTAGTCCTGTAATTTTAAATTCTAGTTGTTTATTTTCTGGGTCATTTGCATTCTGGACCTCGCACTTTATTTTAATTGCAATAATACCCCTGCCAGTAGAGACCCACGTGCGTCAGCACGTGTATTTTGGGATTTTTGCATTATATGCCCTGTTGTTCTGGATGTTATTCAATGAATGAAAAGTTTTGTTTAATTGCAAATATACCCCTGTGAACACTGATTTGACGCATGTGCGAATTATTTTGGGAATTTTGCAACCATACCCCTGGGTTTTTGATACGAGTTATCAAATAGCCCTCGGACTTGGTTTTTCTTACATTTAGGTCCCTGTGTTCCCCAGACACGTGCTTGGCGCGTGACTTCTTGGGTAAATTGCACCAGGACCCCAGAACTTTTGGGTATTTGCACTTAGGTCCCTGTGCACAGTGCCCCCTTGTTCTTTTTGAATAAAATATCAAACGACCTCCAAATCCAATGAAATTTTGACACATGGCTCCTGTCATGGTGTAGGAATTTCTATGATTTTTGGGGACATTTTTGATTTCATTTATTATTTTTAAAAATTCAAAAACCACTAATTTTTGCTACTGTTTGACTTTAAAAATACCAAAAAAATATAAAATCACCTTTAAAAATTCCAAAAAAAATTAGGCATTGTTGTTTACTGGTTGCTTGATTTTCTAGCCAAGTTTGGCTATTTTTCATCACATAAAAACACTAAAAATTGAAAAACCCCTAAAAATTCATAAAAATTGTAGTAAATAAATTAAAAATCCAAAAATAATAATTAGGGTGCCTAGATTTTCCTTATTCTTTCTAGAATATAGGAAAAATACCTTTAGGGCTTTTTGAGATCCAAAATTATTTTATTTTGTGGTCTTAAGCCTTGCTGGACAGTACCCTATTTTTCTTGCATTGTTTGATTTTTAATAACTATTTTGTCCATTAGAAAAATTCCAAAAATTCACCAAAAACAGTAAAAAACATAAAAAACATAAAAACCATTTTTCCATAATTTTTGCATCATTTGTGTGTCTTGTATAAATTGTTGAAGTCCCCTTGCATTTGCATTCCTTCATTTTCTCATCTTTTAAAAATCTAAAAAAAAAAATTCCAAAACAAATAAAAACTAAAAAAAAGACTCTTTGGGATACTTGACTACATCGTAGGCCGCAAGGCCAATCTGTGCTCCTTGTGTTCGACCCTGGGAGCTATACCAGGTTAATCTTATAGCAGACCGCTCTTTCTTGTGCTTGCTTGATCTATTTTGTGAGTGGTTTATTTTCTTGATTTACACATTTCGAGTGACTGAGGACAACGACATTGTGATTTATTTTCCACTTCAGTTGCTCCTTGATTTTTGTGCGATCATACTTCCATAAACTTTTCATTGGGGAAGGAAATAGAGATATCACTTTGGGTGATCTAGCTTGTAGTGAAAGTTACTTGAATCGTGCATGCTATAGACGGATACAAAGAAAGGAAGTAGAGGAGGCTTTGAAGGTTATGAGACCTGGAAAAGGTGTATGACCGGATGACATCCCTGTAGAAGTATGGAGAGTTTTAGGTGAGCGTGGTTTGACTTGGCTTACAAATCTATTCAATGTTATTTGGCAAAGCAAGAAAATGCCTGAAGATTGGAGGAGGAGTATTGTGGTGCCTCTTTATAAGAATAAAGGAGACATTCAAAGTTGTTCAAATTATAGAGGTATCAAGCTGATGTGTCACACTATGAAAATTTGGGAACATGTGATCGAAAGAAGGTTGAGGCAAATTTCCAATGTAAAAGAAAACCAATTCAGATTCATGTTAGGTCGCTCAATGACTGAAGCCATCCATTTGCTAAGGAGAACAATGGAGATTTATAGAACTAAAAGGAAGAACCTCCACATGATCTTTATTGATTTGGAGAAGGCTTATGATTCTGTCCCACGAGAGATATTGTGGAGAGTTTTGGAGAAGAGACAAATACCTGTCCTATACATTAGCCTCATAAAGGACATGTATGATAGGGCTTTATCTTGTATAAGGACCCTGTCTGGGAAGACTGGATATTTTGACATCAACATTGGTTTACATCAAGGTTCTGCTTTGAGTTCATTTCTTTTTACTTTGATTATGGACGAGTTGACCAGTCACATTCAGGATGAGTTACCTTGGTGTATGTTATTTGCTGATGATATTGTGTTAATTGACGAGACTAGAGATGGAGTAAATGAGAAGCTTGAGGTCTGGAGACATGAGTTGGAGATTAAAGGATTTCGTATAAGTAGGGCTAAGACGGAATATATGGAGTGCATCTTTGATGGAAGCAATGGTGAAGGAATTGAGGTGAAGATTGGTGATGATAACATTCAGAAGAGAGATTCCTTTAGATATCTGGGATCTATCCTGCAACATGATGGGGAAATTGATGGAAATGTTACTAATAGAATAAATGCATGCTGGCTAAATTGGAGAGGAGCTTCTGCTGTTCTCTGTGATAAGAAAATTCCTTTAAAGATTAAAGGAAAGTTTTACAAAGCAGCCGTGAGACCTGCTATGCTTTATAGATCTGAATGTTGGCCTGTGAACCATAGACATGTGCAGAGAATGAATGTAGCAGAAATGAAAATGCTAAGGTGGATGTATGGACACACACGTAAAGATCGGATTCGAAATGATGCAATCAGAAAGAAAGTTGACGTATCTTCGATCGAGGATAAGATGCGCGAAAACCGCTTAAGATGGTTTGGAAATTTGCAAAGAAGATCAGCTGATGCACCAGTTAGGAGATGCGAGTGTTGGGATGTTGATCCGGCTAAGAGAGGGCGATTATGACCCAAGAAGTGTTGGAAAGAGACCATACGAAGAGATCTTAGTTTTGTAGATATAAGTGTTGGACATGCGAGCCCACGACGATCCATTATGCAGTAAATGTTATTGCGAATATCATTCCCTGATCTGAAATGAAGAATAACTACTTTGCATAATAGGTCCCTTAGTACAATTAGGGTTATGTACCATGGCTATCTTAATGATTATATAGCTGTTGATTCAATTATTGAATCATAGAGGCTGATGCTTGGATGGATATATAAAGAGTTAGATTGAGGACTCATCAAGCACCGTCAAATGATTGTTAAGATGTGATCTACAGCCTGAGTAGGAGATGCCAATCCTTTCTCACATAGGCTGATATCTGACCGACCTCTTGATGCAGGTCCTCTGCACAGAAATAAAGATTCGGAGGTGTCAGATTAGTTAGGTCAAAGAGTTGACTTAATGAGATCGAGATAATCAAAGACCTATATCGTATGC
Organism: Ottelia alismoides; assembly: GCA_037367405.1. Taxonomy (NCBI): domain Eukaryota; kingdom Viridiplantae; phylum Streptophyta; class Magnoliopsida; order Alismatales; family Hydrocharitaceae; genus Ottelia; species Ottelia alismoides. Next base: position 65,810 of record JAZKJV010010228.1, read on the forward strand.
TGTCACGGTATAGGCACGCATCCTCTGACCGGAGACAGATGTATTACTATATGTTTGAGTATGTACATTTGGCAGACCAATAGGTTGATGACCTAACCAAGATCTATACACCGGCGCGCTGGTGTGCATATAAGGGCATATGAGTAATACGATCTCTCAAAGGGACATACAGGTTAACCACTGAACCAGAAGACATGAGCTCACTCATGAGATATTGGGAAGAATCAAATTCCGTGCACGGTCGTCTCGCTTTGGAAGCTTGACTAAATTTGTAGGTTTGATATATATACTTTTGGAAAGTATATGATCAAGACCTATGTATGATATATGCTTTTGGAAAGTATATGATCGATACCAAATCCCAATGATCAAATGAGAAACTTAATGATAAAACCTTGAAGTAGACAGTATAAAGTTGATCTAATACTTCGGGTTGATTTTAGGTCTTCCAGTATGCAGGATGTACAGGTGTTGGGAATACCTGAGGGTGATGTGATCATAAACGATTGTATAACCATGACGCTTCCATTCCTAGGGAGTGATGAAACGGGCCTGGATTTTAGTGACTCCTCTCAGTAGAGAAGTAATTTGATCTTGGTCCAAATGTTGGACATTGATTTGAATGTGATTCAGATGCAATGAGAAGATTAGATTTGCGGTCTTGATTTAATCAAGCATCTATGGGAGGCCCGAGATCTGGATTTGAGATGTGATCTCAATATCCAAGTCACTACATGTGGAACAATACAATTGCCCTGTCCTTATCTCCAAGTATCCGCGGAGAAAGCACATTATCCTTGAAAGAGTTCATGGATAATTTCATTGTTGATATAAGTATCCAAGCATCGAGAAAATTGATAATTAAATGTGATTTAATTATCATGGATAATATGAATTTGATTCATATTATAAGGAGAGATATCTAAGATAATTAAATGTGATTTAATTATCAAAGATATGAATAATGTGAATGTGTTCATGTTATTTGGGCACATGAGAAAAGGGATCCAAGATGATTAATGTGATTTAATTATCATGGATATGAGTAATATGGATAGAGCTATCCATATTAATCATATATATTATAAATGTGATTTATAATATATAAGAGAGAGCATATTGTGATTTATATTTGTTAGTTAATTATTAATGTGAATTGGATTCACATTAGATGGTTAATTGAAAATATAATTTACATTTTGTTTTGGGATGTGAATGAGATTCACATTTTTTTGATGGCATGATTGCAATATTTCACAAGATAATTGTGAATTATATTTGTGAAATAATTTACAACAATTGTTGTTGTAAATTTTGGAGATATATCTTGAGATAATGAGATCTCATGAGACAATGAGATCTCATGAGATAAATTTAGGGGATATGGTTCATCTCCTCATTATCTCTAAGGATAATTAATTGATTTTATTTGAATTTAAATATATTGATTTATCAATATATATTAAATTAAATTAATTGTTGTTGTGTTTTTCACAACAAGATCATGGCCATTGAAAGAAACACAAATCAATCTCAACCATTGATTGTGTGTTGTCCATGGATTGGGATCCATGGACTCCCAAAACCCTATATAAGAAGAGGCATGCCTTGCTCTTCGACTTGCACCGACTCGACGAGTCTCTCTCTCTCTCTCTCTTATTTTCTCTACACGCCAAGTCTCTATCTCTCTCCTATAATGGCCGTCCACCATAGAGCCATTGTGAGAGACGTCATCGACGCAGCATCGTTGTTATATTGCCGGATCATCTACTCATGGATCTCCATATCCTTCGGTGCATCTTGCTCGTGAAGAAGATGTTGGATCTCGTGTGACGAGATCAGGAGATCCGCCGCTTGGATCATCAACATATTGCGAGGAGCACGCGATTCATCCCCGCGCTCGCAAGTGTCTCCTCCGTTGGATCGGACTTGAGACAAGAGGTCTCTTCGTTTAGAGACTCGATCGCAACCACGCTTCAAGAGGTAATCCTATTACTTGTTTGTGGTTTAGATGAAACGATCCGAGAAGTGTTCTTGGATCATGTGGTTTCATCACATAAAAATTTTTAAATTCCGCTACATCGAGCAACTAGTACGACTAGTTGCTCCCGATCGTATTCGATGTGATCATCACGCTTCCGTGATGCGCTTGAGGATTTTTCCCGTATCCTTCAATAATCCCGGGATTGGCCCAAGATAGATCTGAATGGAGGCGAAGAATCCATGTAGCCGACCTTACTTAATTGAGGGGAAAGGCTTTGTTGTTGTTGTTGTAGGTATGTGTTCGACAACTGTCAGAGTTCGTACTGCTCCATCAAACATGCGGAACTGCACTGATCCAATCCCCTTGAAGTGGTGAACCTCTCCACCTCCCATCTTGATCGTACCATCATTGCATGCCTGATACGTACTGAACCTCTCTTTGGATGAGCACATGTGATGTGAACATGCCGAATCCAGAAGCCATCTCGAATCTACCTTCATCTCCCTAGAGAATGCTATCAAGTCTCCCTCGCAGACTGCGGTGGAATCCTCTTGATCGGATTCAGAATCACCAACCTTCTTCTTTCCTTTGTCCTTCTCACATCTTGGACAATCAGCTATCTTGTGACACTCCTTGTCACAATAGAAGCATTTGATCGAACCTTGTGACTTGGATCGACCTCTGAATCCTATCTCCCTTAATGAGCGTCTACCCTCAGTTGCCAACACATGACCTTCATATTCATTCCCTCATCCGTCGACCTCCATTGAGACTCATTCATAAGAAGTGAAGCAATTGTCTCATCCAATGTGAAGGTCTCCTTTCCATAGAGTAACATCATCACAATATGATCGCAGGAAGATGGAAGGGGACTTAATGAATCTCCATTCATCATCTTTATTCTATCATTTTATCCTTAAAACCCTAGTAAATGCGTGTAAATAGCTTTAATTCTTGCATTTTATCATCCATGCATCATGGTGTAAATATCGTATAAAATACAGTTTTTAATGAAAAAATTATAGAATAAAGAAAATAAAAGAAAAAGAATAAAATATTGAAAATATTTTATGACTTTGGACCCCCAGACCTAGGCATATCAATGACTAGGTCGACAAGGAATAAAGTAGGGGGGAAATAAGAGCCAAAATACAATGAAAATTCCATTTATTTAATTGATTTTTATTCATTTTTGGGACATATTTTTTAGTTTCACTTTTTATACTTCAAATAAAGAAACTTTGAACATGAAAGTTGTAGATAATAAAATATAAAAAAAATACAAAATTGATTTCATACAAAAATATACATATAAAAAGATATGATCAGAATAAGATTCCAAAGTCCAAACTTCCTAGACTCATATATCTCAAATAAAAACTCCAAATATATCAAAATCGCCTTTAATTGTATATAATTTTTAATAAGCAATTTAATGAAGGTGGTTTCATTTTTGAAAGTTAGGTTTCGAACCCCTATTATACACTTGTACCGATTAAAATATTCATTTTATTTATTATTCATTATATTTATAATTTTATATTTTTATAATTGTGTAAATATTATTTATAATATATGTGAATATTAAAACAAGAATAAAATATAAAGAAAATGCAAAAATAAAATAGTAAAGAAAATACATAGGTAAAATACATGTAACTATACCCGTATAAATAATATACCTATTTATTTAATTATATATATCATATAAGAAAAATAAAATAAAAATATATGTAAGTATATAAAAATAAGTTATAAATATATAAAATAGTAAACCAAATTAATAAAATTAAAAATACAAAATAAAAATAAAAGACTAAAATACATAGGTGAATATATTTATATATAGCCGTAAAAAATAAATTATAATTCTAGACCTCGAAAAAATAAATAATCATAATAAAATTATTTATAAAATAAGAAATGATTTTTATTTTATAAATTAAAATTAATAAAATCATTTTATATTTAATATGGAATTTACAAATAATTTCAGGCTAGGTTTTTTCTAGTTGGTCAACGTGGACCAACCCGAGCCTCTAGTGTGTTGACCCAGGTCAACTGTCTGACCTACTTCCCTAGCTTCTGACAGATAAAATTTTCCCTCATTTCTCAATTTTATACCCATTGATACGTTGCTCAAGGATGAGTTGACCCTTCATGAAAATTGATCTATGTACATCCATGATCCATGCCTACACGTTTCCTGTGGCAGATCGCCTTCGATTGCCCTAGATTTTGTGTTGAATCTCGCTCCTTCCCAGCCTGTACATAAATCTACCCGTCACCTTCCTTCACTTTTTGAACACCCTTTTGACCCATTTTACTCCTTCTTTCTGGCACTCAGGCCAGGTGGTGGTGATAGCACCACCTCCAGTCAATTTGGGCAGTGTCAGACAAGTCTTTGACGTGATTCCATCATCTCCGATGACCACCTCCGCTGCGAGATCTATCTCCTCGGTCTTGGTTGAGTCGAGATCATTTTCGTTGATTTTCAACCTAGTTTAACTCCTGCATTTCAGTTCTAGTTTTTTTCTTAGATTTAATCGAGTAAATCGCACGCTTTGCCACCCTTCGTAGTTCGTCAGAGCTCCGCTCTAGCGAACCTCAACCTCCTTTTTCTTCCCATCCATTGTCATTAATAAGGCTTCTAAACCCTCTCTTTTGTTTTCTGCACTAACCCTTGTAGGGTCTAGAGGCTAAGGGTCTTGTTTTGGGCCGATTTTGCCAAAAGACGAGGCACCTGGAGCTCCATGTTTCCCACGAGCTCAACAGCCATCACCGAGCTCCAAGACCTCGATTGGAGCCACCAGCCGAAGCAGGGAGGCTTGGACGTAATTTTGCGCCTCCTGCAGGCTGCTCAGGTGGCCGTAGCAGAACGACACCACTGATCGAAGCTGGACTAGCGCCCTGATCTTCCCTGTTCTTACACGGGAGTTCAAGACCGTTGGATCTGGTCTCAGTCCCAGATCCTCCAGCCTCCGTTCGATCAGGCTCTCCCTGGTCATCCGATCGTCCTTTCATGTTTTAATATGGGCCATTGAGAGCGAACGAGTATCGGGTGTTAAGAAGACGACACGTGGCAAGTGATCCATCAATAGCCGTCAGATCCACCGAGAGTTGGGTATTTTGTACCCTTACCCATCTTAGTTTTTGTATTTGTTTTATAGAACTTATCTTTCATTTGCAGTGTTAGTTATTTTGTAAATTTATAGAAAGGCCCTTACTTCTTGTAATTGCAAACTAGTCCAAGCCACGTTACCTCACGTGACGCATCACATGAGGTAACGATTTGCGGCTGGACCCCTAGGCTTTTGGGTATTGTTTTTTAATCTAGAAACAATTCTTAGTATGTTATAAGTGTCTAAAATTTACGGGCATGCCCCTGTATTTTTGGATAATTGTAGTTTGACCCCTATTAGTGTGGCTCAAGTGTTTCTACATGTGAGCTTGGCATTTTTGCAGAGAGACCCTCCCGGGTCTTGATGTTTGTGATTGGTCCAGTAATTCAAATATTTAGTTATATATTTCTATAGAAATTGCACTTGACCCCTTGATTTCTTGTTATTTACATATATTCCCTTGCTAGTAGTCTAGTTTCTCTTTGTTGTCTATATTTATCTCATACATCTATTTAATTCGAAAAAATATCAAAAAATAGACATAGCTTCCTTCACATTGTTTTTCCACACCATATTTTTAATTTGCAATTTTGAAGCTATTTATTATTTATAAAAAATAAAAACATGCCTTTTTATCCCTATTTGCAAAAGAAAATATATAAAATTATAAATCCTTTTTGAAAAATTTCAAAAATATATATTTTATATTTTATTACTTATTTGACAACTTCAGACCAAAAATAACTAAAAAATATAAAAGGAAACTCATAAAAATTGAAAACCCCTAAAAATCTTTATAAAAATATAAAAAATCCTTAAAAATCACAAAAAACATATTTCTATTTCTAAATTTTCTCTATATTGTTACCAATATTTAAAATTAATTTGGAGAATTTTTGACACTGTTTTATATTTTTAATATCCAATTTAGTTTCGGCTATTTATTTTTACCCTGCTTTAGGGAATTTTTGACTTTAAAAATCTATAAAAATTAACAAAATTATCTAAAAAATCACAAAAATGTAGAAAATATTCTAAAACTCAAAAATACTTTATTTTCCTTATTTTTCCTATTTTTGTTTATTTCTATATAAACCCGAGCCTGTACTGTATATATATCATATATATAGCTTTATATGTTTGAAAAGAAAATATAAAAATATAAAATAGAAAATAGAAAAATAAAATACAAAATTAGAAAATAAAATAAATCAAATTATAAAAAATAAAATAAAAAATATAAAATTTAAACCCACAAAAGAGCACATTTATAGACAAATACATCACATTCACTTTTGTGCTTCATTGCCTCGATTTATCTTGTTGTTCCCTGTGTTCGACACTCTACACTACTTACACCTATACACATCTTTTGTAGAGTTATAATAAATTTTAACTCCGCATTTATTTTCATTGTTTGATCATCATTGTGCGTTAATTGTTGATTGACCTGGGTTTCGTGAGCGGTCGCCTCAGGGACATCGTGGTCCCGCCTTGTGTGGACTTACTTTAGACCCTCGCATAACTCTTGTTATCAAATGGCACCATTGTCGGGGAGCAACAACACATAGATTATCTTTTTGTTTGATTCTTTATTTATCTATTTTTTGATTAATTGATTGATTTGTTATTTTAATTGATTAACTCGTCTAATCACCCTCTCTAGTTGACTTTGTGCAATGCACCACTGATCGAGTGAGGTGCTCTACCCAAGGCACATGCGCACCCACGCGAAGGTAGTGTAAGACTTCTGACCTAACATCAAAGGAAGCTTGGAGGATTTGAAGAGTCAGTCACCCATTTATTTGTATTTATTTGTGTAATTCAAGTGAGAGAGAGACCATATTTATTGTAATAATATAGGTTTTCTGGACTCAAGACATTCAAGCCCAATTTTCAAGTGTTTGTTCACTTGGGGGCTCACCGCGGTTTTGTCAGTTTTCATTGCCTTTTTTATTTTGTTTCTCAATTTTATTTTCTTTATTTTGTCTGATTGAGCCCTTAGTTTTAGGATTGCTTGCCGATAGAGTGGGTCCAAACACCTAGTTACATCTGTCTGTGCTTATAGTAATGGTTTGGATCTAGTTAAAGATTAAATTGCTTCTCACTTAGTCTTGGAACCCCGCGCCGCGAGAGTTCTCCATACAACGCTTGCAGGACCCATTGTTGTAGGCACAAAGGAGACTCCAAGATCGGACACTTCGGTTCCATTCTAAGACATTAGCATTGGTTCTTCACGATAATAGCAATTTCTGAACTTAGGGCGATTTCATCGGCTTGCATTTGCATATAGTGCAGGTTTCAATTCTACTGAACATCTTTGCATATAGAGTGCTGGAGGTAAGGTGAGCATTTACGCTTTAGCATACATCATCATTTTTGCCGCTTGCATTGCTTCTTCGCCTCTCTAGCTCAGATTTTGATCACCTAGGTGCTTAAAGGAATTGACTCCTCGATAGGCGCATGCATTTCTCAGTAAAAATCCAAAAAACTAATAATCAATAAAATTGGGACTGCTAATATTACTTGACCCTAAAAAAGACCAAAAAGAAAAATCTTATCTTGGGGTGAGTAATCCCCTCATTGTCTTCGCTTTTATTTGTTCGCACACACCTAAGGAATAGTGTCCAAATCCTATTCAGTCTCCTAAGTGTTTGTGCAACTTTTTAACTTCTCACCTAACTCCAAAACAGATAAGATAAAAGGACCGTGCTTTCACTCTCTTCACCGAGTGGAGTAGGTGAAGTGAGGGTTTGTCTTGTGTGAATTGCTTGTGATTATTTGTGTGTATTCCAGATCGTCGCTGCGCATTTGCGCCTTTCTTTTCACTTCTCTTGAATTGACCATCGTGCTCTCCTGATAATTTCCTTTTGTTTCGAGATGGCCGACTGGAGCGTATTTTATCCGTACTTTGTGGATCCCTTGTTCACTCCAGTCGGTCCCCCTCACTTTTTCTAGGAGGACTTTTCTCCTGACTTTTGTACATCTCCACCTCAGCCACAGATCAGACCTCAGATTTCCACCCACCTCTACCTTCACATTTCCCTTCACATCCACCCGAGACTGATCTGTTGGAGTCACCTTTATGATTTCCATGATTGAGACCTTGACCCAGATGATGGAGCATATGAGACAGAGGATTGACGACCTCACTAGTATAAATAAGAGCAACCATGATACTCCACCATTTGATGATATGGGTTCACTCGAGGATTTTCATGGGAGTTTGTAATCACCCAAAATACAAAAAATGAACAAAATTTAAAAATCCAAAAAGAATCCGGGAGACCTTTGGTTGATTCAGATTATGAGGAGAGTGCTTACTTGCCAGATCCTTTAACCACACATACATTCACATCTTGTCCCTCCTTTACCACCAAGGATGCCACTGTACAGTCTGTTCTTAGCATTCCTCATGTATATGATGACTTCGACTTCCTCCCTTGTATGAAGGAGGTCTAAAAATTCGAAAAATAGTGACTGAACCCGAAGTGGTGGCTGCTATTCATGAGATCATTGATGCCCCTCTTTATCAGGCCATGATGCAATTATCTACTCCTCATCATAAGAAGAGAAAGCGGAGGAGCAGATCTGATCATCATATCTTGACCATGTCCACTGCCCACGCCATCACTCATCGTCCATCTTCTAGGACAAGGAACACTGTCACACCTCTTGTGAGTTGCACGATATCTGATCATTTATGTGGTAACACTCTCCTTGACGACGGTGCATCGATCAATATAATACCCTTCTCGTTGGTACAGTTTATTCATCTTGGGCCTCTCAAGAAAACAGGTATGATCATACAATTCATTGATGGATCAATAAAGAGGCCGAAGGGTATTCTTGAGAACGTCGTCATTCTGATTCAGGGCATGAGCTTCACGACAAACTTCGTTGTCTTGCCCATGGAGACCTCTACCCATGTGGAGTGTCCTCCAATAATCATGCGATGACCCTTTATCGCCTCTACGAGAGCTGTTATTGATTATGGATCTGGAGATATTCTCTTCCATCCTAATATTAGGAGTGATGTGTTGATCACCACACCTACATCAACCAAAGACCAGCATCCCACGAGAGTGTGCTTGTATTAGCCGACCCCGAGGCCTATGATCTTTGTGCTTATATCAGAGAGACTTTTTTTATGACCGATGACGAGATCCGAGAATTCCTCTCCAAGGAGGAAGACTCGGAAAGCATAGACCTTGGAGTTTCCTCTTCCTGTGATTGACGATGTGTTGATGACATCCGCGAGATTTGCGCGATTGACACCATTGAGAGGATGGCAGGTATTGATGAGACCAAGACCGAATTTTGATCTTGTTGCTTTTGTTCATGAATTCAGGTCTTTTGATGAGCATGATGATCCGGTTGAGACTGTAGAGGATGAACATTATTCGACTACTTCTATTGATGAGTTCATTCCGTTTGGTTTTGATCTGGGTGAGACCTCGCAGGATGACTGTGACCTTGACTCTACTACTTCTGATGATGAGTTCATCCCATTTCACTTCGACATCAGCGAGACTCCCAAGGCCAGACCTCGACATACTACTTCCATTGACCAATCTGTGCCTCTTCACCCTAGGACCTCTGAGGACCTTCACCATGTTGACCCTAATCGGTTCATTTCATATGAGGACCTCGATGTCGATCTGCACTATACCAGATCTATTCCTCAGCGGTCCTACAAGAAGGTTCGCTTTCAACCTTTTTGACCCTTTGCACGTCCATCTCTATTGTACATTCTCTCTGTCTATCTCCCGTAATGTCATCTACCCCATTATCGTGTGTGTACCTTGCTTAGGATGTACTTTGTCCTAAGTATAGGGGAGTGGATGAGCTGAGTGTTCATTCATCATTCCGTTTCATCACTCCTATTGTTCCCTATACTTAGGGCTTCTTTTACCCTAAGTATAGGGGGAGTGATGTGTACATTCTCTTCTATATCTTCTTATATCTTTACATCTCTTTTCTTCTTTTCTTCTTTTCCTTTTCTCTTTTCTTCTTCTATCGAAAAAGATGTCGCCCCTTTTTGTCAGTCTTCTATACTTAGGACATACTTTGTCCTAAGTATGGGGGGTGTGTACCCCGAGTTCTTTTTATATTTGATCCTCCCATTGTCTCCTCTTCTTGTCTATACGTAGGGATATCTTACCCTAAGTATAGGGGGAGACAGTCTGAGTACGATCTGTTCATTCCCACCCTTGATCCTCCCTGCTTTGTGTACAATCTGTTATACTTAGGATTATTTGATCCTAAGTATAGGGGGGATGGTTAACTTCTCATTCGTTCATTCATTTCTCCATTCGGTTTATTCAATAGACTTTTCTATACTCAGTACGTGTTAATGCCTTCTCTTTTTCTCTCTAATATATGAGGATATAGCTCAAGCTAAGTATAGAAGGGTCGTATATACTCCGTACATACTTTATCCATAACTCAAACTTTCGTATTTTTCTTAATAGTTATGATTAATCATATTCTTTGAAATTCTTTAAAAACACCTAATAAAAATATGTTGATTATTCCTCAAAATATTTTTGTATTTACTGATTAATAAATCATGTGAAAATATTTTTTGCAAAATGTTTGAAAAATAGTTTGAAAATATTTTTGAAAAATCTTTTGAAAACTATTTGTAAAATATTTTGTTAAATGTTTTCAACCTTTGTAAAATTATTTTGGTTTCAAAAAATTATTTTCTTTGTGTGAAATAAAATTTTTGAAAACAGATTTGCAAATGGTTGGAAAATGGTTGCAAAAATATTTTGAAAAATCTATATATACTGTTTGAAAAATCTTTGCAAAATAATTTTCAAATATGTGTACATGTTTGTAAAAATATTTGTACAAATTATTTGGGGCTATAATTTTCAAAATTGTTTGAAAAACCAATTTAAATAAGTTTGAGGAATATATACATCACACTAAAATTCTTTATCTATGTGTATCTATAAAATTAACCACTGACCCTTTGTCAATCCTTAAACTCTAACTCTTGTAAATATAAGATGCATCCCTGTGTAAATATTTGTACCTTGTTTTTAGCCAAAAATACTTTGTTTTCCAAAAATCCCCAAAACATTTACAAAACTAAATACTAAAAACATTTAAAAAATATTTTGAAAAATACAAAAAATGCATGTGCATCATCTTTTTCAAAAATCCATAAAAAGTTCAAAATCCTTTAATATTACATCACAAAAATATTTTCTGCATATCATTTGCATGACATTCGCATTTTCAGATTGAGTTTGATAATTGAACAAGTCTAAGTAAAATCCGAAGATTGGAGCTTGGTTGGACCTTAAATCTATCTAATAACAAGAACCTTATAGGAGCTGGAATTGAGGTACTTTAGGTCTAGCTGACTTAATTCTTTGAGAATTATAAGACTTGGTTCAATGGATTCTTGACTTCCTAAGTAGAGTATTTCGGAGCATACACACGACTCTTGTTGATAATAACCTAACTTTGACACCTGCACCTTTCACTTGGCTCAACTTAGTTGGAATGGTGAGGAGGTCAGATTTGTCGGTATAAGATGCACACAAGTGGAAACATTTGTCCTCCTCTAAGGAGGTAAGTGCACCCCAACCCATCCGATGATGATGAATTTTTAAGACAAGAGAGTATGGGTTATAATAAAGCTTCAAAAGAGGGATAGCCTATCGACTCAAGAGGAAAAACTCCTTACGTAAATGCTGTTGTGATTAGTATTAAAAAAGAAAAAAGCACAAACTCCAAAAAAGTGGCATGCCTAGATAAAAATAAAATGCCCGCCGTAGTGTATATATTTATATAATCAATAAGCAAGTTTGAGCTTCGAAGTCAAATCATGTGAGCCTACAGTTGGATGACTTGACTACACTGGTCTTGCATCCTAGGATAGGTAGCTACACTAGCTACTGTCTATTCTTCTCTTCACCCCTCCTCTTGAGTTGGTTGCCACTTTAACTTAGAAGGGAATACCCCGCTTCTTGAGGAAGGAGTTATTGGATTGGGGAATCATTGGGTTATCATGCTGGAGAAGTCAATCTCTTTGTCATTTCAGTTGGGGAGAGCCACTATCACTTATATTGTATGAGTTATCTCCGTTTCATCATCTTTATTCTATCATTTTGTACTTAAAAACCCTAGTAGATGCGTGTAAATACCCTTAATTCTTGCATTTTATCATCCATGCATCATGGTGTAAATAGTATATAAAATACAATTTTTAATGCCAAAATTATAGAATAAAAAAAAGAAAAGAAAAAGAATACAATATTGAAATTTTTTATGACATTGGACCTGGAGAACTAGGCACGATAAGGAATAAAGTAAGGGGAGATAAGGGCCAAAATACAATGAAAATTCCATTTATTTAATTCATTTTTATTCATTTTTGGGACCTATTTTTTAGTTCCACTTTTTATACTTCAAATAAAGAAACTTTGAACATGAAAGTTGTATATAATAACATATAGAAAAATACAAAATTGATTTCATACAAAAATATACAGATAAAAAGATATGATCTGAATAAGATTCCGAAATCCCAACTTCACAGACCCAAATCTCTCAAATAAAAACTCAAAATAGATCAAAATCACCTTTAATTGTATATAACTTTTAATGCTATTTAGTGAAGGCAGTTTCATGTTTTTGGAGTAACGGTCTGAAAGTTAAGTTTTGGACCCTTATCGTACACTTGTATCGACTAAAATATTCATTTTATTTATTATTTACTATATTTATAGATTTATATTTTTATAATTTTATAAATATTATTTATAATATATATACATATTAAAATTGGAATAAAAACATAAAGAAAATGCAAAAATTAAATAGGTTAAGAAATGCATATGTAAAATACCTATAACTATACCTGTATAAATAATATACCTATTTATTTAATTATATATATCATATCAAAGAAAATAAAAATATATTTAAGTGTATAAAAATAAGTTATAAATATATAAAATAATAAACCAAATTAATAAAATTAAAAATTCAAAATAAAAATAAAAGACTAAAATACATAGATGAATATACCTATATATAGCTCCTAAAAAATAAATTGTAATTCTAAACCTCGAAAAGATAAATAAAAATCATAAAAAAATATTTACAAAATAATAAATATTTTTATTTTATAACTTAAAATTAATAATTTTTTTATATTTAACATGGAATTTACAAATAATTTCGAGCTAGGTTTTTTCTCGTTGGTCCACGTGAACCAACTAGATTCTCTGGTGTGTTGACCCAGGTCAATTGTCTGACCTACTACCCTAGATTCTAATATATCACTTTCCCCCTCATTTCTCAATTTTATACTCATTGATATATTGCTCGAGGATGAGTTTACCTTTCATGAAAATTGATCTATGTACATCCATGATCCACGCCTACACGTTTCCTAGGATAGATTGCCTTCGATTTGCCCTAAGATTTTGCGTTGAATCTTGCTCCTTCCCAGCCTGTACATAAACCTACCCGTCATCTTCCTTCACTTTTTGAACACCCTTTTGACCTGTTTTACTCCTCCTTTCTAGCGCTCGGGCCAGGTGGTGGTGACAACACCACCTCTAGCCAATTTGGGTGGCGTCAGACGAGTCTTTGGCATGATTCCATCATCTCCGATGACAACCTCCGCCGCGAGGTCTATATCCTCAGTCTTGGTCGAGTCGAGGTCATTTTCTTTGATTTTCAACCTAGTTTAACTCCTACATTTCAGTTCTAATTGTTTCTTAGCTCTTAATCACGTAAATCGCACGCTTCACCACCATTTGTAGCTCGCTGGAGCTCCTCTCCGACGAACCTCCACCTCCATTTTTTGCCCATCCATCGTCCTTAATAAGGCATCCAAACCCTCTCTTTTTTATGCACTAACCCCTGTAGGGTCTGGAGGCCAAGGGGCCTATTTTGGGCTGATTTTTCCAAAAGATGAGGCACCTGGAGCTCCCCTTTTCTCCCAATCTCAACAGCCATCACCGAGCTCTAGGACCTCGATTGGAGGCAGGGAGGCTTGGACGTCATTTTACGCCTCCCGTGAGCTACTCAGGTGGCCGGAGTAGAGCGACAATGCCGATCAAAGCTCGACCAGCGCCATGTTCTTCCCTATTCTTACAGGGGAGTTCAGGATCGTTGGATCGGGTCTCGATCCCAGATCCTCCATCCTTCGTTCGATCATGCTCTTCCCGACCGTCCGATCGTCCTTTCATTTTTAATCCGGGCCATTGGGAGCGAACACATATCGAGCGTTAAGAAGATGACGCATGGCAAGTGATCCATCAACAGCCGTCCGTTCCTTCGAGAGTTGGGTATTTTGCACCCTTACCCATCTCAGTTTTTGTATTTGTTATATAGAACTTAATCTTTCATTTACAATGTTAGTTATTTGTTATATTTTTAGAAAGGCCCTCAAACTTCTTGTAATTGCAAATTAGTCCAAACCACATTACCTTACGTAACGCATCACAAAAATAGCAAAAAATATTCTAAAGCTCAAAAATATTTTATTTTCCTTATTTTGCCTATTTTTGTTAATTTTTATATATACCTGAGCCTATATTGTATATATATCATATATATAGCTTTATATATTTTAAAAGAAAAAGAAAATATAAAATATAAAAAGGAAAAAAATACAAAATCATAAAATTAAAAATCAAAATATAAAAATATAAAATCAAAAAAATATAAAATTAAAATCCCACAAAAAGAGCACATTTATAAACAAATGCATCACATTCACTTTTGTGCTTCATTGCCTCGATCTATCTTGCTTGTTCCCTGTGTTCGACACTCTACACTACTTGCACCTATACACATCTTTTGTAGAGTTATAATAAAGTTTAACTCCGCATTTATTTTCATTGTTTGATCATCATTGCGGGTTAATTGTTTATTGACCTGGTTTTGTGAGCTGTCGCCTCAACGACATCGTGGTCCCGCCTTGTGTGGACTACTTTAGACCCTCGCAAAACTCTTGTTATCAGAACTCAACAAGATCAATGCCTTATGCTCCTCATTGAAGAGAGATTCTCCTTTCGCATTCTTCTTCTCAAGTGTGAGCACGTCTGTCAGAATCTTATTTAATTCATCCAAGTGCACTTCGAGCTTTGTTCTGTCGGTCATCTTTAGAACATAGGGCTTCTTCTTCATCAATAACTGATTCGTCAAAGATTTGAACTTGTATCGTCCCTCGAGCTTCACCCAAACTTCCCTTGGATCCTTCTGGCTGATGACTTCACGAAGAGTATTGTCTGCCAATAACAGTTGTATTGTATTGTTCGTGAGATCTTTCATCTCTTTCCACTCTTCCTCTTTCATTTTCTCTGATTTCTTTTCTTTATCCTAGAGAGCTTTCACAAGACCTTTCCGCGTGAGTATGTTCTTCACCTATTGTTTCCATAAGGTGAAGTCATTCTTTCCGTTGAAGGGTTCCATGAAGAATGATGCACCCCTCAATGTAAGTTTTGCCATCGCTTTCTTGTCATATCTCCTTGTACGATATGAAAAATTAGAGCAGAATCTTCCTGATCCGAACCGTCCAGCTTACTCAGAGTGTGCAAAAATCCTTATATGAACTCTTGGATCATCTCAATTGGACTCTAGATGCTCTCGATCTAAACAGTTCACCGTAACCGTTGGATCTTAACTGCCTCTAAAGAAAGCACACATGTTGCGTCGTCTCCTCGACCACAGATCTCGCTCTGATCCACCATATTGTATCCTTCGTTATCGTTGAATCAAGCTATGATACTAGTTGTTAGGACATGACCCACCGGTATTGTCTCCTCTAGGATATTAGATGTTGGGGATACGAACCTCCAAGGATATAGAAGCGGATACACAATTGACCACCACCACAGAAGCATGTGAAAGAAAGAACACCATATATAAAAGTGGTCGATCATCTCTCATGACCGTAAGAGGAAAAGGATCACTATAAGAAGACAATTATAACTCTCTGTTCCCTCGCTCTCTTATCTCTCTCTCTCTCTCTCTCTCTCTCTCTTCTCTCTCTTTTCCCTTGTGGTATTGCCTCTTGCTATGGTGTAGAGACAATGCCTGCACCACCCTCTTTATATAACCCAAATACAACCCCATAATCCTATTTTCAATAGGACTATAAATAGAATACAACTCAATAACTATTAGGATTAGGAGTCTAATCCCATTAGGATTCCTAATCTTAATTTGACTCAAATCCTAACAGGGCCTGTGGGCTGTTGCGGGCTATAGTGGTGGGTCTATCGGCCCGGCTCTAAGAAAAACCCAGATCAGGGCCTAACTCATATAATCATAGGGTCGGGCTTTGGTGGGCCGAGTCCAGTCGGCTTCATGCTGAGCAGGCCCAATGCGCAACATTAGGATTCCAGCATTTTTGTGCACTCTAATTTGTCTGATACATTCAGTTTCTGTCAATGTTTTGAGACATCAATTCTGCATTGTAGACAGTTGTTTGCTAAACTGTGATTGAATTACAAATCGTTCATGGAGTGTTGCTCCAACTACTCTACGCATATCAGATCCATTGCAGCATTTTGCTGAGCACTATGCAGCAGTCACGTCACCATGGTGAAGGCATATTCTGATTGTGAAGGCTTGATGAACCTTCACGGAACCTGATAGATCATACACCCATGACTAGTGCTGACATGCTGGGCAATGCTTTGGAGAAGTGAGACCATCATCATCATTTGCAAGAATCTTTTCCGCATGAATGTCATCGCCATCTATCCCTTGAGAGAGAATAATCAGCAACACCTGCAACATCAGGGTGAGCACTTGCACCCATTTCCCTCAATGTGACCCACACGTGAAACACCAGCTGGTGGCCATTGATACTTCCACTTCTCATTCCAACTCTATTGCCCTCCGATAACAAATGAACAAAAAAGTGCAACCGTCGCAAACCTTCATCACTTCTTTATTGGGAATAGATTCTTCGTATAGATCGAATAGTGGAATATTACCAAAGTTGATAAACGGATCTTGCACGATATATCACTACAACTACGAAAAAAATCTCAAACAGAGAAAATCAAGCACAGATGCACGAGGAATTTTTTAACATGGAAAACCCTCAATGTGAGTGGAAAAATCACGAGGTTGATCGAAACCCAAGATCAAGCACTATAATCGAAATAATCTCTCATGAGGGGCTTACAAAATGTTGGCCATCTATATTGTGCTACAAATGACCAAACAATGGAAATATTAGAGAGGATAAATATCATCAAATGATAAATCCCTCGTCAAACTGTATGGAAGAATGCTGGAAAAGAATTGCTCCCTCCAGACTTCACGGCAATCACATACCTTCTTTCTTCTCCCTATTTCTCATATTTCTTTCTTGTGCTAGAAAAGCTTGTGTTGGGATGATCTTGGTGTGCACCCTATGTCCTCTATTTATACTCCATGGAGATGAGAAAATAAGGAAACATGAACCCCTACTTACAATAAGATTAGGAAAAGATGGCTCCTACTCTTAAAAAGTAATTGATCTCCTCCTTCAATTAGAACTTGATTTTTTTTCTTTTCCAAATAGGACTCTATATATGGATTAGGTTCCAACAAGGAGGGGAACCCATCCAACAAATTTCCCCCTCACTGTTGATGTGGAAACTGCTCCACACCTGCGAGTGAACAACATCTCTCAAATTTTCCAAGCGGTAAAGTCTTTGTCATCATATCAACACTGTTGTCATATGTGTGGATCTTGTAAAGTACAAGCTTCTTCGTTTCTTACACAACACATATCCAATGATATCTAACATCGACGTGCTTCGATCTTGCATGGAATGCAGAGTTCTTACCAAGGTGAATATCACCCTGACTATCACAGCAAAGCATGTACTTGTCCTGATGAAAACTAAGTTCATCCATAAACTTCTTCATCCATAGTAACTCCCTGCATGTCTTAATAGCTGTAATGAATTCATCCTCTATAGTTGATAGTGCCACACACTTTTGAAACCTGAACTCTAAGAAACTGTTCCATCTGCAAAGGATATCAAGTATCCAAATATGGATCTTTGTCCATCAATGTCACATGCCAAGCATAGGCTTTTCTGCTCCAAAGTAAAGAGAATAACTACTAGTGCCTCAAAGATATCTTAAGATCTACTTGACTACTTCCCAATGTTGTTTCCCTAGATTTGAGATGAATCTACTAACAACTCCAACTGCATGAGCAATATCATACCTCATAGAAACCATGGCATACATAAAAATATATGTAGCTAATGCATAGGGAGCCTTCTCCATATCTTTCTTCTCTTCACTTGTCTTTGAGCATTCCTTAGAGGTTAGTTTGAAATTTGCACCCAAAGGCGTGATAGTGAGCTTGGCCTTATCCATGAAGAACGTTTGAAGTACCTTCTCAATGTACTTCTCTTATGAAAGCTGAAGTTTCCTTACTCCTATGTCTCGAGTGATCTTCATGCCCAGTATATGACTTGTATGCCCCAAGTCCTTTACAGTAAAGGACTTGCTCAACTCCTTCTTCAAGCAAGAAATTCTTCCTCTACTGTTGCCTACAATCAACATGTCATCAACATAAAAAAATAAAATAATGAAATCATCACATGAGAATTTCTTCACGAAGACACAATGGTCTGAAGTAGTCTTGGAGTAACCATGCTCCCCCATGAAGGAGTCAAACTTCTTGTACCACTACATGGACGCTTGCGTTAATCCATATAGACCTTTCTTCAGTCTGTAAACATAATCTTCCTTGCCTTTAATTGTAAATCTCTTAGGTTGCAACATGTAGATTTCTTCCTCAAGATCACCATGGAGGAAGGTTGTCGTAACGTCCACTTGTTCAACCTCTAGGTCAAGGCTCGCTGCCAAGCTGAGTACCACTTTGATGGAAGACATCTTGACTACTTGAGAGAATATCTCCTCAAAGTCTACTCCCTTCTTCTGATTGAAGCCCTTAATAACCAACTTGTTTTTGTATCTTGGATTTGTAGAGTACTCATCATTCTTCACTCTATAAACCCACTTGTTCTTCAAAGTCCTCTTACCCTTAGGCAACTTCACAATCTTGAACATGTGGTTTTCATGAAGAGACTCCATCTCTTCTTCATGGTTTCAACCCACTTTTTCTTCTTTGCATCCTGCATAGACTCCTCGTAGCATTCTATCTCTCCGTTATTTGTCATCAATATATACTCACTTGCATGATACCTGATGGAGGGATACCTCTCCCTTGTGGGTTTATACTATGGTATCACCTCTAAAGAAGATCCATCATCAACAATGTGATCTGTACCAGCATCTACATCATCATCATCATTGGCAGTGGATACCTCAGGCGCATCCACATCTTCTCCTCCATCTTGCAACTGCTCAGTTGCAACATCTGGCATTGCACATGGAGCACTCTACAAAGGAACCGGCTCCATCTCATCTGATTGATAACTTCTTGGGGAAGAACCTTTATCATCCTTCTAAATGCCCTCGATGGCCTGATCTTCATAGAAGACAACACCCTGCTCCTTACTAGCTTCTTCTCACCTGGATCATACAACCTGCAGCCAATATCATCTTGATCATATTCCAAGAAAATGCATTGCTCGTCTTGGTGTCCAACATGGATCTCTCGTCTTTGGGAACATGCAAAAATGCGCGACATCCAAAGATCCTTAAGTGGATGTATGCGACATATTTTCTATGCTAGATTTTGTTAGGAACATCACCATCCTAAGGAATATGTGGGGAGAGATTAATGACTTAAACTATAGTATAAAGATATTCACATAAAAAAGAGGCAGGCAATTTAGCCTCAGAAAGGAGACATCTGACTCGCTCTATTAATGTCCTGCTCATCCTCTCTACTACACCATTCAGCTGTGGTACCTTGGGCGGAGTCTTCTGGTGCATGATATCATGAAATCTACAATATTCATCAAATGACCCTATGTACTCACCACCATTGTCTCTATGAATGCACTTCAACTTCTGTTATCTATCAACAAGATATACTCACTTGCATGATACCTGGTCGAGGGATGCCTCTCCCTTGTGGGTCTCTATTGTGGTAGCACCTCTAAAGAAGACCCATCATCAAAATGGATGTCATCTGTACTAGTATCTACATCATCATTATCATCATTGGAAGTGGATGCCTCAGGCGCATCCACATCTTCTCCTCCATCTTGCAACTGCTCGGTTGCATCATCTCGCATTGCACATGGAGTACTCTGCAAAGGAACTGGCTCCATCTCATCAGATTGATAACTACTTAGGGAAGAAGCTTTATTAGCCTTCTAGATGCCCACGATGGACTGATCTTCATAGAAGACAACATACCCACTCCTAACTAACTTCTTCTCAGCTGGATCATTCAACCTGTAGCCAAGATCATCTTGTTCATATCCCAAGAAAATGCACTGCCGTCTTGGTATCCAATATGGATCTCTCGTCTTTGGGAACATGCACAAATGCACGACATCCAAAAATCCTTAAGTGGTTGTATGTGACATATTTTCTATGCTATATTTTGTTAGGAACATCACCATCCTAAGGTATATGTGGGGAGAGATTAATGACAAACTATAGTATAAAGATCTTCACTCCAAAAAGAGTTAGGCAATTTAGCCTCGGAAAGGAGACATCTAACTCGCTCCATTTATGTCCTGCTCATCCTCTCTACTACACCATTCGTCCTTGGTATCTTGGGCGGAGTCTTCTAGTGCTTGATATCATGAAATCTAAATATTCATTAAATGGCCTTATGTAATCACCACCATTGTCTCTACGAATGCACTTCAACTTATTTCCAGACTACCTCTCTGTCAACGCATGAAAGTCCTTGAAAACTCAAAGAACTTGATCCTTGCTCTTCAAGGTATAGACCCAAACTTTTCTAGAAAAACCATCAATGAATATAACAAAGTAAAGTATACCACCAAGAGATCTTACTTGCAGCGTACCACAAACATCTCTATGTACTAGCTCCAGTGCTTCCATATTCCTCGAAGGTGGACGACTCTTGAAGGAGACTCTTGTTTGCTTCCCAGCCAAGCAATATGTACATCTTTCCAACCTGGCTTTCTACACATCTGTAAGCAAGTTATTCTTTACCAAGCACTGCAATCCCTTCTCACCAATGCATACATGATATATAAGTTGTTGCTACATTTCTTGCCATAAGTAACAACTAAGGATTCCCAAATAAGCTTCCATTGCTTGCTACTAAAAGTGTTTTAGTATCCTTAATCATCAAGCTTCCATGTAGAGATGAGATTGAGGTGCATATCATGTGCATATCTCACTTCCTTGAGTGTAAGCATACCTCCATTGGCATTCTACAATACGCCATTGTCAATGCCAACGACATGGATACAGAACCATTACCCATCTTTAATGTGTCAAAATCACTCGATGTATATATTGAGAAGAAATCCCTACATGAGGCAACATGAAGAATAGAGCCACTGTTAATAAGCCAATAAGTACCATCATAGGATGACATTCACTATCTCCTCAACACAGACAATGAGGAGTTCTTGTTGTGCGGTTGCGACAACCTGTTCTTTCTTCTTTTCTTGTTTGTTTCCTCCATTCATATTATCTTTCTTAAGCTGAAAGCAATACTTCTTAATGTTCCCTTTTTTTTCAATAATGGCAATCCATGTTCTAATATCTAGACCTTGATTTGCTTCTACTACTGTCTCTCTTCTTGTCATTCTTGGATTTGCTTCTCCCCCATTTTCTCCATGACAAGAACAATTGCATGCGAAGAGCTACCTTAAAATTTCTCGTGTATCTCCTCATTGATAATGGCTTACTTCACGATCTCCAAAGACATCTTCCATTCTGCTGTAGAATTGGTAAGCGAAACCTTGAAAGTTCCCAATAATTGGGTAAAGTTGCAAACAAGAACAAGCCCAAAATTTCTTTCTCAAACTTGATACCCATGCCTGTCAACTGGCTAATTACGTCTTGGTAATCATTCAAAAAATCTAGCATGAAACTTCCCTCCTTGAGTATCAAGTTCACAAGTTTCTTGAGAAGAAAAAACTTATTGCTTCACATATTGGAGCCGTAGAAACTCTCAAATTTCAACCATAGACTGCATGCATATTTTTCTTCGTGGATGTGGTTGTATACATTTTCTCAAACTGCCAGATAAAACCGTAAATTTATTTGTACTCAAACTCCCACTCTTCATTTGATTTCGCATCGGACTTTCGGGTGGAGAAAATCAGAAGATGCATGGATTTCACACATAAGAGATCTTTTATCTTATTTTTCAATAAACTGTAGTTGGTCCCATTCAGGCAGATTATCCTATTGGTATTGTACTTCATCTTATCAATCATATTGGCTTTCATTCCACTTGTTCGGAACGGATTTTACATATAGATTGAATTGTGGAAAATTACCAAAGTTGATAAGCGGATCCTACATGATATATCACTACAACTGCAAAAAAACTCAAACATAGAAAATCAATCATAGATGCATGAAGAATTTTTTAACATGGAAAACCGTCAATGCGAGGGGAAAAATCATGGCATTGACCGCAATCCAAAACCAAGCATTATAATCGAAATAATCTCTCGGGAGGGGATTACAAAGGCTGTCCCTTTATATGGTGCTACAAATCACCAAATAATGGAGAATAATAGAGAATACATATCACCAAACGATAAATCCGTCGCCATACTATATAGATGAATGTTAGAGAAGAATTGCTCCAATTATTGCTCCCTCCAAACTTCATGGCAACCACACACTTTTTTTTCTCCTCTCTCTTATTTCTTTCTTGTGCTTGAAGTGCTTGTGTTGGGATGATCTTTGTGTGTACCGTATACCCTCTATTTATACTCCATACAAATAAGAAAATAAGGAAACATGAACTCCTACTTCCAATAGGATTAGGAATAGATGACTCCTTGATGAATATGCATTTCATCACCTTTATTCATTTATTTAGCTTAAATTCGCTTATAAAAATAGATGTATATATTAATAAATCCATGTTCTTACTAACTTGCACTTGTGTGTAAATATTATACATATATTATTTTTTTAACCTAAAATAGATAAATAAATAACTAAAGGAAAAATAAAGAAAAAAATATAAAGACTGTATATATGTAATAGATACAGGCTAACCCGAACCCCAAGAGAAGATAAAGACTTGACTTGATCGACCAGAAATAAAGTAGGGGGAATATAGAGTCTTTAATCAGAAAATTCAAAAAAACGTGTTATGTAAATACTTTTCATTATTTATTTATTCTATGTATATTTGTATAAAACTTGCACTATTTTATTTGTCCATAAATTGACCTCAAATTAAATAATTTTCAAAATAAAAGTTGTAAATAAAAATGTTTACTAAACAATAAAAATAGTTGCAAAATAAAATCATGTACAAAATAAACACAACTACACTAAGAAAAAGTTGTAAAGAAATAATTGAAAAATCAATTCCGATTCCATATATATTCAAATTGAATCAAACTCTTCCATTGTATTCTAAATTAAATTATCTTTAAAATGACAGTGGTTTCATATTTTTGGAGTTACGATTTGAAAGATGATTTTTGGGGCAGTTTTTGTAATTTTACCATTTATTTATTGTATATATTTATTCATATTTCTTTTTATACATATTGTATGTGGAAATAGTTGTAAATATTTTCAATACTAATTTAAAATATAATAAAAAGTGATTTTTTTAAAACATAAAATAAACTAATTTCCTTATTTAAGTATGTGTATAATGTACCATATGTATATAGTATATGCATATAATTAATTTCCTTAAATTGTCATCACAAAAAAATTAAATAATTTATATTTATTATTTAAATTTATAAAGTGACAAAAATAATTTATTTATTTAATTATTTATGTAAATACTATACCATATATATATAATTAAATAAATTCCTTAACTAACCCACCATTAAGGTGGTACATTAAGTTATTGGTAATTATTATTATTTTAATTAATTTAGTTCCGAAAATTATTTTATTTTATTTTGTTTATTTTATTAATTCCAGCACTAACTTCTTTCCTTATTTTTCTCTCCATTTAAAATTTGAAATTCAAGTTCACATTTTTCTATTTAATTGGCTCTTAACCCCTCATTCTCACTTGATCAATATTAGGTGAGATGAGCCTATTCTCCAAGAGCATCCTTGTTTTAGAGAGGTGCCCAGCTTCCGAGCCATTCAGTGATAACGAGTTGGTCCTCGTCAAGGCCATCACGACAATATATGCTCCCACAATACATGAATTAAAAGAAAAGAAAAAAGGGTTGATGTTTCTTACAAAATATAAAAAATCTGGGCGGCAACACCAGTGCCACCACCGTCCACCTCGGACTTTCTCCTCCTTTACCACCTCTCACCGACCACTAGATCTCCGACTGTCGACCACATGGGACGTGTGTTTCCCCCTCGCGCATCATCCCGTCTACACGAACCACTGACCATCGTCCTGCGCATGCAAGAAGCTAAGCACATCCACCTTCAGACACACCCTTATCCGCCAACACGTCTTGCACGCGAAGCTCTCATCCTCGATCGCCTCCGCTATCTCCTAGACTCTCCACCGTTCGCCCTCCGCAAACCCGCCTCCTCCACGCGAAGGGTCACCATCGCCCACTCCCGCGAGATCTCGCAACCGTCTTCAGCCCTCGTGTGCACGACTCCTTTGCTCGAAGGAGCTCCTCCACCATCTGGAACCACAATCCCACAAATCTCACTAACACCACATCCACATTGCCCACCGTGCAACCGACTGCCTTTGCAGAGGAGAAGACCTGTGTAACACCCCACCTCGGTAGGAGCGCATCTCAATGCCCATTCACAATTCATACCCAACAAAAATTGTAAACAACCTGCATGATAAAACATTCATACAAAAAATGGCAGGAGAAGATATCCATTTAACGGAAAATCGTCCACATTGTACGATGACATGAGTAATCCAAGATCTTATTATTACATTATCAATAGAGAAGATGGAGAAATAATAAAAGTAGATTGCCCAACTAGGTAACAACCTCTGAAATGGTTCTCAGCTGCTGCCAAAAACTCTCGCCTCAGTCTCTTGCTCAAGATTTCCTGTTGGATTTTCAAGAGGGATAACTTGTGAGTCAAATGACCCAGTAAGGATATAAAAATAATTTCTAAAAAAGAAAAATTTAAGTAGGCAATGCAAGTGCAGTAACTATAAGGGTATAAAGTAAATATTCTAAGAAACTCAAGCATAAAGCCTCTAATTAAGTTTCATTCCTAGTGTAGATTTTGCCTCGGTTTCTTGCTCAAGATTTCATGTTGGATTTCCAAGAGGGTAACTTGTGAGTGGGCATTGAGATGCGCTCCTACCGAGGTGGGACGTTATAATGGTATCAAAGCCAAATTCTCTCTGATAGTGGGAAGGGCTACCCGAGAGGTGGAGCCTCCCCTACAAAGAGGTAGGAGAAAAGGGTAAAGGGTTACCCAGAGCGTGCAACCGCCACTGTCACTAGGAATAAGTGATGGGCCATGTCGCAATGAGGACATTGCAAATATAAGTGGAGGAGGTTGTAACACCCATACCCCAAACATAGTGCCACATCTAAAACTCACGAAGTGTGAACGCGGTTTATAAGTGGTGGGGATTACTACTTGACAACTTGGGCTTAAGAATTTTGGGTGGTTGTCAATGGGTCCCATTGGGCCTGAACCCAATAAGTTGTCAGGATCAGTTTTCCTCGATAACGGACCGGGGACCTAAGTCCGGGATGTTACAACCTACGCCAGCCAACTGGATATGCCCACTGTAACCTCAACACCGCGCGAAGCCGCCGTCCCCGATCGTCTCTACCGCCGCCCGTGTTACTTGGAGAAGAAAAGAGAGGGACGACACCCGTCTCCCATTCCTTTGGCGTGGAAACGATAAAACGAAGCCCCTACGATGAAACCCTCAGGAATAAAATAATTTATTGGAAAATTTGCATTCAAACCCTTGGATCTTCCACTAATTGCAATAACCCGGTAGGGCGGGACCATCCTGCCACGAGACCAGCGAGACTATTATCTCATTTTCTCGAGGCGGAACGGGCCAATCTGGTCTTTCACAAGAAAGTGATAGATGGACATGAAACGACAGATTAATAGAGAACTTTGGAATGGCATATACATCACACATCCTGGATCAAGTTCAAACTCTAGGTTTCCAACAAGCCACTGCTACATCTATTTCCTTAGGAATTGATGATCTTTTAACAAGACCTTCTAAGGGCCTCAGTTTGATTTTGGAAAAACATCATCATTATGGGATAAAGTCACCAACCGTCCAACATCAAGCACGTGCTTTGCACGTTTTCATGGGTAAATTACTACTTCCCCTGCAATTTTATTTTCGACACTCAAACATTGAGTAATTATATTTTAGTCCAGTGTTTCCAGATTTTGATTCGCACGCTTTTTCTTATCAAAACAAATATTTTTTTGTTGGTCAATAAATCTGCAAAAAATCATGTTATGTTCTGATTTCTATTTGTTCATAGTGTACTTTTATCATTGCAATTTATTTTCATTTACTAATATTAAAAAAATGAAAAACTTAGCATTTACCCATTTTTGAAATTTGAAAAATCATAAAAAAAGAATATTACATCAAAATTTCTAAAAAATTAGATTACTCTTCTTTTTGTGTATTTTATTTTCTATCCAATTTTTACACATTAAATATTTTTAAAACTAAAAAATGAAAATATCAAAAATCTTAGAAAAAAGGCATAAAAATGCAAAAAATCCAAAAATAGTGATTCCAATTCCGATTTGTAGTTAATAATACATCATAGTTTTTAGGAAAAATAAATTTAGTATCTTTTGATTTTTTGAAATTTTTAAATGGAAAAATATTCTTATTTGCTCATTATTTACATTATTCCCATTTTTATTCATTTTGAAAATCCTAAAAAATATAAAAATCTCTAAAAAAATTATAAAATATTAAAAAATCATCAAAACAAAAATGTTTATCTGAACATTTTTTAGCATTTTTATATATAAAAATCCAAAAAATAACCACTCTCTTTTTCATATATCGCTTGCTTGAAAATTATTTCTTGAAAATTAAGAATTTGTAAAACTAAAACCAATAAAATTGAAAACCAAAAAATAGGAAAAATATAAAAATTTAAAAAATCCAATAAAAAATAAAAAGATTAAAATCTCACGAAAACCAAGTTAGTTGGCATTTGGATTCTCTTTTCTTTTAATTTATTTTTTCATATATTAGAATAACCCTCTGAATTTATAGCCTCCCTGAGTTTGATCCTGTTAGCTGTACAAGTAAATTAAATCGTAAATACTTTTGCTACATTTCTTTTGTAATTAATTTAGTTTGAGAACAGATAAATTTTTGTTTAGGAATTTTTTGGGTTGCAACGACACTTGCGCACATTTATTTCATCTAAAATAAAACCCTCGAAAATATCTATTAAAAATGTCACCGTTGTCATGGAGGCACGACGAGGGTAGTTAGGTTTCTCTTTTGACCTGTTATTCTTGATTGTAATGTTTTTAATATTTTGGCACATTTAATTAATTGTCCAAATTCACTGTATTTGTTTCATTCATTTGTGCTCATATTTTTATAATTGTGTTTCTTAAACAATTTTCATTTCTTCTTTCTTGCGAGGGCCGATTTTCTTAGGAGAGCCGACACACTCAAGCAAAGCTGAGACGACTTGATTCTTCACCAAGCCGTGGGAGAGTGTAAGAAGAAGAGGATTTAGAGGAGACCAAGCATTTAAAAAAATCATAGACTTTCATATGTTTATTTCTATCATTGGAACTCTTGTAAAAGGACATTCATTTGTTGCGGGGTCTATTTCACCAAGTGTCGGTGCTCTTGGGGGACCTCATCGGTTTTGTTTTCCATCGCCTTATTTTTCCTTGTTTCATGCGGATTTCTTGAGCTACCCAATGATTGCTTTAAATATTTGGTTGAGATCGGTAGAACTAAGATCCAAACAATCAAATAGAATATCTATTCCTATAGATCACGTTCGAACTTAATTAAATAAAAAGTTAACGTAATTGGTTTGCATTGATGATTTATGTTCGACCTGAACCATGTTCAAACTTCACAAGATTTTCCCATTTTATTTGGGACACATTCTTTCCAACTGCTCCATATCTGTGTCTCCACAATGTAATCTACATCTGCAATCCATGACAATATTCAAGAGGATGTACGGAGGAGAGGATGAGAAGAAACTACAGTTAGAGCTCTTCTCAATCAACAGAAAGGAGAGAGGAAGCATAGAAATGGATGTGGATTCCTTCTTTTCGTTCTGAGAAAGAAGGGGAAAATTCCACCCATACACCTTGGGGCTTTTGTAAATATGCCCCTCATGGGATGGAAATTCTACGACACTACCCAAGAAATCTCACCCTCCAACCCCTGAGAAAGAGATCAACAACAACATATGCCATGTTGAGGATATGGACTACTAAGATCCATATAACGGTTGAGTTCCCACATGGAAAGGAACCCATAATTCAAACTTTCATCATCAACAAGTAATCGACTCCAATCCAGTATGAGACATACAATCATCAAATGCCCTACGTGTTGACGACTTGGTATATCCGCACCTTGTCCTTTGTGAGAATATTGTCAAGGCCAAGTTGTTTCTATTTTAATATATTTCACATCCAATGATACTTCACGTCGATTAGTTTCAACCTTGCATGGCACATGAAGTTCTTGCCAAGGTGAATAGCACTCTGATGAAATCATATTTCATCTACATCAGAAGAGGAAATTGAGTTAAATTCCTTTAAAAATTAGTCATGCATGCATTAATATCTATTTATTATAAATTCACACATGTAAAATAAAAGCATCTTTTTATCGCTCCAAAATCCTCTAAAATATAAAAAAGAAAAATTAAAAAATAAATATAGAAATGCAAACATACACTAAATTGTATATAATATAATAGCAATAGAAATATACAAATATACAAACTTCAAATATTTATAACTAACTTTGTACAACTCATATTCCCCTAAACTCTTTTGTGTTTTTTCAATAAAAATGTATAGAAAAATACTAATAAATCACAGAACTATCCATAAATAGTTGACAACTGATTACTTTTTTCAATATGTATGCATTCTAGATTTTTATATCTAGAGAATATAAACTCCAATTCATTCTTGCTTACTTTTAAAGATCACCAAGCAACTCTTAAAGCTACTTTGAAATTGAGTTGGACTCATTTGTGAAAAGTCAATTCTAAGATCCATTTGTAGAAAATTTTAAGGCTTTTTTCCTTATTTTGTACAAAGTTAATTTTAACCTTTTTCTTTTCTTATTTCATTACTTGTATATTTTATTTTTCCTTAAAAATACAAAATCAACTAAAAATAAAAGAAGCAAGGTTCCTTTTAATGTCTAATTGTCATATATTATATGTATATTACTTTCTATCTATTTTATTCCATAAAATTAAAAATCAACAAAAATATCTTCACGTAGCTTATATTATATAGTATTATTACAAAATATCGTATTGTATCATTATTAACAAGAATATATATATATATATATATTAAAAAATGGTACTATATACCTAGATGTTGGTTTTATTTTTTATCTTTAATTTTAGACATTTTATGGAAAAACTTTCTTCTACAATCTTTTATTGAAAATTATTTTGAGAAAGTTTTATTTTCGAATTATTCAATTTGAGGGCTTCTATTGTGTATTTTAGTTCATTTTCTCTTTTGGTCTTTCTTTTTTGTGCTTGGGCCACATGGCCACTTTTGACCATTCCATGCTCCTCCTGCCTAGTCCAGCCCAGTCAAGAACCCCTTTTGATTGGTTGAAGTCAATGCCAACTCAGCGACCCCCTTTCTTTGGTATGTTGACCTTCTAGTCAATTATACCTTTTCCATTAGAACCAACCCACTTTTATGCAACAATCCATATATCCCACTGCCACCCTCGATACCATTATCCTCTCGATCATACGACCATATGCATCAACCGTCTTCCCTCCTTTATCTTTTCCTATCAAACATAATAACTCAATCCTCTCCATTTTTGAGAGTTATCCTCCATTGTTGAAGACATTGTCCATCTCCCTATATTCTCTAAGATAGAGAGGCTATGAGCGTGGGCCACATCTATCTTCATCTTCTGTGCGATCTGTAGCATTCAAACCACATAGCGTCTGCCCTCCAACCATTGCCAAGCTTCGTGGTCCATCCGTCTACTCATGGCCATAACATCGCATCACTCCCCTAAACAATGCAAGCACATACAATTACTCCAATTCTTCTTGTTTCAGTGTATAAATACGTTAGTTTTCTCTATTCTCCATCTTATTTGGATCAGAAACCCATCAAAAAATATCTTCACGACTTATTTTCTATCTTCCCTTCCCAATGCTGTTTCCCTGGATTTGACACAAATTTACTAAAAACTCCAATTGCATGAGCAATATCTGGTCTTGTACAAATTATGGCATACATATGACTAAATATAGCTGATGCATAGAGAATTCTCTCCAAATATCTCATCTCTCCATTGATTTTTTGATCATGTTTGGAGGTCAACATGAAATGTGCTCCACGAGCAGTTCAAGTTGGCTTTTCCTTGTCCATATGAAATCTTTGAAGAACTTTATCAATGTACTTCTTTTGTGATAGTCACAACCTCCTTGCCTTTCAATTACGCATGATCTTCTTACGTAAAATCTGACTTGCATGTCCCAAGTCCTTCCTAGAAAAAGACTTGCTAAATTCCTTTTTCAAGCTTGAAATTCTTGCTCCGTTGTAACTAACAAGTAACATGGCAACAAGATTATCAAGATCCATGATCTGAATTCACTCTTCTGAATTTGAGTCCACGCTAAAAGCCATGGGTGTAGCCTATACAATCCCCCTTTCTCTCTATGCTACGAGGGCATAAGGAGGGACTCATATATGAGGTACAATGTGTTGGGGGAAAAGATAGCGCCGTATTGCTCCTTTAATCTTTTTAGGCCGTGAGCCGACTCAAGGCCTGCCAAAATATTGTAAAAGAGAATCCAGCCCGGCCCAAGGCCTGTTATTTTGGACCGGATTTGGGACGGGTCAGGCCGTTTTGATTTTATGGTGATTTTTCGTTTTCTATGTCATAATCTGGACATACGATTTGATAAAGATTTTCTCTAATGTTTCGGACTCGTAGTTTGAAGTTTGGCCCAACATACAACGTACATAAGTTTATTTGTTTAGAGTCCTTAAGATTTATAAAGAATATATTGGAGAAAAAAACGATCTTCCATTTTTGTTGAAAGCAATATTACTAACCGCCGGCTTAATTATGTTAAGATTCTGAGGGAAACATGAATGTTGACTGGAAAGTTTTTTTTTAAAAGATCATTTTTAATCGATTTGTATCCGATCAAAGTTTGAGCGGCCTTTAATTCAAAGCATACATTTTCAGTGCATCAACCAGTGGGAAAACAAAGATTTACGTATTTGCACCCTACAAACATATACTTTCATGCTACATATATACATTTTTGATAACAATTTTTTACACTTGAACCCATATGAGATTCGTGCCCCTACTTTTTCTACAATAACATTAGTTCCTCAACATACTTGCAAAATTCACAATTTTGCTTTTTCATTAAGGTAAAATATAGGCATAAGTATAATAATAGAAAGGAAAAATTATGAACTTCGTAAGAATATAGAGGTACAAATCTTATTGTAAAAAAAATTAGGTGCATAATCGTAGTTGCAAAATCTCAGAAGGGCACAAGCATAAAAGCCCCTTCTGTTACATGTGTCGACTTAGTTAAATTTTTGACGAAGTGGGATGCCTAGAGGAGGGTAGGGTATGTATGTGAACAACGATCATATAACCTCGGGCCCGTGGGCTGTTGCGGGCTATTGTGGGTCCATCGACCCGGCTATAAGAAAAACCAAGGTCGGGGCCTG
This sequence comes from Ottelia alismoides, assembly GCA_037367405.1. Classification (NCBI taxonomy): domain Eukaryota; kingdom Viridiplantae; phylum Streptophyta; class Magnoliopsida; order Alismatales; family Hydrocharitaceae; genus Ottelia; species Ottelia alismoides. The sequence continues at coordinate 97,904 of JAZKJV010010228.1, forward strand.
ACTCATATAATCATATGGTCGGGCTTTGGTGGGTCGAGTCCCGTCGGCTTCATGCTGAGCAGGCCCAATGCGCAGCATTACGAATTTAGCATTTTTGTGCATTCTAATTTGTCTGATACATTCAGTTTCTGTCAATGTTTTGAGCCATCTATTCTGTACTGTATACAGTTTGCTGAACTGTGATTGAATTATAAATCGTTCATAGAGTGTTGCTCCAACTACTCTACTGACTAATGTTGAACCATTGCAGCATTTTGCTGAGCATTTGCGCCATTCACATTACCGTGGCCAAGGCAGATGCTGATTGTGTAGGCTTGATGGACCTTCATGGAACCTGATAGAGCATACACCCATGATTAATGTTGACATGCTGGGCAATGCTTTGGAGAAGTGAGGCCATCATCATCTTTTGCACGAATCTTTTCCGCATGAATGCTATCGCCATCTATCCCTTGAGAGAGTGATCAGCAGGGTGAGCACCTGCACCCATCTTCCCCAATGTGACCCACGCATAAAACACCAGCTGGTGGCTGCGGATACTTCCGCTTCTCAATCCAACTCTACTGCCCTTCGCCAACAAATGCACAGAAGAGTGCAACCTTTGCAAACCTGCATCACCTCTTTGTTGGGAATAGATTCTCCGTATAGATTGAATCGCGGAAAATTACCAAAGTTGATAAGCGGATCATGCACGATATATCACTACAACTATGAAAACAGATGCACGGAGAATTTTTTAACGTGGAAAACCCAATATGAGGGTAAAACCATGAGGTTGATCGCAACTCAAGTCCAAGCACTATAATCGAAATAATCTCCCGTGAGGGGTTTACAAAAGGTCGGCCCTCTATATGGTGCTACAAATCACCAGATAATGGAGAATAATAGAGAGGAGAAATATTATCAAACGATAAATCCATTGCCAAACAGTATGGAAGAATGCTAGAGAAGAATCACTCCAAAGATTGCTCCATCCAAACTTTACAATAATCACACACCTTCTTTCTTCTCCTTATCTCTCTTATTTCTTTCTTGTGATAGAAAAACTTGTGTTGGGATGACCTCGGTGTGCACCTCATATCCTCTATTTATACTCTATGGAGATGAGAAAATAAGGAAACACGAACTCCTACTTTCAATATTATTAGGAAACGATGACTCCTATTCCTAAAAGGTAATTGATCTCTTCCTCTGATTACAACTTGATTTTTCCTTTTCCAAATAGGACTCTATATATGGATTATTTTCTCACAAGGAGGGGAACTTACCCAACAAATCTCCCCTCATCGATGATGTGGGAACTGCTCCACACATGCTAGGGAACAACATCTCTCGAACTTTCCAAGCAGTAAAGTCTTTATCATCATATCAACACCGTTGTCATCTGTGTTGATCTTTCAAGTACAAGATGCTTCGATTCTAACATAACACGTATCCAATGATATCTACCATCAATGTGCTTCGATCTTGTATGGAATGTAGAGTTCTTACCAAGGTGAATAACACTCTGACTATCACAGTAAAGCACGTACTTGTCCCGATGAAAACCAAGTTCGCGTATGAATTTCTTCATCCATAGCAGCTCCTTGCATGCCTCTGTAGCTACTCTGTAGTTGATAGTGCCACACACTTTTGAAACATGGATTGCCAAGAAACTACGACATCTGCAAAGGATATCAAGTATCCATATATGGACCTTTGTCTATCAATGTCACATGCCATGTCTACATCTGTATAGCTAAAAAGTATAGGATTTTCTGCTCCAAAGCGAATAGAGTAGCTGCTAGTGCCTCGAAGGTATCTCAAGATCCACTTGAGTACTTCCCAATATTGGTTACCTGGATTTGAGATGAATCTACATACAACTCCAGCTGCATGAGCAATGTCAGGCCTCGTAGAGACCATGACATACATAAAAATATATGTGGCTAAAGCATAGGGAATCTTCTCGATATCTTTCTTCTCCTCAGTTGTCTTTAGATATTCCTTAGAGCTTAGTTTGAAATGTGCTCCCAAAGAAGTGATAACAAGCTTGGCCTTATCGATGAAGAACCTTTGAAGTACTTTCTCAATGTACTTCTCTTATGAAAGCTGAAGTTTCCTCGCTCCCCTGTCTCGAGCAATCTTTATGCCCAATATATGACTTGCATGCCCGAAGTCCTTTATAGTATAGGACTTGCTCAACTCCTTCTTCAAGCCAGAAATTTTCCATCCATTGTTGTTTACAATCAGCATGTCATCTATATAAAAAAACAAAACGATGAAATCATCACCTAAGAATTTCTTCATGAAGATACAATGGTCTAAAATAGTCTTGGAGTAACCATGCTCCCCATAAACGAGTCAAACTTCTTGTACCACTTCCTGGAAGGTTGCTTCAATCCATATAGACTTTTCTTAAGTATGCAAACATAATATTCCTTGCCTTTGATTGTAAATCCCTCAGGTTGCAACATGTAGATTTCTTCCTCAAGATCACCATGGAGGAAGGTTGTTTTCACATCCATATGTTCAACCTCCAGGTCAAGACTCGCTGCTAAGCTGAGTACCACTCTGATGGAAGACATCTTGACTACGGGAGAAAATATCTCCTCAAAGTTCACTCTCTTCTTCTGATCGAATCCCTTAACAACCAACATGTCTTTGTATCTTGGGTTTGTAGAGCACTCATCATTCTTCACTCTATAAACCCACTTTTTCTTCAAACTTCTCTTGCTCTTAGGAAACTTCACAATTTCGAACGTGTGGTTTTCATGAAGAGACTCCATCTCTTCTTCATAGTTTCAACCCACTTTTCCTTCTTTGCATCCTGCATAGCCTCTTCGTAGCATTCTAGCTCTATGTTATCTATCAACAAGATATACTCACTTGCAGGATGCCTGGTGGAGAGATGCCTCTCCATTGTGGGTCTCTGTTGTGGTGGCATCTCTAAAGAAGATCCATCATCAACATGGATGTCATCTGTACTAACATCTACAACATCATCATCATTGGAAGTGGATGCCTAAGGCACATCGACATCTTTTCCTACATCTTGCAACTACTCGGTTGCATCATCTGGCATTGCATGTGGGGCATTCTGCAAAGGAATTGGCTCCATGTCCTCTACCTGATAGCTACTTGAGGAAGAACTTTTATCAGCCTTCTAGATGCCCTCTATGGTCTAATCTTCATATAATACAACATCCTTGCTCCTGACTTGATTCTTCTCAACTGTATTATACAACTTGTAGCAAAAATCATCTTAGTCATATCCCAAGAAAATGCATTTCTTCATCTTGGCGTCCAACATGGATATCTCATCTTTGGGAACATGCACAAATACATGACATCCAAAGATCTTTATGTGGTTGTATGTGACATATTTTCTGTGCCAAATTCTGTTAGGAACATCACCATCCAACGGTATATGTGGAGAGAGATTAATGACATAAAGTACAATATAAAGATCTTTACACCAAAAAGAGTTAGGCAGAGGTCTATTTTATAATTTTTATTTATTTTTATAAATTCATATATACAGTATATTGTATTATATACAAGGATAGTATACCTATATATTTTATTTATTTTATTTTATTATATTATTTTTACACAAATATCTTTTATTTTATATTTTATTTATTTAGAAATTTATTTAAGTAATATAACAGATTTTTTTGACTTTTACAAGTAAAATATAAATGTTAAATTAATAGTCAATATATACAAGTGTGGTAGGTGTACAATGAAATTTTGATTTTATTTTAAATTTATTTTATGATTTATGATTTTTATTTTAATTCTATAATATTATTGGAAATATTCACAAGTACTATATATATATATAAATTATGTAAAAATTAAATACATAAATATATTTACAGGTATATGTACTATATGGCTATACAATACACCCAAAAAGCCACCTTTTATATATTGACTCTAAAAATTATGAAAACACCCTCATTTTAAAGATGATTAAATTTAGAGTATAATAAAAATGAGTTTGGGGAAATTTAAATTCATTTGGAATCGGAATTGATCTTTTAAGTTCTGTTTTAAGGCTTCTTGTGAGTGGTATTATTCACATTTTGTACCTCAATTGATTTTGTAATTATTTTTATTATTTAGAAGACATTTTTATTTACAAGTTTTATTAGGAAAATGATTTATTTTGAGGTCAATTTATTGAAGAATAAAATATAGGAATGATATGTATATAAAATGCATAGTGATGAATATACAAGGACCCTATTTCCCCCTACTTTATTCCTTGTCGATCAGGTCAATAATTGTCATTCCCTCAGGGTTTGGGTTAGTCTGTACTTATTACATAATTACAACCCTCTTCTCTTTCTCTTTTCTTCTTTATTCTTTTATTTTGAACAAATATATGCTAATTATGCAATATTAACAAAAGCTTGCACATTGATAATTTATTGGATTTACAATGTTTACAGATGTTTCTGCTAAAAGATTTGGCTAAAATAAAAGAATAAAAAATGAGAATCATAGATTCATCACTCCACAACAACAAAAGCAAGGGGAAATAATTAATTATTTGAGTCACACGCTATAACATTAAGGAGTCGTCCTCCACATGGACCCTTTAGATGACATCCGTCAAACCCAATAAATGGCATGCATCCTTGCAAGAATGCCCTCTTCAGTGGTTCAAAGCAAATAAAGATCCTCTGAAATACTCCTCTATTTCCAAGCTCTAACTTTACAATACTACAGGGCATTTTCTGCCTAAGAATGTCAGCGTAGTCCCATAATTGTTTATACTATTCCTTGTGGCATCCTTCGATGAGAAGCATTTACTTCTTCTTTACACGATACGTCTTCATCTTGTTGATGTTGATCAAGTAGTCTCTTCTTGAAGATGCGTGCAAAGCACTAACGCTCCAATCAACATTATCTTTAAACAAGTGCAAACACTGCCTTGAAAACCATTTCAAAGATACTAGCTTATTTTGTAGCTGTCTTGGACATGTGTGATTAGAGTTGAAAGTTTTAATTTGAAATGTTCTTTCTGTAGCCATCCATGACACAAGAAAATAAAGACATGTGTTTACCTTACATGAAACTTGAATTTTATTTGTCTCATTCTTTATAAATTTGATGTCATTCCTACTTAAGATGCTAGCCTATCGGATTGTATCCCTTAGTTCAGCAGACGAATTGCATTCCAAGGGAAAGGACTGGCGTTGCTGTGTTTGAATCTTGGAATACATCGCAAGTTGATTCAATTTCCTCATCCTCCTGATGAATCTCCATTTAATCACCTTTATTCTATCATTTTGACCTTAAAAACCCTAGTAGTGCATGTAAATAACATTAATTTGTACAAAATAGCCTTCATCATTTATTACATTTACTGTATAAATAATAGGGTTTTTATTATAGAAAAAAGAGAAGAAAATAAAAAGAATAAAATATCAAAGATATTTTATGATCCTAAACCTCGAGACCAAGTCAAGAATTGAGTTGATTGACAAGGAATAAAGTAGGGGGAGATAAGGGCGAAAATACAATAAAAATTCCATTTATTCATTCATTATTTGTTAATTTTGATACCCATTTTATTCTTTATTATTTATACCTCAAATAAAGAAACTTTATACATGAATGTTGTAGATAATCATGTAAATAAAAATACAAAATTGAGTTTGTAGAAAAATAATACACGTTGTACTTTTTTACACACAAAATAAAAAGCTAAAATCCCAACTTCACAGACCCATATCTCCTAAATAACTCAAAATGTGTCAAAATCACCTCTAATTGTATATAACTTTTCATAAGCTATTTAATGGAGGCGGTTTCATATTTTTTGGAGTTAAGATGTGAAAAGATAGGTTTTGGACCCTCATTGTACAATATACCTGATTAAAATATTCAATATATTCTTATTTTATTATTTTGAAAATTTATATTTTTATAATCTGTGAATACTATTTATAACATATGTAAATATTAAAAATAGAATAAAATCACAAAGAAAATATAAAATAAAATAACTCTATATCAATATATTGACCAAATACCTATGTTGACACATGTAAATAAATAAAAGAGAAACCCATTCTTTTATTTTTTTATATTTTTAATTTTATTTTAAATATTATTTATATTATATCAAAAATATATAGAGAAATTAAAACACAATAAAATATATTAAAATAAAATAATGTATATGAAACATAGATAAAATACTTATAAGTATACCAACATATTACATACCCTTATTTATTTAGGTGTACAAAATAGATCATAAAACTATAATAAAAATATATTTATACACCTAAACATAAGTTATAAATATATAAAATAAGAGAATAAAATAATAAAATAAAATATAGAAAATAAAAATAAAATAAGAGAATAAAATAAATGGCCTACATCCTTGCAAGAATGCCCTCTTCGGGTTCAAAGCAAACAAAGAACCTCTGAAATAGGGCATTTTCTGCCTAAGAATGTCAGCATTGTCCCATAATTGTTTATACTGTTCCTTGTGGCATCCATCGATGAGAAGCATTTACTTCTTCTTTGCACGATACGTCTTCATCTTGTTGATGTTGATCAAGTAGTATCTTCTTGAAGATGGGTGCAAAGCACTAACACTCCAATCAACATCATCTTTAAACAATTTCAAACACTGCCTTGAAAACCATTTCAAAGAAACTAGCTTGTTTTGTAGTTGTCTGGGACATGTGTGAGTAGAGTTGAAAGTTTTAATTTGAAATATTCTTTCCGTAGCCATCCATGACACATAAAGATAATAAGGACATGTGTTTACCTTACATGAAACTTGAATTTTATTTGTCTTATTCTTTATAAACTTGATGTCATTCCTACTTAAGATGTTAGCCTATCGGATTGTATCCCTTAGTTTAGCAGACCTTGTGAATTGCATTCCAAGGGAAAGGACTGGCGTTGCTGTGTTTGAATCTTGGAATACATCGCAAGTTGATTCAATTTCCTCATCCTCCTGATGAATCTCCATTTAATCACCTTTATTCTATCATTTTGACCTTAAAAACCCTAGTAATGCTTGTAAATAACATTAATTTATACAAAATAGCATTCACCATTTATTACATTTACTGTATAAATAATAGGGTTTTTATTATAGAAAAAAGAGAACAAAAGAAAAAGAATAAAATATCAAAGATATTTTATGATCCTAAACCTCGAGACCAAGTCAAGAATTGAGTTGATTGACAAGGAATAAAGTAGGGGGAGATAAGGGCCAAAAATACAATAAAAATTCCATTTATTCATTCATTATTTGTTAATTTTGATACCCATTTTATTCTTTATTATTTATACCTCAAATAAAGAAACTTTGTACATGAATGTTGTAGATAATCATGTAAATAAAAATACAAAATTGAGTTTGTAGAAAAATAATACACATTGTACTTTTTTACACACAAAATAAAAAGCCAAAATCCCAACTTCAGAGATCCATATCTCCTAAATAACTCAAAATGTGTCAAAATCACCTCTAATTGTATATAACTTTTCATAAGCTATTTAATGGAGACGGTTTCATTTTTTTGGAGTTAAGATGTGAAAAGATAGGTTTTGGACCCTCATTGTACAATATACCTGATTAAAATATTCAATATATTCTTATTTTATTATTTTGAAAATTTATATTTTTATAATCTGTGAATACTATTTATAACATATGTAAATATTAAAAATAGAATAAAATCATAAAGAAAATATAAAATAAAATAACTCTATATCAATATATTGACCAAATACCTATGTTGACACATGTAAATAAATAAAAGAGAAACCCATTCTTTTATTTTTTTTATATTTTTAATTTTATTTTAAATATTATTTATATTATATCAAAAATATATAGAGAAATTAAAACACAATAAAATATATTAAAATAAAATAATGTATATGAAACATAGATAAAATACTTATAAGTATACCAACATATTACATACCCTTATTTATTTAGGTGTACAAAATAGATCATAAAACTATAATAAAAATATATTTATACACCTAAACATAAGTTATAAATATATAAAATAAGAGAATAAAATAATAAAATAAAATATAGAAAATAAAAATAAAATAAGAGAATAAAATAAATGGCCTGCATCCTTGCAAGAATGCCCTCTTCGGGTTCAAAGCAAACAAAGAACCTCTGAAATACTCCTCCATTTCCAAGATCTAACATTACAATACTACAGGGCATTTTCTGCCTAAGAATGTCAGCATTGTCCCATAATTGTTTATACTGTTCCTTGTGGCATCCATCGATGAGAAGCATTTACTTCTTCTTTGCACGATACGTCTTCATCTTGTTGATGTTGATCAAGTAGTATCTTCTTGAAGATGCATGCAAAGCACTAACACTCCAATCAGCATCATCTTTAAACAATTTCAAACACTGCCTTGAAAACCATTTCAAAGATACTAGCTTGTTTTGTAGTTGTCTGGGACATGTGTGAGTAGAGTTGAAAGTTTTAATTTGAAATGTTCTTTCTGTAGCCATCCATGACACATAAAGATAATAAGGACATGTGTTTACCTTACATGAAACTTGAATTTTATTTGTCTTATTCTTTATAAACTTGATGTCATTCCTACTTAAGATGTTAGCCTATCGGATTGTATCCCTTAGTTTAGCAGACCTTGTGAATTGCATTCCAAGGGAAAGGACTGGCGTTGCTGTGTTTGAATCTTGGAATACATCGCAAGTTGATTCAATTTCCTCATCCTCCTGATGAATCTCCATTTAATCACCTTTATTCTATCATTTTGACCTTAAAAACCCTAGTAATGCATGTAAATAACATTAATTTATACAAAATAGCATTCACCATTTATTACATTTACTGTATAAATAATAGGGTTTTTATTATAGAAAAAAGAGAACAAAAGAAAAAGAGTAAAATATCAAAGATATTTTATGATCCTAAACCTCGAGACCAAGTCAAGAATTGAGTTGATTGACAAGGAATAAAGTAGGGGGAGATAAGGGCCAAAAATACAATAAAAATTCCATTTATTCATTCATTATTTGTTAATTTTGATACCCATTTTATTCTTTATTATTTATACCTCAAATAAAGAAACTTTGTACATGAATGTTGTAGATAATCATGTAAATAAAAATACAAAATTGAGTTTGTAGAAAAATAATACACATTGTACTTTTTTACACACAAAATAAAAAGCCAAAATCCCAACTTCAGAGATCCATATCTCCTAAATAACTCAAAATGTGTCAAAATCACCTCTAATTGTATATAACTTTTCATAAGCTATTTAATGGAGATGGTTTCATATTTTTTGGAGTTAAGATGTGAAAAGATAGGTTTTGGACCCTCATTGTACAATATACCTGATTAAAATATTCAATATATTCTTATTTTATTATTTTGAAAATTTATACTTTATAATTTGTGAATACTATTTATAACATGTGTAAATATTAAAAATAGAATAAAATCACAAAGAAAATAAAAAATAAAATAAGTCTATATCAATATATTGACAAAATACCTATGTTGACACATGTAAATAAATAAAAGAGAACCCCATTCTTTTATTATTTTATATTTTTAATTTTATTTTAAATATTATTTATATTATATCAAAAATATAAAGGGAAATTAGAACATAATAAACTATATTAAAATAAAATAATGTATATGAAACATAGATAAAATACTTATAAATATACCAACATATTACATACCCTTATTTATTTAGGTGTACAAAATAGATCATAAAACTATAACAAAAATATATTTATACACCTAAACATAAGTTATAAACATATAAAATAAGATAATAAAATAATAAACTAAAATATAGAAAATAAAAATAAAATAAGATAAAATTTAGGTGAATATACCTATAATAAACCCCTAAAAATTAACTACTAGTAAATAACACCAAAAAATAAATAAAAATCAAATAAAAATAGTACATAAAATAAAAAACATTTTTATTTTATAAAAAATAATAAATTCATTTACTATATTTTTTTAATTAATTTCAATTTTTGGACTATTTTATCCTTTTTCGATCGACGTGGGCCAATCAAAGGCTAGGGATCGTTGGCCTCCGATCAACTCCCCCTACCCCTCTAACCCACGTCAGAGCTTTCGTTTCCCCTCTTTTCCACCATTTCTTACACTCATTCCATCAATCATTTGCCTTTGATCCCTTCAAGGGATTTCATCATTGATCAACTGTCATCCGCAAGAGCCCGTTAGATCTATTGTACATAGTTAGCATTCGTACCTAGCCGCCGGTTAATAAGGGTGCCAAGCCTTGTCTATAAATAAAAATTTCTATCTTCCATTACCTCTTTGGTCATCATTTCGAGTCTAGGAGTCTTCGTTCTTGGTCTAGCAGGCCTCCTCGTGACAACGAGGAGTCTTCTTGCGACCGGGCAGAGCTTCAGGAGGACAAAGGTGCACCCACAACACCTCGCCGACGACCCTTCTCCCTGAGCTCTCTTAGGTATAAGAGCTGTGTTTTTAGATTATTTTTAGTAGATTTTAATTCATTCTTCTTTATTCCTCATTTAGTTTAATGGTTAGCTTAGTGATTTAGCTTAATAAACTCGATTTGTAGTTCACCGGAGCGGAGCTCCTGCGAACGTTTTCACTTGTGACCGACTGTCCTCCACTACTCTTTCTCCCTCATCTTGTTCCTCAATGCTTGCAGATCATCCCACGCACCTTCGCTCATCTCGATCTTGCTTGGATCGAGCAATCGCTCCCTCCTCCTCTGCTACTCATCGGAGGGAGCCCATCTCACCCATCTCTCGCCCATTTCTCCTTCTAACGGGACGAGGCAATTTGCCCTCGTCCTTAGTCTTATCCTGTGCATGATCGAGGTGCATTGAGGCACCTGGAGGCGGCTTTGCCACTTTCCGAAGGTACCTGGAGCCCCACCTCTTCCTCGACCTCGTGGTGGAGTTCCAATGATCCTAAGGCCATTCTGAAGCCTCCTGCTAATAGAGGGAGCTTCCCCAGATGTGTAAAACCCAACACCACCACCAGATACCGTTGGGAGAAGAAGGATTCATCGATCGAAGCTCGGGGAAGAGACCTTCTACCCTGTTCTTTGTGGACAACAACGTCCGTCCGATGAAGGGGTCGCTCCAGTTTGCAAAAAGGCCCATGTATTTATTTTATTTGCATTTAGGTCCTGTCCAACTCAGCACACGTTTCGTCTCACGTGAGCTGGGCGAATTGCAGGGACACCTTTGCGGCTTTTTGTATTTAGCTTAAGTCCAGTAAAATGTTAAATATGTTGTATATTTTTGGCAAATTTGCACTTGAGCCCCTGCCATTTCTTTTAATTGCAACTATCCCCTTGCGAGTATATGTATTTTTGGTGCTTAGATTTTATTTATTAAAAAGGCACCTTGGCTCCTAAAATTATGAAAAATTAAGGATAATTGCTTCTTGACATGAAATTTCACGCAAGGAGTTTTCTTTTGGGCATTTTATTCATTTATTTAAGATCAAAAGGGGCTTATTTTTTACTGTCTAACTTATAAAATATCAAAAAAATACAAAAACATTTGAAAAATTCTAAAAAAATTATATATTGTCTACTTTATATATTTTAACTCTAGACAAAAAATCACTACAAATGGAAAAAGAGCTTAAAAATTGAAAAACCCAACATCTTTTATAAAAAATCCAAAGAATCATTAAAAAACCTAAAAATATGTTTTTCTATCTCATAATTTTCTTTGTATGAATATTTGTTTACTAAAATTGATTTGGATAATTTTGGAACTTATTTACTAATTTTAAAATCCGATTCGATTTCAAATATTTATTAAATTTCTGATTTGGGATATTTTTGACTTTAAAAATACATAAAATTAGCAAAATTCCAGAAAATTACAAACACAATAGAATAATAGATAAAACCCAAAACAATTTTTGTTTTACATTTTAGTATTTATAATGATATTATTCTGTATGGCATATATAGGTTTATAGATATTGTATATATCTTTAATAAAAGAAAAAAGAAATATAAAATCTGAAAATATAAAAAGAAAATTGAAAATTATAAAATATAAATACAATATAAAATAAAAAACAAAATTAAAAAAACTAAAAACCAACAAGAAAAAAATGTATATACAGGATACCTGACATGGTTGTACATAAATAACTATAGGCTACCCATTTTGCTCTGTGCGGTTCGACCTCTATGTACTTACTTGTTAAGCATCTTATGGTAGAGAATAATAAATTTTAAGTCACTTTGTACGCTTCATTACCTTTATTTAATTTTACGGGTTAATTGTTGATCATCCAAGGTTTTTAAGCGGTCAACACATCGACTACAATTTCACCTTGTGAAACCGTACGACCCTTATCGGTCCTTGTTTATCAGATGGCGTCGTTGACGGAAGCAATGAGCATAGCCTATTTGTGTCATTTATATTGTATAGTCATAATTGCTTATTCATTGATTCATTACTGTAATTAATAATGGAATTTATTTTGCAGATCACCATTAAATTATTCTTTATGTATAGCTCAATTTTATTTAATTTGATTATTTGTGCTAATACACCTTTCTTTGTGACTTTGTTGTGAGAGCGTGCCACATGAGGATGGCTTCTTAAGAGGCCGATGTAGCCAAGCTTGAAGGAGGCTGGTCTTCACTCTGTGACCAACTAGAGAGGCTACAAAGGGAGCAAGGGGAGAGAATTAGCATAAGATTAGATTAGACTGATTTATGTATTTATTGGTGAGAGATACAATTGAGATACGTAATAATTAAAGAATCAGACTCTACTCTCCAGAACGAGGTCCAGTGCCCATGTGTCTGTTCATCTGGGGCCTCATTATAGTTTTACATGTTTTCTCGCCTTCTTTTGTTTGTTTCCCGATGTTTTGAGTTTTTCGTCTTATTTCAATTTGTTTTGTGTGCATGGAGCCCCTAAACTTCGGTTGCTTGACTCGGAAATTAGGTCCAAACCCTTATAAGAATGCCCGTTCCTATAGTCTCTTACGTTTGGATCAAGTCAAATTAATAAATCTTAGTCGTTTGAATTCAAAGCCGCGCACCGTGAGACATCATACATCGCTAGCAGGGTCCGTTGTGGCGGGCACCGAGATGTCTCCAAGACCGGACTCTAGGGTTTGTCTTTAAATAACTAGCATGTGGTTCTTCATGATTAATAACATCTACTATTTAGGGTGATTTTGTCGATTGCACATTGTCATGTAGATAGGTTTAAAAATTCTGTTTTGCATACCACATGGAGAGAGCTGGGAAGCATTGTAAGTCCTCTAACTCAGCATGCATCATTAGATTCAATAGTGAGATCTCCATCATCGAGTCGACTTGAACAACTTTTTCACTATCTCCCTCTGATTTTGAGCACATATGACTTAAATGAAAATATACAAAAATGATAGGCGCTTATATGAAAAAAATCCAAAAAAGTGAAAATCAAAAAAATTAAAACAAGGAGTCTGCTTAATAAACTTTGACCTTAATTAAAATTCGTAATGGACTTTCATTGTCTTGGGTTCATAAAGCCCTCATTGATTTCATGTACATTAGGTGGGGACCAATACCCCTCCCATGAGCGAGGCACGATCCGCTAAGGATTAGAGCCAAAAACCTAGTCTGTAACTGCCTTGTGTATCGCTTGGATTTTCGAAGTAATGGTGCTTCTATCGTACGTGACTGAGTATGGCCTTGTCAATGATGGTGTTCCTGCCTTGTGTGGAGCATTGACATGGTCTGGAGTACTGAGTTTAGGACACACCTTCACGGGGGTATTTGTCTCATCAGTTTGCGTTCGAGTAGGTTCTTGCATGCTCAAGGGTGATTCCGTTGCGAGCGAGAACCGAAGTAGCGGTTTCACCTATGGGCTTCCTCTCTCTATTTCTTTGGCTGAGTAGGGATCCAGGAAGGGTTACAAGGACCTCAAAAATGCAGAATACATGTTACAAAAGGAGGAGGATAAGTACGAGATACTTTTCGAGCAATACTCTCTCTCCTATAGGTTAGTGTGATAAAGACTTGTTATAAGATATGCCTGAAAGAACAACTCTAAAACTAAAAAGATAATAAGTAGCCAAACCTTCACGGCTTCACATGGTGTGAGTTGGTGAATCCAATTTTGTATTGTGTTTGTATGGATCTAGATTAAGGTTCAAAGATCAAGTCCCGCGTATTTGCGCAAATTTTATCATATCTATCTCCCTTTTGACCCACACTCAGTTTGAGCCTTGTACCGTTTTACACCTTTCTTATTCCTCGTTTACCACCGTATCTTTCTTCCTATTGATCTCCTTCTTGATTCACGATGTTGATCTATGGATGGTTCAATCGGGACCTCGTCGACGCCTACATCGATTCCATAGACTCGACCTCATCAATAATTCGAGGCGATTTCTGAGAATCCGATCCAGACTTTGCAGGTCAATCTCCAGACTCCTCATCTTCTATCCTCTTGGCCACCCAATAAATTGAGACCACTCTTGTACCACCTTCACCGTTGTGAATGAATGTCGATTACAGTCCACATCTTTTTCATTCTCAACACTCTGGGATTGACCTTAATCCCAGATTCATCTTGGCAGCTGGGAATTAATTGCAAGTGGCCTGATTGGGACTTTTTCACGTTTAAGATAGAAGACAATCCCAATCCTGGATTCTAACACCGAATTCATTTTGTCGGACTCAGACCCTGAGATGGCACCTCAAGGAAATGGCAAGGGTCAACAGTCTCTCCAGCAAAAGTAGGGACATATACCAGACCAAGACCAAGTGGATGCTCAATTGTCGACCTCCATCTAGGCCATCCAACAGCAACTGACCGAGTAAGCCCTGACACAGACTGCATTTCAGGATATGATGAATGATGTCATGAATAGACAAGAATGAGGAGGAGACAGATCAACAAGAGGAGGTGGTGGATCTCATGATGATCCCGATGAGGAAGAGCTAGAACAAGGGAGGCAGAAACCCAAACTTAAAGAGACATATAACCCTGGAGACATCCAGATGACCGAGTGGATCCTCATTCCACCTGTGCATGCTCACTTTAAGCTGAATCCCTAGTTCCTTGTTCTTCTCCCATCATTTCACGGGAACACCAGCGAAGATTCTCATATTCACCTGCAGAAGTTCTCACACATCTGCCATACTACCCACTACCCCGATGTTTCATTGGACGTAGTAAAGATGATGACATTCCCCTCCAGTCTACAGAATCATGCCCTCTATTGGGTCAATCATTTGGAAAGGCTATGGCGACATGGGAGGAACTCAAATTCACCTTCCTGCACAAATTTTCCTCTCGATCAGCTCAAGCAGATGCAAGTCAGGATCAATAACTTCTCCTAGAGTGATCATAGGGATGCAAACAGTCGGATACGGATACAGATATAGGTAGTACCATATCCTTATCCGTTTTTAATATGAATACGAATGCATATAAAGATGTTGATGGATATTAAAATTATCTTACCATATCCTTAAAAAACAGATATAGATGTAAACCAGATACTGATCGCACTTGAGTAATGTTAGAAATACTCTATTGAATCGACTTAAATATATAAGAATTGGATGAAAAACACATGATATTAATTTACTAAATGTGTTTGTATCATAAAAAGTATATAAATATGGAAAAAGGAGGTAGAGAATTATGTTATATATGGTTAAAACTAAATTTATGACTATATTTATATACGAAAATGGATATACGAATACGTATACAGATGTTTGCAGATATCAAATTGATATCCATATCCATTTTAAAATGGACACCGATACGGATGTCCAAATCTGTATAAAACGGATACGGTGACGGATTAGATATGGATATATCCGTATTCGTTTGCATCCCTACATGAGACCATTCATAAAGCCTAGGAGAGATTCACGGACCTGTAGGAGAAGTGCCCCCATCCTGAAATTCCGAGGATCGATCTAGTCTAACACTTCTTCAGGGGACTGAATGTAGAAAGCCAACAACTCATTGATGCTTCATGTGGGGGATAAAATTTCAATAAGGATGAAGATGCAGTTTGGCAGATTTTTGAAGAAATGGTCGAAGGAGAGGTCACCCTCTCTTCGTCCAAAGCATATCAAAAGAACCCCAAATCCTTCAAAAGTAAGTACGTATGACAACGTCTCGCGATACAGAGAGATATGAGAGCAGCATCATTGGGGGCCATCTCTCAAAGGTTGACATTATTGAGAAATGATCAGAGGATCTCAAGAAGCTCTATGTGATCGAAAAGAGGACGCAACACCTTGACAAGCTGGACCAGATCACTAAGCAGTTGGATAGGCTGGTGGGTACCGTTAGTTTTGTCCAATCGGCAACACCATCTATGGAGACTCCAGCTGAGAAGAAAGATGAGTCAGCACTGCAACAACAGTTAGTCGACTTAGTAGCCACCGACAGTCCAACAAGTATACTACGTGCATGCACCCGATCAGGGTTCACCACAGCAGCAGATGGTAGTCTACCAACCAGACTTCCTTCCGTCCTCTGATCCAGCCTTTCCACCACCACCCTTGATTCAAGAAGTCAATGGTGTATGGAGTAATAATGCACAACTAGCATGTCCTACCGGACACCCCCAGGGCCAACAACAAGGCAACATGGCCTACCACCAACATCTGGGTGATTGTTTTGAGCAATCCTCTCAACCTTCGCCTCAATATCACCAGCCTCCGCAGTACCCCAACCAATGGAGGTAGAATCAGTAGTACCTGCAGCCGCAGTACCCCCAGCCACAACCATACCACCAGTATGCGAATGCACCACCTCAACATTATCAATACTACCCTCCTCCCTCCTATCATCAATATCAGCTTCCTCCACCTCCTCAACATCACCAACAATCATAGCTACAGCTTCCAAACACTCATCAGCAACGTGGTCTGCACGCTGAACCTACCGAGGCAAATCCGGTGAACCCCACCCTTGATTTCTTGGCCTAACTCATCAAATGCCTAACGGATATGACAAGAAGCTTGATGACCTGACCACCACAAATATGTCCATTCCGACGCAGGTAGAAGCTAATCCCAATAGCTTTCGAAGAAAAAGAGAAGCTGAATATGATGTCCACTACACACCCATAGAAACATATAGACACAATATTACTTTATCTAATGTTGTCGTTCTCAAAAGTGGTAGGACTTTACTTTCATCTACCAAAAGTCACAGGGAAATTAAATCTTTGACAGATGAATCATCATCTTGTACATTAGTTGTGCCAGCTACAAGGATGGGTGGGGAAGAAGAAAGAGGAGCCAAGCCAGATGCCACTCACCACCATCTCCACCAGCAAAAAGAATAAAAAAATAAAAAGACAAAAAGATCAAAAAGACGATCGCCATTAAAGCAAAGCCGCACCAACCACGGAGGAGTCTCCTGCAACAACCAATCCTATGCCAGCCGAAGGAGCCAAGACCACACCTTTTCCTTGTCCACCAGTATCTCAGACGCCAACACACACTCCTTTTTGTGAATCAGTTGTACAGGATATCGTGGACACGAATTTTATTGTAAATAAGAACTCTGTTTCTGATTTCAGTCATGTACATATTCCTTTTCCTGATGCAATTGAAAAATCCAAAAAAATTACAAAAAGAAAAAGTGCATTATCTGATCTCAGAGTTGTGGATATCTTAAATAATATGGTTGTTGTGATCCCTCTAATGAAGGCCATATAATACATGCCTGTTGTGAAGAAAGTTTTGAAAGAGGCATATACAAACAAGTGTTGACCGGCACAAAACAACAGATGTCGACAAGTTGAGAAGTACGTTCTCACCGTAGCCACAATTGCAACCATCAGCAATCTCCCACAGAAAAAGCAAGACAAAGGAGCGCCTCTAATCGGTTGCGAGATTTTCGATCAAGTCTTCGAGCAAACATTGCTTGACAACAATTCTTCTATCAACCTCCTGCCCTCTTCACTGCTGCATGAATTTAGGATAGGTTCACTCAATCAGACATGAATGATCCTTCAGTTCCTTGATTGATCCATCAAATGACCTTGAGGTCTTTTGGAAGATTGATGAATCCGCGATTCATCATCTCAATATCTTGATCTTAGCAAAATCCCCGAGTAAAATCCCAGAAAAATGTCCATAAAATAAATAAATTAACAAAATGACTCTTGTAAATAAAACACACTAATTAATGTATATTAGATTGTACAAAATAAATTACACGTAAAAAAACTGCAAAAATAAAGGAGTTTTATACATGTAAATAGTCCAAAACTTCATGTATTTTTAATAATTTCATTTCAACTCCTTTTTGGCTAATTCTTTCTCCAACTTGTTCATAACAATGTATATAAAAAAAGCAAAAATACAGAACAAATTTTAGCTCAAATAAATACTCCTAGATACCAAAGGGAAAAAGCCGTAAAGACCAATTTCCAAGCCAAATTCCCGCTCCGTATGAACTCCAAGTTCACCAAACTCACTTTTAAAGTTCAAGTTAGAAAATTATCTATCCAACGGAAGTAGTTTCATTAAAATCGGAGCTCATTTGACAAAGTTGACTTTTGGGACCTAGATGTACATTGTATATTATGTATATATTCATTCCTTCTTCATTTTTTTAATTACTAAAAATACAAAAATATCATGATTGTGTTATATTTTGATCGTAGTATTTTATTGTATTTTTCTATTGTAAATATCTCTTCTTAAAAAATAAAAAAATACATATTAGAAAAGCAAAGAAAAAATGTACATGTTGTAAGTATCCCCTTGTAAATTCTCCATTATTTTTTCATTCTTTATATTTTTTGTTGTATTTAAAGTAGACTACTTTATTCATTTTATTTATTTAATTATTTTACATTCTCTACAATAACCACCAATTCAACTCCATTATTCCACCATTTTTTCCAACTTCCCATTCAACTCCATTAATAATTCAACCTCCCATTCAACTCCACCACTTTAATAACCTCTCATTCCATTCTCTTTATATACATCCCATCCTCCTCAATTTGCACTTGATCCATCTTTATGTGAGGAGAGCCTAGTTCCCAGAGTTGAATCGGTGACAGCGACGCAACCGCGGTCGAGCGACGACAGCCCTCTCTCCGGTGAGTTCCGTTGGCTTTTTGGCCAACATCGCGGCCGCAACCGCGCGCTGCTCGAGCTCATCGCATGCCAGAAATTCGAGCGAAGACCGTTCTCTCACGAGCACATCGTAGGCGATCGTCTCCGTATTAGGTAATTTTTCTTCTCATTTGATCATCTTGTTATTTTTGCAATTTTTTTATCACACCATATAACCATCCACATGTCCCCATTTGTTTAGTTCATGTCATCTTCTCACTACCATTTTCCTTCCTTCTTTTTGTGTATATATTTCCTGTTTAAAGAAAATTAAAAAAAATAAAAAAATTTTTAAAACAAAAAATTTCATTACAGCAGTTTTTCTTTTAATCAAAATAGTAAAAAAATTAAAAAATAATAACGGAAGGGGGAACAACACCCTCCGCCACCAGACCTCCCGCGCTGTCCTCCGCGCCAGCGCCGGTCGTCCCTTCTCTACCGGCCACCACCCGACGCCAGCTGCACCACCCGACGCCAGCGGCGCCTCCGCCGCCAGACATCCTGCACCGTCCTCCGCCAGCCATCGCGCCGCCTCCCCCTCCGACGTGCGCCGCTGCGCGCACGGCCGCTCGCGGCCACCCACGACCGCCGACCCCTCCCTTGTTGGGTTATTTCCCCATCGAGCTCCAAAGGAAGAAGAAAGGTCATCTTTTCTTTATTATTATTTTATGTATAAATTGCTTATCTTTTATATTGAGTTTCTATAATTACAAGAAGACCCCTGTGCTTAGTTCTCTTATTTATCGTGTTTTCTGAAATTGCATGGATACCCCTATCTTTGTCTATTAATTTGGACTTGAACCTTGCATCATTTTATTCAAGAAAGAATGTCATTGTGTTGAACAACTTAATATCTATCATCTGAATATCTATTTATATTTTTGTGATATTTAGGTAATTAATTAAAATTGTCTAACTGAAATTCTGAATATTTTACCCATTTTGAGCACTTAATTTCATATCGCACTCACTGTTGCTCTAAAAATTCCACAAAAATTATGAATGATGCTTTGATATGTGATTGAGAACCTTTCCAAATTTCATCCAAAGTGAAGTTATCTTGTGCCTGAAATAAAATGTAGAGTGTTTTTAGTATTTGATTTTTAATTAAATCCAAGTACATCATTTTTGCGAAATTTCAAGTCTCCTGGATGCCATATAAAAATATCTTTTTGGGATAATTCGCACTCTGATTAATTTGGTATTGTGGATTTATTATAAATTATTTACTCACTGTCACTCTGATTTCACTAAAAAATCCATAAAAAATTCATACGTTGTCAAAAAATTCAAAATGTTCATAATTTTTACTTACTGTTTGTTTGAAAAATTGAGAAAAAACCCATAAAAAGTATGCATTTTTAGTTGTTGCATTTTAATTCCTAAAAATACAAAAAATGTGTCTTGCATTCATCACTGGGTTAGGATTCTAGGAAAAATATAATTTGGCTGAATTGGACTAATTTGACATTAAAATTAATTTGGCCTTTTTGTGTGTTTTCTTAGTGTCTTAATTCACTCGCATTTTGCATTACCATTTGTTTTTGCATTAGAAAATCTAATAAAACAATCGCATCTGGAAATCTACATCTAAAGTTTCAAATTATCCTCAAAGTTGTTCCTTTGCCTCCATGAGTTCGTCCCCGGACTTGCCCGGGATATAAATTAAGCCGAGACACTCTTCACGGAGATTTTCTCTCGGTTCTGACTGAATCGCTAAGTACACGTACTATAACGAGCCCAAATTATATATCGTATTGAGCGACTCGTCAGATGACGCCGTTGTCGGGGAGGCAAACGACTTAGGGATTAATTTAAAAAATTGGAATTATATTTTCATTTACTCGAGTAGTCTGACCCCCGAGCCACTTGTAATTAATCCATTTTTCCTCTCAAATTTTTTCTTCATATTTTTGTATATATTTTGTTTCTATCTCTCTAATATAAATCTTATTTTCCTTGCGAGGGCCCGGTGGACTTGGAGTGCATCGGAGGTCGACGGACGCGACGCGCACCGACTGCTGAAGAGCGAGGATATTTAATTTATTTTTGAGAGAATTTTCGTAAATTTTTGTAATTATTGTGTTGTAATAATTTAGGTAATTTTGATCTTTATAGCGGCTCTTGTTTGAGAGCTCGCGCTTGTATCCGGACTGGACATTGACCCGCTCGTGGTCGTGTGGTTGATTGACGTAGAACAGGACTTGCACTCGCGGCTCTTAGAGCATATTTTATTAGAATATCTTTATTGCTTGTGCTCGTAATTTTTAGACCACACATCACATTTAACGAGACACACTTAGACCGCAGGGCTATTAGTCAAATTTAACTTGTTCATCACTCGCTAATAAAACTGCATGTCTAGGAACGGTTTTCTCGTTTGCATTCATATAGTATAAAATTTCAATTCTATCTTGCATCCCGCATGTAGAGCGTGAGGATCACTGTAAGTCTTCTGAACTGGGCATGCATCATTGATTTCATTATTTGCATCAGTTTTTCTCGACTCCCTCCCCTTGGTTTTTGAAACTTAGGTTAAAAGGAAATCGGGACTGATCGGTAGGCGTGCTTTGTTTGGTGGATTAATCAAGTGATAATCAAACTTAAAAGCAAGACTATTAATCAGAGTTGAACAAAAAAACTGATTAAAACTAACACTTGTTTTGGGAGAGCGAAACCCTCATTGTATGCTTGGCTAATTGTGATTGTTGAGAGGTGAGGACGCATCCCTAGGATAGTGCCCAAAACCTACTTTTGAGCCTTGCATAATTGGACTTATATCTTGATTTATCACCTAACTAAAATTGAAAAGATAAATGGTCGGACTTTTGCGACCATCACTGTGTTGAGTAGGTGAACTCAGGGTTTGCTCTTGTGTTCGTTTGTTTTGTGTGTTATTCGGTGCACTTGCACGCTTTCTTCCTCGATCTGCTTCATTCTCCCATCTCCCTTCCAAGATGTCAGAATTTTGGTCACCTTATCCAACTCACCCTTATTTGACCATATTCCGATCATCTCCATCCATTTATTCCTCCTCATACCCATACACCGACCGCAAAGTCAGAACTCCGACTGACTTCTCCACTTCTTCATCCTTCTCACCTACTTCACATTCTTGCACCCCTGACCCACAACCACCCTGGATTGACTCCACATATTCTCGTCCGCTTGCTGGAATCAACGAACAAATCGAAGAGCAAGCGACTGTTGAGATGAATGATTGGCATAATCAGTTGACCCCACATACCTCATCCTCACCTAGAGTTGGGATAGAACAACAATTGCCATACACACATCCCGACTTAACCTTAGGGTACAACATGGTCGACCAGACAAACCGAATGGAGAGGCCTGCACCGTACGATCTTCCTGACTTGATTGACCTGAGTGATAGAGACCACATTGACCAACATTCATATCACCCATTCGGAGAGCCGACATATACAGGGGATTGGATTCATGCGACCGATCTACAGACCCCCTGTCTACTGATTCCACCTTATGAGGCTCCGACCAACATCTGTCATATAGATGGGTCATACTCAACCCAGCATTACACACCTGAGTCAAGATGTATTGAGTATAAGATCCCAAGTTCTCAGCGGTATCCTCCAACTGAGCAGACTTCTCTCATGATATGTCATGAGAACTTATTGGAGGATGACATTTGTAGAACGATCAAGAGTCCAGGTAGGAATGTGGATCATGGAGTTTGCGGATTGAATTTTGAAAACCTGGAAGATACCGGATTGACCACACATCATGTACAACTGGAGTCCCTTCTACCTCTCTCTTCTACTAACCACTTTCCCTCCAAACCAAAGTTTGTACATTCTCCTATTCCTCCTTCATCTATCAAAAAGACCCAAAAATGGAAAACTTCAAAAATACCATAAAAATTGAAAAGGGAAAAGATCTAAAAAAATTGGATCCTGCAGCTAGGGAAGCACTGGATAGAAAGTTGATTTTTGAGCTTCCCTTAATAATGGTCATTGAACACTTTCCCGACCTCAAAGATTTGTGAGAAGTAAATTGATGCCTAAAAGGTCGGGCAATAAGAGAACAAGGACTGAGATACATATAGTGTCTATGGATACATCTTTGATGATAGGGAGAAAAACCAAGAGCCGCAGAGTAAAGCTGTTGCCTAGGTTTGATTGTGAAATCAAAGATACCACATTCACCCATGCAACAATCAATGATGACTTACCGATTAATATCCTCCCGACCTCCGTGTTTACCAAGCTCAAACTCGGATCTGCTAAGAAGTCAAGAGAGATCATTCAGTTGGAAGATCGGTCTATTAAACGGTTGAGAGGAACCATTTCTGTCATCATTACTTTCCAAACTCTACTGGAGATAGACTTCATGATCATTGACATTGAGCACCGAGGAGAGTTCACCCAGTCTCCGATCATTCTCGGGAAGCTGTTCTTAGCCTTGGCTAAGGCAACTATAGATTGCGAGTCTCGGGAGATTGATTTCACTACATTGGGAGCACTTCGACCTCACCCGATCTTTGAGAACGCACGATATTCCAAGGTAACCCATAAAGTCGCAGACAGTCGTGACCTTCAAGAGACAGTTGAGTCCCATCTCTCTACTACACCTAAGATACCAATTGTCCAGACGACCATTGGTTCAGAGACTCCCTACACCTCAACACAACCTACTGCTTGCATCACAACCACTGTGATGGCTTCTAGAGAGGACTCACCACCAGAAGTTGTCCTTGAGTCGGACATGATCATTTCTGATTTCCTTGACTTTTTAGATAACACGGCTCATGAGCCAATCAATGCCAAGCCAACTGAGAACACTATGCCTTACGAGAGACGTGTGCTGACCCTGCAGGAGTATTACAATGCATATGGTGACTCATCTAATGATGAACCTCTACTCAGCACCTCACTACATCCACGACCTAGACCAAAAGAGACAATTGAGACCAAATTGACCAATCTTGATAAATCGGTTGCTCCGTCCTCTAGTCGGTCATCTGGTAAGAAGAAGAAGAGTATCGATTCCTCGAGGTGTTCCCCCGGACCCCTCAAGGCTTGTCACTCTCCTCTTCCTCTTGATGCTTCAGGTTCTAGAAAACCAACTAAGAAAGTTACCTTCTACGTACCAGAGAAGGAACTTTCTGAGGAGTCCTCATCAGGTCCGAATGAAGTGATCTATATGAGTGAGCTCAGTTCGACTGTTCTGAAGCCATATTTGAGCAAGCAGCCATGTGTCGACCCCCGTTGGACGTTCCCTACACCTCACTATTATTCTTCGGAGGACGATTCTGACATCGACACATGTCTATACTACACACCTCCTCGCTCCCGCAAGAAGGTCCGTCACAAACCTTCTTGATCCTTGTATATTCTCACTCTTCCTTGTATAGATTTTCCTCCCTTTATTTCCCTCCCTCTCCCGTGATTCGCATCATTCACCCCAGTTCAGTATCGTTTTCACTTTGTGGCTATACTTAGGATGACTAAATCCTAAGTATAGGGGGGTGAGTGAACCGAGTTGCTTTATTTCTTCTCGTATATTCCTTTCCACTCTCATCGATTCCCCAATCTTGTGTCCTATCCAATACTTAGGCTGACCAAAGCCTAAGTATAGGGGGGTCGATGCCTGCTGTGTATTTTCCCACATTCTTATATTCTTTTCACCCACTTATACTTAATACGAGCTATGGCTTTTTGTCACCTAGTGCCATGAGGACGTAGCACATGTTAAGTATAGGGGCATGTATATATTACATATATACTTTACCCATAGCTCGTACTTTCATGTATTTTTGTATATATTATACAATAATTATGGGGTGGGTAAAACAAAAAAAGAAAATCTTTTTCAAAGTAAAACAAAAAAAGAAAATCTTTTTCAGAAAAAAACTCTTAAAAAAACTTTTCAAAAAAATGTGTGTTATATATATATATAACTTTCAAAATTTTTTTGTTCTCTTTCCTTATTTGCTTAAAAAAATGTCCTTTCTTATTTACCTATATTTTTCAAAAAAAGAAGAAAGAAGAAAAACCTTTTAAATAAACAAAAAAAGCAAAACTTTTTCTAAAAAATATCTTCTTTAACAAACCCTTTTTTGAAAAAAAACTTTTTCTGAAACTTAAAAAAAATCATAAAAAAACTAACTAATAAGTTGGTTTAATCCCTGACACAATTCACTTTCACACAAGACTAGAGATGTTCAAGAACACTTGGTTTATGAGGTCTTGAGATTTTGAGTTAACCGGCCTTAGTCATTAGGGTCTTGGACTTAATTATTCACATTTCCCTAGTTTGAAAGATTTGTGTGCTATATTGCATGCTTAGTCTCTACCTTAAGAATATGATCAGCACCTCACATACACGACTGCAGTTATGATGAGATGAGTTGAAATTTCACTTGAGGATCTGGGATGAGGGATTTGAGTTTGGACTTGATTTGATGATGCTCGAGGATGGGATAAAATCAATGAAGGCTTCATGAAACCTGAGTGTCAGCATCTTTAGCCAGTATGAGAACATGGTTGTTGTACTATCTCTTGATATTTACCTATGTGCCAGGGTGTGATAAAATAAAAAGTTGTTGATCAATGTGCGCCAACTCTTGGTAAAAGCAGTGGAGCTAGCCAAAAATACTGCAAAGCAATGAAATGATAAAGAAAATCTCTCATTCCACAAAGCCAATTATCAAAAGAGCTTCCACCAAAGGCAAGCGCTCCCAACCATTTCAAAGTGTTCACTTGGACCGCCGCTATTAGGACCAGGAGTCGGGCTTGCACCAAAAAAGGGCTCTGCATCGTAAATGCTACAAGTCTGGGTGTAGAAGGTATAATAGATACTCAAAAAAGACACACCCCGGTGTACTCCCAGGAAAACAAGTGCAGACGGCTCCAACTTCTCTTGACGGACGCACTGATCAACACCAAAAAAATATGCGTTGCGTAATAAGGCACTTGAGAGGATCCTTGTTCCAATGAGAGGGAGAGAAGAAATGACACAATCCTATGCCCTCCATCAACTGGCCTTCCATCTACACTTTCAAGTCTGACAACTAAAGAGACGGTGGATTGGATGCAAGAAATGATTTATTCCCTAGTGTTGAGGATCGGGTCCTTAGGAGAGTCTCTTGGACTGGAACCTCGAGTGACGTTGTGACTCTACTCTTGTAACTGTGGTCAACACTTAAAGTCATATCCCTACTATATATGTATACAAAGAGAGTTTGATGATTAGGGAAATTGGATACCTTTTGACTAGAGCTTGGTTCAGCTAAGAATTTTAGGATCTCTAAAACTGAGAGTTCTTGAACGGATCAAGTCTTGTATTCACATGCACAGTCAGGGGTTAATCCAACTTATTCATTCTTTATTAGCTTGAGGACTAGCAAAGTTTAAGTATAGGGGGGGTGATGAATCCACGATTCATCATCTCAATATCTTGATCTTAGCAAAATCCCCGAGTAAAATTCCAGAAAAATGTCCATAAAATCAATAACTTAACAAAATGACTCTTGTAAATAAAACACACTAATTAATGTATATTAGATTGTACAAAATAAATTACACGTAAAAAAGCCGCAAAAATAAAGGAGTTTTATACATGTAAATAGTCCAAAACTTCATGTATTTTTAATAATTTCATTTCAACTCCTTTTTGGCTAATTCTTTCTCCAACTTGTTCATAACAATGTATATAAAAATAACAAAAATACAGAACAAATTTTAGCTCAAATAAATACTCCTATATCCCAAAGGGAAAAAGCCGTAAAGACCAACTTCCAACGGAAGTGGTTTCATTAAAATCGGAGCTCATTTGCAAAAGTTGAGTTTTGGGACCTAGATGTACATTGTATATTATGTATATATTCATTTCTTCTTCATTTTTTTAATTGCTAAAAATACAAAAATATCATGATTGTGTTATATTTTGATTGTAGTATTTTATTGTATTTTTCTATTGTAAATATCTCTTCTTAAAAAGAAAAAATACATATTAGAAAAGTAAAGAAAAAAAATGTACATGTTGTAAGTATTTCCTTGTAAATTATCCATTATTTTTTCATTCTTTATATTTTTGGTTGTATTTAAAGTAGCCTACTTTATTCATTTTTTTATTTAATTATTTTACATTCTCTACAATAACCACCAATTCAACTCCATTATTCCACCATTTTTTCCAACTTCCCATTCAACTCCATTAATAATTCAACCTCCCATTCAACTCCACCACTTTAATAACCTCTCATTCCATTCTCTTGATATACATCCCATCCTCCTCAATTTGCACTTGATCCATCTTTATGTGTGGAGAGCCTAGTTCCCAGAGTTGAATCAGTGAAAGCGACGCAACTGCGGTCGAGCGACGACAACCCTCTCTCCGGTGAGATCCGTTGGCTTTTTGGCCAACATCGCAGCCGCAATCGTGCGTTGCTCGAGCTCATCGCACGCCGGCGATTCGAGCGAAGACCGTTCTCTCACGAGCACACCGTAGGAGATCGTCTCTGTATTAGGTAATTTTTCTTCTCATTTGATCATCTTGTTATTTTTGCAATTTTTTATCACACTATATAACCATCCACATGTCCCCATTTTTTTAGTTCATGTCATCTTCTCACTACCATTTTCCTCCCTTCTTTTTGTGTATATATTTCCTGTTTAAAGAAAATTTCAAAAATAAAAAAAATTTTAAAACAAAAAATTTCATTACAGCAGTTTTTCTTTTAATCAAAACAGTAAAAAAATAAAAAAAATTAAAAATAATAACGGAGGGGGGAACAACACCCTCTGCCACCAGACCTCCCGCGCCGTCCTCCGCACCAGCGCCGACCGTCCCTTCTCCGCCAGCCACCACCCGACGCCAGCAGCACCACCCGACGCCAGCGGTGCCGTGCACCACCCGACGCTAGCGGCGCCTCCGCCGCCAGATCTCCCGTGCCGTCATCTGCCCGCCATCGCGCCGCCTCCCCCTCCGACGTGCGCCGCTGCGCGCACGGCCGCTCGCGGCCACCCACCGGCCGCCGACCCCTCCTTTGTCGGGTTATTTCCCCATCGAGCTCCAAAGGAAGAAGAAAGGTCATCTTTTCTTTATTATTATTTTATGTATAAATTGCTTATCTTTTATATTGAGTTTCTGTTATTACAAGAAGACCCCTGTGCTTAGTTCTCTTATTTATCGTGTTTTCTGAAATTGCACGGATACCCTTGTCTTTGTCTATTAATTTGGACTTGAACCTTGCATCATTTATTCAAGAAAAAATGTCATTGTGTTGAACAACTTAGTGTCTATCATCTGAATATTTATTTATATTTTTGTGATATTTGGGTAATTAATTAAAATTGTCTAACTGAAATTCTGAATATTTTACCCATTTTGAGCACTTAATTTCATATCTCACTCACTGTTGCTCTAAAAATTCCACAAAAATTAAGAATGATGCTTTGATATGTGATTGAGAACCTTTCCAAATTTCATTCAAAGTGAAGTTCTCTTGTGCCTGAAATAAATTGTAGAGTGTTTTTAGTATTTGATTTTTAATTAAATCCAAGTACATCATTTTTGTGAAATTTCAAGTCTTTTGGATGCCATATAAAAATATCTTTTTGGGATAATTCGCACTCTGATTAATTTGGTATTGTGGATTTATTAGAAATTATTTACTCACTGTCATTCTGATTTCACTAAAAAATCCATAAAAAATTCATACATTACCAAAAAATTCCAAAATATTACCAACAGCGTCTGAAGAAGACTGTGACTTCATTGCAGAAACCAGATATACACCACTCTCTTTGAACTATCCATGGACACCGTAAATCCTCTCCCTAGAGGAGGACCATGAAAGCACATTCGACGCAAGCTCCGGTGACATTTGGGAGACAAAGTCCCATTTGCTGATGAATCTATTTGATTCTGATGATTCACTCGAGCCCGAACACAATGAGTCCAGTACAAGATCCGATCGGCACATTGTCAGCATCTTAACAGGACACCAAGGTCAGGGATCCTATGAAAGTTCAAGTAGAGTATTCTCCAACTAGTACTGTTTCAGAAGTGATCGAGAAGCCGACCAGATTAGGGCCAAAACTAAAGCCACTTCTAACAGGTCTAAAGTATGTTTTCCTTACAGGTGTAGAAAACATGTATCTGGTCATCATTAGCAGTAGGTTGACCCCATAACAAGAATCTCGACTCCTCAAGGTTCTACAGAAAAACCGCAAGGCACTTGGTTGACATGTTTCATATCTCTGCGAGATAAATCCTGCAATGTTCTCACACCACATCTACCTGGAAAAAGATGCCAATCCATCTCGTGAGTTTCAAAGAAGATTGAATCCGAATATGAGGGGCGTCTTCATGAAGGAAATCACAAAATGGTGTGATGCAGACTTCATTTATCACATCTCCGACTCTAAATGGGTAAGCCCCCTGCACATAGTTCCAAAAAAGTCAGGGCTTACTGTGGTTAAAAATGACATAGGAAAGGATATATCTACTCGAGTACCGACATCCTAGTATGTATGTGTTGACTACTGCTATTTGAACACAACAACTAAGAAGGACCACTTCCCCTTGTCGTTTATTGATCAAGTTTTGGAAAGACTAGCTGGCAAGGAGTTCTTCTTCTTTCTGGATGGATACTTTGGATACAACCAAGTGGAAATCACCCCTGAAGACCAAGAGAAGACAACCTTCACCTGCCCGTTCGACACCTATGCTTTCAGGAGAATGCCCTTTGGATTGTGCAATGCACCAGCGATATTTCAGAGATGCATGCTTGCAGTTTTCGCCGAGATGGTAGGCAATTTTCTCGAGGGGTTTACGAATGACTTCTCTGTCTATGGTGACAGCTTCGATTTTTGTCTTGAGCACCTAGACATAGCACTTTAGAAATGCTATCAAGTCAATCCAGTATTATCATGAGAAAAGAGCTACTTCATGGTCACCAAAAGGATAGTGCTGGGTCACATCGTTTCTAAATGTGGCATGGAATTTGACCCGACAAAGGTGGATGTAATTGCCAATCTTGAGCCACCTCAAACAGTTGAGAATGTGAGGTCATTCCTAAGTCACGTGGGATTCTACAGAAGATTTATCCTTGATTTATGTTGCATTGCCCGACCTCTTACAGAACTACTATTTAAGGAGATAAATTTTAATGTGGATCAAGAGGTTCCCATCTCATTTAATCAACTGAAGGAGCTAATCAGTCAAGCTCCATTCCTACAGCCGACGAATTGGTCTCTTCCCTTTGAGATCATGATGGATGCGTCAGAGTTTGCAGTAGGGGCTGTTTTAGGATATAGGAAAGACAAGGGGCCCTATGCCATTCACTATGCCAACAAAACATTAGATGAAGCTTAGAGAAATTACATGGTGATAGAGGAAGAATTGCTGGCTGTGATATTTGCCCTTGATAAGTTCAGTTCATATTTGCTTGGATCAAAAGTAACCATCTTCACCGACTACTTTGTTATCCGATACTTACAGAAGAAGGACGCCAAACCAAGATTGATCAGATGGATCCTTCTCCTCCAGGAGTTCGACTTGGATATAAAAGACAAGCCTGGAGTTCAGAATGTATTAGCAGATCACCTCTCCAAAATTGAGAAGCAAGAGCCTCCACTGAGTAGTGCACCCATCACATACACCTTTCCTGACGAATCTATTTTGGCTATGGATTCGCTCCCTTGGTATGCCGATATTGCAAACTACCTTGTATCCGGTGTAGTTCCACAAGGTTGGACGAAAATCAAGAAGGACAAATTATTGTCTGCTATTTATTTCTACCAATGGGAAGACCCACTTCTATTCAGGGAAGGAGTAGATTGTATTTAGCGCAAGTGCATTCCTCAAACATAGCATCATAGTGTCCTCGATTATTGTCATTCGCTCGAGTCTGGTGGATACCATTCTGGAGATAGAACGATAGTGAAAGTACTGTAGTGTGGCCTCTGGTGGCCTACACTATTTAAGAATGCAACAACATTTGTCATACGATGCACTGACTTTCATCGATTGAAAGGCACCCTCACAATAAAAGATCTTATGGGCTTAAAGATCATTCAGATAGCAGATGTATTCGATGTTTGGTTCATCGATATCATGGGACCCTTTCCCAACAGTCAGGGATACGAACACATCCTTCTTGCCGTTGATTATGTGAGTCACTGGGTTGAAGCTATTCCCGCTCGAGTCGCAGACAACTGTATGGTTTGTCGCTTTCTGAAGGAAAAAAACATTTCACGGTTCGGGATTCCAAAGAATCTGATATCATACTAGGGTAGTCACTTCATAAATAGAGAGGTCAAGAAACTAACAAAGGAATACAACATCGAGCATCGAGTCACATATCCTTACCATTCCCAGACCAATGGCATGGCTGAATTATCAAATAGAGAAATCAAGATGATCCTCCAGAAGCTTGTGAAGCCGGACAAAAAGAATTGGTCCCAACTCTTGGACTTCATCCTGTGGGGATACATAATCACTTACAAGTCTCCTTTGGACATGTCGCCCTACCATCTTGTATATGAGAAACCATGTCATCTGCCCGTGGAATTAATTAAAAAATCTTTACGAGATATCAATATGTGTAACTTAGACTCACAACAAGGTGGTCAGAAAAAGAAAGAGGATTTGAACAGTCTCTTAGAATTTCGAGACTCTACATATGATAACATATTGATGTACAAGGAGAAGGTGAAATGTTGGCATGACCGTCACATCAGACGAAAGACCTTTGAAGGTAGACAAAAAGTGTGGTTATTTTATGCAAAGTTGAAGATCATCTTGGGCAAATTAAAAAGCAAATGGACAGGGTCATTTCAAGTTCGAGAAGTGCGTGGCAATGACAGATTGCGATATCAGAATTGTCTCCTGACGCACAACCATTTGTCGTCAACAGTCAACTACTGAAGCCTACCTCGAGCATGGCAATTTCTTGGTCGTTGTCGACTCTATCCAAGTATTCAGCTTAGATGATACATCCACAATAGTATCAACATCAAAAGATTCAGATAATACAACTCAAAAACTTTTCCTTTAAGCTTTCGTCTTTTTCTCTTTTCTTCTTTTTGTTCTTAGATTTCGTTATCTATTATAAAAAGAAACTTGTGTATCACCCATTTAGATCAGTCTTCTATATTTAAGAAGTACTTTGTCCTAAGTACAGGGAGGTGTGCACTCCAAGTTCTTTCATTCTTTAATCCTCTCCATTGTTTTCTCTTCTTGTCTATAAATAAAAAACTGCATATGCATCATCTTTTCAAAAATATATAAAAAGTTCAAAACTTTGTAAAAATTTGCATCACAACAATATTTTTTGCATTGTAGATAACATTTGCATAGCATTAGCATTCTTTCGGATTGAGCTTGATGATTGAACTAGTCCAAATAAAGTCAAATATTGGAGCTCGGTTGGACCTTACTGCACCTAACTTCACTAGCACCTTATGGGAACTAGGTTTAAGGTACTTCAGGTCCCTTAGGACTTAATTCTTCGAGACTTAGGGCTGGGTTCTAGTCACCTCAACTATTAACTAAAAATTTTTAAGACACACGCATGACTCTTGTCGACCGTGACTTAACTTGGACACTTGCACCTTTCACTTGGCTCAACTCAGTTGGAGTGGTGTGGGGAATAGATTTTCCAGTTTGAGACGCACACGAGTGAAAACATTCATCCTCGTCTAGGGAGGAAAGTGCACCCCAACCTATCTAGTTGCTATGAGGTCTAAAGAGAGGAGAGTATGGGTTGCAATAATATTTCAAAAGAGGGATATTCTTTTGGCTCAGGAGGAAAAACTCCTTATTTAAATGCTGTTGTATATAGTATTTCAAAAAAAAATCCAAAAACGTGGGTAGGCCTGATTGAAAATAAAATGTCTATCAGAGTATGTAAATATGTTGTAAAGTCAATAAGCAAGCTGGAGCATCAAAGTTGTACCATGTGAGCCTGCAACCGGATGACTTGACTAAACTGGCCACACATCCCAAGATAGGTAGCTACACTGGCTACCGTCCATTCTTCTCTTCACCCCCTCCTCTTGAGTCGGATGCCACTTGGACTTAGAAGGGAATACCCTGCTCCTCGAGGAAAGAGTTGCTATATTGGGGAATCATTGGGTTGTCATTCTGGAGAAGTCAATTCTTTTGTCATTTCATTGACACCGTACAAGTCGACATCATAGTCATAAGGGTTTGCATATGATGTAGGTTAGTTCTGACCTACCTATTGAGGTGATTTAAACCGAGCTCTGTGACTCTCGAAGGCTATTGTGTTTTAAATTTGGTTCCCGACCAGGTTCTACACATATTCTCACATCAAGGTCTCACTTGAGCTCCATACATTGATTTTGTGAACGCAAGTTTAATAATTAAAATCAATTCCAATTATTCTTTCTTTTTCTTTTCTTCTTTATTATTTTTGCACTTATTGTGTAAGTGTTTGCTAGGGACTAGCAAAGGAAAGTATGAGGGACGATGAATCTTCATTTCATCACCTTTGGTCAATAAGGAATAAAGTAGGCGGAGATAAGGTCCGGAAATACAATAAAATTTCCATTTATTCATTCATTATTTGTTCATTTTGACACCCATTTTATTCTTTATTATTTATACCTCAAATAAAGAAACTTTGTACATTAAATTTGTAGACAATCATATAAATAAAAGTACAAAATTGAGTTTGTAGAAAAATAATACACAGTGCACTTTTTACACACAAAATAAAAAGCGAAAAATCCCAACTTCACAGACCCATATCTCCCAAATAAAAAAATGTATCAAAATCACCTCTAAATGTACATAAGCTATTTAATGGAGGTAGTTTCATATTTTTTGGAGTTAAGATGTGAAAGTTAGGTTTTGGACCCTCATTGTACAATATACCCGATTAAAATATTCAATTTATTCTTCCTTTGTTATTTTTACAATTTTATATTTGTATAACTTTGTGAATATTATTTATAACATATGTACATATTGAAAAATAAAATCATAAAGAAAATATAAAATAAAATAAGTCTATATTAATATCTAGACAAAATACCTATGTTAATACATGTAAATAAATAAAAGAGAAACCCATTCTTTCATTATTTATTCTTTTATATTTTTATATTCTTGTAAATATTATTTATACGATATTAAAAGTATAAAGATAAATTAAAACACAATAAAATACATTAAAATAAAATAATGTGTATGAAATATAGATAAAATACCTATAAGTATACCTGCATATTACATACCCTAATTTATTTAATGTACAAAATAAATCATAAAAATATAATAAAATATATTTATATACCTAAAAATAATTTATAAATATATAAAATAAGAGAATAAAATAATAAAATAAAATATAGAAAATAAAAATAAATTAAACTAAAATATAGATGAATATACCTATAAATAAACCCCTAAAAATTAACTACTAATAAATAACACCAAAAAATAAATACAAATCATATTAAAATACTACATAAAATAATAAACACATTTTATTTTATAATAAAAATTAAAAAAATCATTTATTATATTTAATTAATTAATTTCAATTTTTAGATCGTTTTGTCCGTTTGCAACCTACATGGGCCAATCAGAGGACGGGGATCATTGACCTCAAGTCCACTCCCCCTACGCCTCTAACGCACGTCAAGCTGTCGTTTCCCCTCTTTCTGCCATTTCTTCTTCTCAATCCATCGATCAATCACCTTCGATCCCTTCATGGGATTTCATCATTGATTGACCGTCATCCATGCTAGCCCCTTAGATCTGTTGTACATAGTTCACATTCATCCTAGTCGCTCGTTAATAAGGGTGCCAAGCCTTGTCTATAAATAAAAACCTCTACCTTCCACAACTCTTTGGTCAACATTTCAAGTCTAAGAGTCCTCATCCTTGGTCTATTACGTCCCCTCATGACAGGAGGAGTCTTCTCAGGACTGGGTGGAGCTCCAGGATGACGGAGGTGCACCAACGACCACCTCGCTGACGGCCCTGCTCTCTGAGCTCCCTCAGGTATAAGAGTTGTGTTTTTAGATTATTTTTAGTAAAGTTTAAGTCATGTTTCTTAATTCCGCATTTAGTCTAATGGTTAGCTTAGTGATTTAGCTTAATCAACTACGTTTTCAATTGTGTCTGACTGTCCTCCGCCACGCTTTTACCCTCATCTCATTCCTCAACGCCTGCTGATCATCCTACATACCTCCGCTCATCTCGATCTCGCTTGGATCAAGCAATCGCTCCCTCTTCCTCCGCTACTTGTCAGAGGGAGACCATCTTGCCCATCTCTCGCCAATTTATCTTCTAACGGGATGAGGAAATTTGTTCTCATCCCTAGTCTTATCCCATGCAGGATCGAGGTGCATCGAGGCACCTAGAGGCAGCTTTGCCACTCGTCGGAGGTACCTGGAGCGCCACCTCTTCCCCGACATCGTGGTGGTGCTTTGTTGAGCCTCAAGCTATTCTGAAGCCTCTTGTCGATAGAGGGAGCTTCCCTTGATGTGTAGAGCCCAATGCCACAGTCAGATACCATCGAGATAAGGAGGATTCATCGATCGAAGTTCGGGGAAGAGGCCCTTCTTCCCTATTCTTCGTGGACAGCATCGTCTGTCGGATGAAGGGTCCGCTCCAGTTTTCATCTAGACCAATCAATCACAAAGCGCTCCAGCTGTCTGGAGAAGCTCAAGATGAGATCAAGACCATAGATTGGCGAAGGAGTATCACCCATCCAGGTTGTGCCACGTGGATAGGTGTGAGGTGCTCGACCATTCGATGGCATGCTAATAGGGGTAAATCGCATATCTTTGCCCCATATTTTTGTATTTATTATTTAGTCTTGTAAATTAAAAGT
Organism: Ottelia alismoides; assembly: GCA_037367405.1. Taxonomy (NCBI): domain Eukaryota; kingdom Viridiplantae; phylum Streptophyta; class Magnoliopsida; order Alismatales; family Hydrocharitaceae; genus Ottelia; species Ottelia alismoides. The sequence continues at coordinate 133,905 of JAZKJV010010228.1, forward strand.
AAAGTTTAAAATAAAATGGACATTTTATAAAAGCCCCCTATATTTATTTTATTTGCATTTAAGTCCTCTCCGGTTCTACTCACGTGTCGTCCCATGTGAGCTGGGCAAATTGCAGGGACACCCTTGCAGCTTTTTGTATTTAGTTTAAGTCCACTAAATATTAAATGCGTTGTATATTTTTTTTGGCAAATTTGTACTTGAGCCCATATCATTTCATTTAATTGCAAATATCCCCTACAAGTATATGTATTTTTTGTGCTTGGATTTCATTTATTAAAAATAGCACCTTGACTCCTAAAATTGTGCAAAAATAGGCATAGGTGCTTCTCGCCATGAACTTTCACACAAGGATCTTTCTTTTAAGCATTTTATTCATTTATTAAAAATCAAAAGGAGTTAATTTTTGTATTGTCTAGCTTATAAAATACCAATATATATAAACAACTTTAAAAATTTCCAAAAAAAAATATATTATCTATTTTACTATATTTTAACTTCAGACCAAAAATCACTAAAAATGGAAAAAGAAAAAGATTAAAATTTGAAAAACCTAAACATCTTTTATAGAAATCTAAAAAATCATAAAAAAACCAAAAAAATATGTTTTTCTGTCTCATAATTTTCTTTATATGAATATTTATATATTAAAATTGATTTGAATAATTTTAGAACTTATATACTATTTTTAAAAATCCAATTCAATTTCGCATATTTATTAAATTTCGGATTTGGGCTAGTTTTTACTTTAAAAGTACATACAAATTAGCAAAAATTCCAGAACAAATAAAAAACATTAGAAAAATATATGAAATCCAAAAATTTTTTATTTTGCATTTTATTTGTATTTACTAATATTTATAAATATATTATTCTATATGGCATATATAACCTTATATAATCTTTATATCTTTAATAAAAGAAAAAGAAACATAAAATCTGAAAATGTAATAAATGATAAAATTATAAAATTAAAAACAAAATATAAAACCAAAAAATAAAATAGAAAACATAAACACTAAAAACCCACAAGAAAAAATATGTATATACAAGATACTTGACATGGTTGTACATGAATAACCATAGGCTACCCATTGTGTTATATGTGGTTCGACCTCTACGTACTTACTTGCTATGCATCTTATGGTAGAGAATAATAAGTTTTAACTCACTTTGTGTGGTTCATTGCTTTTATTTAATTTTGCGGGTTAATTGATGATCATCCGAGGTTTTTTGAGCAATCAACACATTGATTGCGATTTCGCCTTGTGAAACAGTACAACCCTCATCGATCCTCGTTTATCAGATGGCGTCATTACCTGGGAGCAATGAGCGTAGTCTATTTATGTCATTTATATTGTATAGTCATAATTGCTTATTCATTGATTCATTGCTGTAGCTAGTAATGGAATTTATTTTGCACATAGTCATTTAATTATTCTTTATGTATAACTCAATTTGATTTAATTTGATTTAATTTGATTATTTATGCTAATACACCTTTCTTTCTGACTTTGTTGCGAGGGCCAGCCACGTGAGGATGACTTCTTAGGAGGCTGACACAGCCAAGCTTGGAGGAGGTTGGTCTTCACTCTATGACCAGTTGGAGAGCCTACAAAGGGTGCATGGGGAGGGAATTAGCATAGGATTAGATTAGCCTTATTTATGTATTTATTGGAGAGAGAGAGACAATTTCGATATGTAATTATTAAAGACTCAAACTCTACTCTCCACAACGAGGTCCAGTGCATGGGTGTCTCTTTACCTGGGGGCCTCATCGTAGTTTACATGATTTCTCGCCTTCTTTTATTTGTTTCCTGATGTTTTGTGTTTTCTATCTTTTTTCAATTTGTTTTATGTGCATGGAGCATCTATACTTAGGTTGATTGACTCGGTAATTAGGTCCAAATCCTAATAAGAATGCATGTTCCTATAGTCTCTTACGTTTGGATCTAGTCAAATTAATAAATGTTAGTCGTTTGAATTCAAACTCACGCACCGTAATAGACATCATACAGTGCTAGCAGGACCCGTTGTGGCGTGCACTGAGATGTCTCCAAGACCAGACTCTAGGGTTTCTCTTTAACTAACTAGCATGTGGTTCTTCATGATTAATAACAGTTACTGTTTAGTTCAATTTTGTCGATTGCACACCGTCATGTAGATAGGTTTAAAAATTCTTTTTTGCATACCGCATGGAGAGAGCTGGGAAGCACTATAAGTCCTCTAATTCAGCATGCATCATTATATTCAATGGTGAGATCTCCATAATTGAGCCGACTTGCACGACATTTTTGCTATCTCCCTATGGTTTTGAGCACCTTGGACTTAAATGAAAACCTACAAAAATGATAGGTGCTTGTATGAAAATGGATCCAAAAAAGCGAAACCTAAAAAAAATTAAAATAAGGGGACTGGTAAATAGACTTTGTCCTTAATTAAAAATCAAAATGGACTTTCATTATCTTGGGTTCATAAAGCCCTCATTGATTTCAGGTACATTAGGAGGGGACCGAAACCCCTCCTATGAGCGAGGCACGACCTGCTAAGAATTAAAGCCAAAAACCCAGTCTGTATCTGCCTTGTGTTACCTAGATTTTCGAAGTAATGGCGTTGCTATCGTACATGATCGAGCACGACCTTGTCAACGATGGTGTTCCCACCTCGTGTGAAGCATCGACATGGTCTGAAGTACTGAGCCACGCCTTCATGAGGGTGTCTGTCTCATCAGTTTGCATCTGAGTAGGTTCTTGCACGCTCACGGTTGATTCCGTTGCGAGCGAGAATCAAAGTAGCGTTTCACCTATTGGCTTCTCCTCTCTATTTTTTTGCTGAGTAGGGATCCATGAAGGGTTACGAGGACCTCAAAAAGTGCAAGCTACAGGTTATAAAGGAGGAGACAAGTATGAGATACTTTTTGTCAGTACTCTCTCTCCTATAGGGTTAGTGTGCTAAGGACTTGTTATAAGATATGCCTAAAATGACAATTCTAAAACTAAAAGGATAATAAGTAGTCGAACCTTCACAGCTTCACATGGCGTGAGTTGTGAACCAATTTTATATTGTGTTTTGTATGGATCTATATTCAAAGACCAAGTCCATGCATTTGCGCAAATTTTGTCATATGTGTCTCCCTTTTGACCCACACTCAGTTTGAGCCTTGCTACTATTTTACACTCCTTTTTATTCCTTGTTGACCACCGTATCTTTCTTCTTGCATTGATCTCCTTCTTGCTTTACGATGTCCATCCATGGATAGTTCAATTAGGACCCTGTCCACGCCTACAGTGATTCCATAGACTCGACCTCGTCAATAATTCAAGGCGATTCCCGAGAACCTGATCCAGACTTTACAGGTCGATCTCTAGACTCCTCGTCTTCTGTCCATCCTCTTGACCACCCAATAAACTGGGACCACTCTTGTCCCACCTTCGCCATTGTGAATGAAGGTTTATTACATTCCACATCTTTTTCATTCACAACACTTTGGGATTGATCTTAATCCCAGATTCATCTTGGCAGCTGGGAATCAATTACAAATCATTTGATTGGGACTATTTCGTATTTCAGATAAAAGACAATCCCAATCTTGTATCCAAACACCGAATTCATTTCGTCACACTCAGACCCGGATATGGCACCTCAAGGAAAGGGAAAGAATTATTATCCTCCCAGCCCGAGCTGGGACAGATGCCAGACTAGAACTAAATGAATGCTCAGTTGCTGGCCTCCATCGAGGCCATCCAACAGCAACTGACCCAAGCAAGCCTTGGCACCGACTGCATTTCAGGATATGTTGAATGATGTCATGAATAGAGGAGCAGGAGGAGTAGTCAGACTAGCTGGAGGAGGAGGAGGTGGACCTCGTGATGATCTCGACGAGGAAGAGCCAGAACAAGGGAGGCATAAGCCCACACTTAAAGAGACATATAACCATGGAGATAGCCATATGAACGAGTGGATCATCATTCCATCAGTGCATGCTCACTTTTAGCTGGAGCCCCATTTACTTTCTCTTCTCCCATCATTTTACGGGAACACCAACGAAGAGCCGTAGATTCACCTACATCAGTTTTCACGCATATGTCATACTACCCACTACCCCAATGTTCCATCGACGTAGTAAAGATGATGATGTTTCTCTTCAGTCTATAGGATAAGTCCCTCTACTAGGTCAATCATTTGGGAAAGGTTGCGACGACATGGGAGTAACCCAGTCTGCCTTCCTGCACAAATTTTATCCTCTCGATCAACTCAACCAGATATGAGCCATGATCAATGACTTTCTCCCAGGGTACCCATGAGACCATTAATAAGTGCCCCATCATGAAATTCCGAGGACCAGCTCGATCCAACACTTATTCAGGGGGCTGAATGTAGAAAGCCAACAACTGGTTGACTCAACCTGTGAGAGATCACATTTCAACAAGGACGAAGATGTAGTTTGGCAGATTTTTGAAGAAATGGCCAAAGGAGAGGCCACAATCTCTTCATCCATAACATATCATAAGCAACCATAGATTCTTCAAAAGAAAGTACATATGGCAGTGTCTCGTGAGGCAGAGAGAGATGAGAGCTCCAACCTTAGCATCAATAGGGACATCTCTCAAAGGTTGACATTATTGAGAAACAATCACATGATCTCAAGATGCTTTCTGTGATCGAAAAGAGGACGCAATACGTTGACAAGCTAGACCGGGTCACTAAGCAATTGGAGCTGCTGGTGGGTACCATTAGTTTTGTCTAGTCGGCAACACCATTTATGGAGACTCCAACTGAGAGGAAAGATGAGTCAGCACCGCAACAATAATTTCAATCAAGTCAGCTACTGGCAGTTCAACACGTATACTACGTGTAGGCACCCGATCACGGTCCGCCGTAATAGCAGATGGTAGTCATCCAGAATTCTTTTCATCCTTCGATCCATCCTTTCCACCACCACCCTTCATTCAAGAAGTCAATGGTGTATGGAGCTATGATGCACAACTAGCTCATCCTATCGGACACTTCTAGGGCCATCAACAAGGAAACATGGCCTACCACCAACCTCAGGGTGGTGTTTGGGGAAGCCCTCTCAAGCTTCACTTCAATATCACCATCCTCCGCAATACCCCCAACAACGGAGGCAGAATCAACAGTAGCAACAACCACAGTACCGTAAGCTACAGCCATACCACCAGTATGTGGTTGCACCACCTCCACAGTATCAGCACTACCCTCCTCCCTCGTACCATCAGTATCAACTCCTCCATCTCCCTCAGCACCACCAACAGTCGCAACCTTAGCTTCCAAACACTTACAACAACGTGGTCCGTACGTTGAACCTACCGAGGCAAATCTTATGAACCCCTCCCTTGAGTGCTTGGCCCCACTCTTCAAATGCCTATTGGATATGACGAAGAAGCTTGACGACCTGACCGCTACAAAGCCATCCATTTCGACGTAGGTAGAAGCTAACCCCAACAACTTCAAAAGAAAAGAGCAGGTAGAATGTGATGTCCAGTCTGCACCCGTAGAGCCAGATAGTCGTAATATTACTTTATCTAATGTCGTCACTCTTAGGAGCGGTAGGACTTTACTTCCATCTTCCACAAGTCACGGGGAAAATAAAGCTTTTACATGTGAATCGCCATCTTCTAAATCAATCGTGCTAGCTACAGGGATGGGTGAGGAAGAAGAAGAAAGAGGAGCCAAACCAGCTGCCACTCACCACCATCTCTACCAGCAGAAAGAACAAAAAATCAGAAAAAAGAAAAACGACCAAAAAGATGATCACCGTAGAAGTGAAGCCGCACCAGCCATGGAGGAGCCTCCTGCAACAATCGATCTTATACCAGCTGATGGAGCTGAGACCGCACCTTTTGCTTGTCCACGGGCATCTTAGTCACCAACAAGTACTCCTTTTTGTGAACCAGATGTACAAGAGATTGTGGACAAGAATTTTGTTGCAAATAAGAACTTTGTTTCTCATTTCAATCACGTAAATATTCCTTTTACTAATGCAATTGAAAAATCCAAAAAAAAATGCAAAAAGAAAAAGTGAATTATCTGATTCGGAGTATGGATATCATAAATAATCTAGATGTTGAGATCCCTCTAATGATGGCCATGGAATACATGCCCGTTGCGAAGAAAGGTTTGAAAGAGGCATGTACAAACAAATGTCGACCAACGTGGAATAGAAGACATCGACAGATTGAGAAGCACATTCTTACCATGGCTACAGTTGTAACCATAAGCAATCTCCCATAGAAAAAGCAAGACAAATTAGCGCATCTAATCAGTTGCGAGATTTTCGATCAAGTCTTCAAGAGAACATTACTTGACACCGGTTCTTCTACCAACCTCCTGCCCTCTTCACTACTGCAAGAAATTGGGCTAGGTCCACTCAAGCAAACACAAATGATCCTTCAGTTCGCTGATCGGTCCGTCAAGTGACCTCGAGGTCTTCTGGAAGATGTTGTGGTAAAGGTGCAGGACATGCATTTTCCAGTCGATTTTGTAGTCCTCGATATGGACTCCCCCGCACCCTTACTACAGACTCCTATCACCGTGGGCCACCCATTCCTGCACACTTCAGAAGCTGTGGTTGATATTGGGCCGAACAAGATCACCTTCAGCTCGGGCAACAACTGAATTACCATAGACATGATCAACAAGCCCAAAGTTGTAATTGATAAGGGTCATGCAGCACCGTCTGAAGCAGCCTGTGACTTCATTGCAGAAATCAGAGATACACCACTCCCTTTGAACGATCCATGGACACAAGAAATCCTCTCCCTAGAGGAGGTCCTGGAAAGCACAGTCGATGCAAGCTCTGATGACATTTAGAAAGTCCCATTTGCTGATGCATCTATTTGATTCCGATGATTTACTCCATCCCAAACACAATGAGCCTAGTATAGATCTGTTCATCACATTTGGAACTATGTGCAGGGAGCTTACCTATTTGGAGTCAGAGATGTGATAAATGAAACATATGTCACACCATTTCGTGATTTCCTTCATGACGATGTCCCTCAGATTTGGATTCAATCTTCTTTGAAACTCACGGGATGGCTTAGCATCTTCTTACTGGTATATATGGTGCGAGTACAACGTAGAATGCGTCCCCCGAAGATCTAAAACATTCCAACCAAGTGCCTTGGGTTTTTCTCTAGAACCTCGAGGAGTTTAGATTCTTGTTCCGGGATCAACCTGTTGCTGATGATGACCAGATACATGTTTTCTGCACTCGTAAAGAAAGCATACTTCAGTCCTACTAGAAGTGGCTTTAGTTCTGGTCCTAATCAGGTCGGCTTCTCGGTCACTTCTGAAATGATGCTGGTTGAAGGATGCTCTGCCTGAACTTTCACAGGATTGCTGACCTCATTGTCCTTTTGAGATGCTTACTATGGTTACAGATGACATAGGAGAGGAGATATCTACTCAGGTACTGACATCCTTACGTGTATGTGTTGACTACCACCGTTTGAACGCAGCAACTAAGAATAACCACTTCCCCTTGTTGTTTATTGATCAAGTTATGGAAAGACTAGCTGGCAAGGAGTTCTTCTACTTTCTGCATGGGTACTCTTGGTACAACCAAGTGGAAATCGCCCCTGAAGACCAAGAGACGATGACCTCACTTCTTGTTCGACACCTATGCTTTTAGGAGAATGCCCTTTGGATTGTGTAACACACTAGCAACATTCCAAAGATGCATGCTTGTAGTTTTCGCGGAGATGGTAGGCAATTTTCTCAAGGTGTTTATAGATGACTTCTCCGTCTATGGTGACATCTTCAATTCTTGTCTTGAGTACTTGAACAAAGTACTTCAGAAATACCGTGTAGTCAATCTTGTATTAACACGGGAAAAGAGCCACTTCATGGTCACCAAAGAGATAATGCTGGGTCATGTCATTTACAAACGTGGCATGGAAGTCGATCCGGCAAAGGTGGATGTAATTGTCAATCTTGATCCACCTCAGACAACTAAGAATGTGAGGTCATTCCTGGGGCATGTGGGATTCTACAGAAGATTTATCCGTGATTTCAGCCACATTGCCAGACCTCTTATAGAACTACTATGCAAGGAGATCGAATTTAATGTGGATCAACAGGTCTCCTTTCATTTAATCAACTGAAGGAGCTAATGACTCAACTCCAGTCCTACAGCCGTCGGATTGGTCTCTTCCCCTTGAGATCATGATGGATGCGTTAGATTTTGCAGTAGGGGCTATTTTAGGATAGAGGAAAGACAATGCACCCTATGCCATTCATTATGCCAACAAAATAATAGATGGAGTTCTTAGAAATTACACGATGATAGAGAAAGAATTACTGGCTGTGGTATTTGCCCTTGAGAAGTGCAGATCATGTCTTCTTGGATCAAAAGTAACCATCTTCACTGACCACTCTGCTATCCGATACTTACAATGGAAGAAGGATGCCAAATCAAGATTGATCAGATGGATCCTTCTACTCCAAGAGTTTGACTTGGAGATAAAAGACAAGCCTGGAGTTTAGACTGTGGTAGCAGATCACCTATCTAGAATTGAGCAGTAAGAGACTCCACTAAGCAGTGCACCCATCACATACACCTTTCCTAATGAATTAATTTTTTTTTGTGGATTCGCTCAATTGGCATGACAATATTGTTAACTACCTCATATCCGGTGTGGTTCCACAAGATTGGATGAAAATAAAGAAGGGCAAATTCTTGTCTACTATTCATTTCTACCAATGGGAAGACCCACTTCTATCTAGGGAAGGAGCAGATTGCATTTGACGCATGTGCATTCCTCAGATAGAGCATCATAGTGTCCTCGAGCATTGTCACTCGCTCGAATCTGATGGACATCATTCTGGAGATAGAATGGCAACGAAAGTACTGTAGTGTGGCCTATGGTGGCTAACACTATTTAAGGATGCAACAACATTTGTCAAACGATGTACTGACTATCATCGATTGAAGTACACCCTCACATCAAAAGTAACTATACCCCTAAAGATAATTCAGATACCAGATATATTCGATGCTTGGGGCATTGATTTCATGGGATCCTTTCCCAATAGTCAGGGATACGAGCACATCCTTCTTGCTGCTGATTATGTGAGTCGCTGGGTTGAAGCTATTCCCGCTCGAGCCGTATATACCATACAGTTTGTTGCTTTATGAAGGAGAACATCATCTCGTGGTTAGGGATTCTGAAGATTCGGATAGCATATGGGGGTAGTCACTTCATCAATAGAGAGGTTAAGAAACTAACGAAGGAATACAACATCAAGGATCAAGTCACATGTCCTTACCATCCCCAGACCAATGGCATGGTGGAATTATCAAACCGAAATCAAGATGATTTTCCAGTAGCTTGTGAAGCCAGACAGAAAGAATTGGTCCCAACTCTTGGACTCTGTCATGTGGCATACATAACTGCTTACAAGTTTCCTTCGGGCATGTCACCCTACCGTCTTGTATATGGGAAACCATGTCATCTTCTTGTGGAATTAATTCAAAAATCTTTATGGGTTATCAATATGTGTAACTTAGATTCACAATAAGGTGGTAAGTAAAGGAAAGATGATCTGCAAAGGCTCCTGGAATTTTGTGACTATGCATACGATAACACATTGATGTACAAGGAGAAGGTGAAACGCTGGCATGATCGGCTCATCAGACAAATGGCATTCGAAACTGGATAGAAAGTGTGGTTATTTGATGCAAAGTTGAAGATCTTCTCGGGTAAATTAAAAGGCAAATGGACATGACCATTTCAAGGTCGAGAAGTGTGTGACAATGGCAGCATTGCGATATCAAAATTATCTCCAGACGCACAACCATTTATCGTCAACAGTCAACTACTGAAGCCCTACCTCGAGCATGACACTTTCTTGGATGTTATCGACTCTATCCAAGTATTGAGCTCTGATAATACATCCACAACAATAGCAACATCAAAAAAATCAGATAATGCAACTCAAAAACTTTTCCTTTAAGCTTTTGTCTTTTCTTCTTTTCTTCTTTTCTTCTTTTTGTCCCTAGCTTTCGTTATCTATTATAAAAGAACTTGTATATCACCCCTTTAGGTAAGTCTTCTACATTTAGGACGTACTTTGTCCTAAGTATAGGGGATGTGCACTTCGAGTTCTTTCATTTTTTGATCTTCTCCACTATATTCTCTTCTTATCTATACTTAGGGATATCTTACCCTAAGTATAAGGGGAGGCAGTCTGAGTACGATCTATTCATTCTAACCCTTAACCCTCCCTGCTTTGTGTACAGTCTGCTATACTTAGGATTATTTGATCTTAAGTATAGGGGGACGATCAACTTCTTATTCATTCATTCCTTTATTCATTATTTCTAGGCTTTTCTGTACTCAATCTGAGTTATGTCTTCTTTTTTCTCTCCGATCTATGAGGACATTGCTCAGGTTAAGTATAGGTATATCGTATATATTATGTGTATATTTAGTCATAACTTGTACTTTCGTATTTTAAATAAATGTGGCTAAAAATATTTCATTAAATAATGTATCATTAAATTTATTAAAATCATGTAATAAAAAGATACTTCTATCTCCTCAAACTCTTTTTGTACACACTGAAATAAATCAGGTAAAAATACTTTTTACAAAATGTTTGAAAAATAGCTTGAAAAACTCTTTGAAAAATCTTTTGAAAACTAGTTGAAAATATTTTGTAAAATGTGTTCAACCTTTGTAAAAATATTTTGTTTGCAAATTTTATTTTCTTTTGCGTGAAATATTAAATTTTGAAAAATGATTTCCAAATGGTATGAAAAATGGTTGCAAAAATATTGGAAATATCTGTATATATTGTTTGAAATTTTTTTTGCAAAATGCTTTTCCAATAGGTGTAAATGTTTATTGAAATTATTTGTACAAATTATTTTGGACTATAACTTTCAAAACTATTGTAAAATGAATTTCAAATAAGTTTGAGAAGTATATACATTAGATTAAAATTCTTTTAATATATGTCTATAAAATTAATCACTTACCCCTTCTAAATTCTTTGAAACCCAATTCTTGTAAATATATGATGCATCCCTATGTAAATATTTGTACCTAGTTTTTAGCCCAAATATTTTGCTTTCAAAAATCATAAAAACATGTGCAAAATTAAAAATACCAAAAATACTTGCAAAATCTTTTTGAAAAATACTAAAACAAAAAGAGCCACATATACATCATCTTTTCAAAAATCTTTAAAAAGTTCAAAACTTTGAAAAAAAATTACATCACAAAAAATGTTTTCTACATTGTACATAGCATTTGCATACATAGCATTCTTTTGAATTGAGATTGATGATTGAACTTGTCCAAATAAAGTCAAAGATTGGAGCTCGGTTGGACCTTACTGCACCTAACTCTACTAGCACCTTTTGGGAACTAGGTTTAAGGTACTTTAGGTCCCTTGGGACTTAATCCTTTGAGACTCAGGGTTGGGTTCAAGTCACCTCAACTAAGTAACTAGAACTTTTTAAGACACATGCGTGACTCTTGTCGATTGTGACTTAACTTGGACAATGGCACCTTTCACTTGGCTCAACTCAGTTTGAGTGGTGTGGGGAATGGATTTTTTAGTTTGAGACGTACACGAGTGGAAACATTCGTCCTCGTCTAGGGATGGAAGTGCACCCCAACCCGTCCAGTTGCCATGAGGTCTAAAGAGAGGAGAGTGTGGGTTGCAATAATGTATCAAAAGAGGTATATTCTTCTGGTTCAGGAGGAAAAACTCCTTATTTAAATACTGTTGTATATGGTATTTTCAAAATAAATCCAAAAATGTGGATATGCCTGATTGAAAATAAAATGCATGTCATAGTATGTAAATATGTTGTAAAGTCAATAAGCAAGCTTGAGCATCAAAGTTGTACCATGTGAGCCTGCAACCAGATGACTTGACTACACTGGTCACACATCCCAAGATAGGTAGCTACACTGGCTACCATCCATTCTTCTTTTCACCCCTCCTCTGAGTCGGATGCTACTTGAACTTAGAAGGGAATACTCCGCTCCTCGAGGAAAGAGTTGCTGGATCGGGGAATCATTGGGTTGTCATTCTGGAGAAGTCAATTCTTTTGTCATTTTTAGTTGGGGAGAGCCACCATCACTTACACTATACAAGACAACTGCATAGTCATAAGGATTTATGTATGATGTAGACTAGTTCTGACCTAGCTATTGAGGTGGTTTGAACTGAGTTTTGTGACTCTTGAAGGCTGTTGTGTTTTAAATCTTGTTTCCGACCAGATTCCACACATATTCTTACATCAAGGTCAAACCTGAGCTCCAAACTTTGATTTTGTGAAGACAATTTTAATAATTAAAATCAATTCCATTTATTCTTTCTTTTTCTTTTCTTCTTTCTTCTTTTTGCACTTATTGCGTAAGTGTTTGCTAGGGACTAGCAAAGGAAAGTATAGGGGGTGATGAATTTCCATTTCATTACCTTTATTCTGTCATTTTGGCCTTAAAACCAGTAGCTAATGTATGTAAATAACATTAATTTGTACAAAATAGCATTCGTCATTTTTTACATTTATTGTATAAATAATAGGATTTTTAATGCCAAAATTATATAATAAAGAGAATAAAATAAAAAGAATAAAATATTAAAGATATTTTATGATCTTAAACCTCAAGACCAAGTCAAGAATTGAGTTGGTCGATAAAAAATAAAGTAGGGGGAGATAAGGGGCGAAAATACAATTAAAATTCCATTTATTCATTCATTATTTGTTCATTTTTGACTCTCATTTTATTCTTTATTATTTATACCTCAAAAAACAAACTTTGTACATGAAAGTTGTAGATAACCATGTAAATGAAAATATAAAATTAAGTTTTTACGAAAATAATACACAGTGTACTTTTTACACACAAAATAAAAAGCCAAAATCCTAACTTCAGATATGGCTTCTCGTGCCCGGGCAGATCTCTAGGAGGACGGAGGTGCACTCACGACCACCTCGCCTGCGACCTTGCTCTGGTGATTTAGCTTAATCAACTCGATTCGTAGTCACTTGTGTCTTACTATCCTCCGCCACGCTTTCACTCTCATCTCGTTCCTCAACGCCTGCTGATCATCCCACACACCTCCTCTCATCTCGATATCACTTGGATCGAGCAATCGCTCTATCCGTCTCCACTGGTCGTCGGAGGGAGCCCGTTTCGCCCATATCTCACCCATTTCTCCTTCTAAAGGGATGAGGCAATTTTCCCTCATCCCTAGTCTTATATTGTGCAAGATTGAGGTGCATCAAGGCACCTGGAGGCGGCTTTGCCACTCGTCGGAGGTACCTGGAGCACCACCTCTTCCCCGACCTCGTGGTGGCGCTCTGGTGAGCCTCAGGCCATTCTGAAGCGTCTTGCCAATAGAGGGAGCTTCCCCGAATGCGCAGAGCCAAAAGCCACCGTCGGATACTGCCGGGAGAAGGAGGATTCATCAATAAAAGTTCGAGTAAGAGGCACTTCTTCCCTATTCTTCGTGGACAACAACGACCATCCGATGAAGGGACCGCTCCGATTTTTATCTGGACCGTTCAATCACGAAGCGCTCTAGCCATCTGATGAAGCCCAGGATGAAATCAAGACTGTAGATTGGTGAAGGGTTATTGCCCGTCCAGGTTGCACCACATGGATAAGTGAGAGGCACTCGGATGTCTGATGGCGCACTAATAAGGGTAAATTGCATATCTTAGCCTTGCATTTTTATATTTATTATTTAGTCATGTAAATTAAAAGTAAAATGTAAAATAAATCGAAATTTTGAAAAAAAGGCCCTTGCATATATTTTATTTTCATTTAGTACCTGTCCAGCTCTACACATGTGTCATCCTACGTGAGTTGGGCAAATTGCAGGGACACCCCTGCATCTTTTTGTATTTAGCTTAAGTCAAGTAAAACGTTAAATATGTCGTATATTTTGGCAAATTTGCATTTAAGCCCCTGTCATTTCTTTTAATTGTAAATATCCCCATCCAATATATGTATGTTTTATGCTTGGAATTTATTTATTAAAAATAGCAGCTGGGCTCCTAAAATTGTGCAAAAATAGGGATAGATGCTTCTTGCCATGATCTTTCATGCTATGAATTTATTTCGCAATTCGAGAATTTTATTCATATATTAAAAATCAAAATGATCTTATTTTTATATTGTCTAGCTTATAAAATACCAAAAAATATAAAAACGTCTTAAAAATACCAAAAAATTGTATATTATTGATTTTACTATATTTTAACTCCAGACCAGAAATCAATAACAATGGAAAAATAAAAGTTTAAAAATTGAAAAAACCCCAAAATATTTTATAAAAATCTTAAAAATAAATAAAAACCCAAAAATATGTTTTTTTCTATCTAATAATTTATTTATATGAATATTTGTATATTAAAATTGATTTGGATAATTTTGGAACTTATTTACTATTTTTAAAATCTAATCCAATTTCAGATATTTATTAAATTACTGATTTGGGAAATATTTGACTTTAAAAATACATAATAATTTGCCAATATTCAAAAAATACAAAACAATAGAAAAATATATAAAACCCAAAAAGAATTTTTATTTTACATTTTTTATATTTATTCGTATTTATAAATATATTATTCTATATGACATATATAGACTTTTATATTTTGTATATATCTTTAATAAAAGAAAAGAAATTATAAAATCTGAAAATATAAAATAAAATTTTAAAATTATCCCATTAAAAACAAAATAGAAAAACCAAAAAATAAAAATATAAAAACTAAAAACCCACAAGATATATATATATATATATATATATGATACTTGACATGGTTGTACATAAATAACCATAGGGTACTCATTTTGCTCTATGTCGTTCGACCTCTACGTACTTACTTGCTGATGAACCTCCATTTTATCATCTTTATTCTATCATTTTGGCCTCAAAAATCCTAGTAAATGCGTGTAAATACCTTTAATTCATGCATCTTACCATTCATGCATGTGTACATAAATAGTGTAGCAATTACAGTTTTTAAAGCTAAAATTATAGAATAAAGAAAAGAAAAGAAAAAGAATAAAATATTGTAAATATTTTATGACCCAAAACCCCGAGACCTAGGCATCTAGATGAATAGGTCGAAAAGGAATAATAGTAGGGGGAGATAAGGGCCAAAATACAATAAAAATCCCTTTTATTAATTCATTCTTTATTCATTTTGGGACCTATTTTTAGTTCCACTTGTTATACTTCAAATAAAGAAACTTTGTACATGAAAGTTGTAGATAGTTAAATATAGAAAAAATATAAATTTATTTCATGCAAAAATAATATACAGATAAAAAGTTATGAACTGAACAAGTTTTCAGAATCCCAACTTCCCAGACCTTTATCTCTCAAATAAAAACCCGAAATTATCGAAATCACTTTTAATTGTATAAAATTTTTTCATAAGCTATTTAATGAAGGTGGTCTTATATTTTGCGGAGCTACAGTTTAAAAGTTGAGTTTTGGACCCTTCTTGTATACTTATACAGATTAAAATATTCATTTTTTATTATTCATCATTTTTATACTTTTATATTTTTATTATTTTGAAAATATTATTTATAATATATATGTATATTAAAAACAAAATAAAAATACAAGAAAACACAAAAATAAAATACTTGTATCTGATACCTAGACGAATTATCTGTACCTATACCTATATAAATATCATTTCTATTTATTTAATTGTACAAAATATTTCTGAAAAATATAATAAAAATATATTTAAGTATATAAAATTGAGTTATAGATTTATAAAATAATAACAAAAATAATAAAATTAAATATACCAAATAAAAATAGAGTTATTAAAATATATATAGATACATATACCTATATAGGCCATAAAAAGTAACCTATATTTTAAACCTCTAAAAAATAAATAAAAATAATAATAAAATAATTTAGAAAATAGTAAACATTTTTTAATTTATAACCTAAAAAAATAAATTCATGTGCTATTTTAAAATGAATTTTCAAATATTTTTCGGGCTTTTTTCTTGTTGGTCCACGTGGACCAACTAGGAGGCGGTAAATGTTGATCGCGGTCAACTTTTTGTCCCGCCCTCCTGCCCCTTGTCAAACCTAGTTTTTCGCCTTTTTTGTCGATTTTTACAGCTCGATTCTTGCACCATTTCGTGTAACTCCCTTCTTGACTTTTGCTCTTCGTTCATCCCTCTTTCACGCCCTTGCGATTTTTTGGGGAATGGATCATCGATCCTCTCGATCTCCCTTGATTTCCTCAACCGCTCGTCAACCCTTCAAAACCCCCTCCGACTTTCGAGCCAAGTTTGAACCCCTTTTTGGTCTCCTTTCTCTCCACCTGCTGCGTCCCAAAGCAAGAGGGAGGTGACAGCTCCCTTCTCCCACCTTCAGGAGGATCGAGGACGGCCTGAGGCGGCTCCACCATCTCTGTCAAACCTTCATCGTCGAGGTTCCCTTCCTCAGGTGACCCCACCTTCGAGGACTCATTGTATTCCTATTTTCTTGCATTTTATCATCCCATATCTGTAGGATTAAAATCTCATCGCGATTTCCACGTTTCATCCATCAGATCACCCAATCGACCCAGCTCCTGCCGACCTCCATTTTCGCCGCTCACACGTCCACCTCGCCACCACGGGGTCGAGGCAGTTTGCCCTCGACCCCTTCACCCTTTGTTTGTAGGTCTTCGTCATCAGAATGGGCCTGGAGCTCATTTTGAGCCTCGTCAGAGGTACTGGGAGCCACCCAGCTCTGTCGCCTCCGCACGAGAGCTCCAACCGACACCGGAGCCTTTGGAGCACCCAGCATGTAGAGGACACCTTCACAAAAATATTTTATTTCTTAGAGATTGAATGTTTTTACCTATATATATCCCTCTCTTATCTCTCTTGTGCATATATATCCTATATAGTTATATTACCGTATTTAAAAGAAAATGAAAAGATAAAAATATAAAGTATAAAAAGAAAAAATACAAAATCAGTAAATTAAAAATCAAAATACAAAAATATAAAATAAAAAATTAAATAAAAAAAATATAAAATTAAAAACCCACAAAAATAGCACACTTGTAGGCATTTGATCGCATTCAGTCTTGAGCACTTATTTTCCGATCTATCCTGCTTGTTCCCTGTGTTCAACACTCTACATTACTTGCACTATACACATATTATGTAGATATAATAAATTTTAACTCCCTATTTACTTTCATTGCTTGATTTGATTGTCGTGGGTGAATTTTTCACTGAAGTCTGGATTTTCTTACGGTTCGCCACGACTTTGCCTCCGCCTTGTGTGAGGCATATTTAGACCTGTGGAAAAATCGCTTCATCAAATGGCACCATTGTCGGGGAGCAACAACGTATAGATCATTTTTTTGTGATTGATTGCGATTGCTTGTCTACATTTTTGTCTCTCTCGTTCATTGATATATCTTGTTGAGCTGTCTAACCCCTCTCTTTGTTGACTTTGTGTGAGGTACCACGGATCGAGGGAGGCGCTCTACCCAAGGCACTGACGCACCCATGTAAAGCTGGCTTAGGCTTGCTTGGCACTAAGGACTTAGAGAATTGTGTAGCTTAGCTCTATTTATATTTTCTGCATATACTTGTGTAATTTGAAGTGAGCGAGTGACTATAACTTGTAATATTCAGGACTTGGACATTGCTATAATTCACGAGGTCCAGTGCTTGAGGGATTGTTCCCTTAGGGGCCTCGTCGGTTTTTTCACGGTTTTCTCGCGGTTTTTGCCGATTTTATTACCTGCTTGATTCACGCGGATTTAACACCTAGATCTAGGAGTTTTTATTGATTGCGACATTAATAGCTAAGGCCCAACACTTAATATCTTTCCTGTACCTATAGATCGTAATTGGGCTTAGCTAAAAATCAATTGAAAAAGCTATTTGACTTGGACTAGAGACCACGTGCCGAGAGGGGTCGTATACAACGCCTGCAGGATCCATTATGGTGGACACTGATCGGCTCCCAAGACCAGACTCCGATCTCTCTTCCTAGTCATAGCTACTTGTGCTTCACGATTAATAGAAGTTGCTCATCTAGGGATAATTTCCTCGTGCATCATATATGCAATTTATTTCCTATCTTTTAATTTATGCACGGATCACCCTACATGTAGAGTGCCGGAGCAAGGTACACATTTCTATCTTTGCATGCATCATAGTGTTTGACCGCGCATCGGCTTTTCCGACTTCCTCTCCTATTTTATTGGACTCAAAATAACCAAGGAAATCAGAAAATTCGTTAGGCGTTGGCTTTGTTCAGAAAAATATCTAAAAAGTGATAACCAAATAAAATTGGGACTGCTAATGCGAACTTGACTTTAAAACTCACCTCACCAAAAATTTTTGTCTTGGGGAGAGTAACCCCCTCATTGTTTGATTTATCTGCAACGAGAGAGTGACCCACACACTAGGCTAGAGCTACGCCCGGAATTCTAGTTGACTACTGGTCTTGGTGAGTCGTTCTCTAGTGACGATCTCTCCAGTAATCGATAAAACGGACCGCGATGTCCTTAGCAGATTGAGTTGATCGGGTAGCCGGTAAACGGTCTGCAATTCACACTGACAGGGAAAGATCTCATTTGGGATTGGGACAATTGTCTAAGAGAGTTGGGCTCCCAACAACTCGCTTAATCGTTCTGATAGATTGACTGATCACCTAACTAAAATTGACAAGATAAATGACTGAACCTTCACAGTCATCAGCTCAAGAGTTGCGTAGGTAAATTAGGGGTTTGGTTTCCAATCTTGTTTGCATTTCAGATCTCATCTGCCTTTCTCTCCAGATCAAGATGATGGGAAGGAGATCCCTTAGGCCATGTCTGGTGGCACCGCTATCGAGCACTCCTCCTTTTTCATCTAGGTCGGCTTGCGGGAGTTTAGACCCACTCTCCGATCTTGAGTTCACGTCCACCCTGTTCCCCCCTCGATTACCCTTCTTTTATCAATCGTGAGTGTTAGAGATTAGTGCAACAGAGATTTCTGGACATTTGACGACACTTGAGATGGGTACCTTTGCCTTTGCAGAGACCCAAGACATGGCGAGCAATGAGGGATGCCCAGATGAGCAGGGACAACCTTCATATGTATATGATCAGATTCCATCAACAATTCATTGCTAGCTTCCCTGCAGATGATGCAGAGACAGATTAGAGATCAGAGAGCCTCCCTGGGCGACATTATCGGAGAGCTTGCGCAGATGCGAGTTGAAAGAGAAGACAGATCTGAGGGCGGTGGAGAGATTCCAGAAGCAGGACCCGATGCATGCGGTGGAGTAGGAGGAGACCAACAATAGGCGGACCAAGCACCGAGGACGATGAGACAGTTGCACAATCCTAGTGCAACCCTCACTCACCGATGGATTCAGCTTCCTCCCATTGTTGGGATCTTTGAGCTTTGCCCCAAAACAATCCAGTTGTTTCCCAAGTTTCATGGGCTAGCCACCGAGGAGCCTCATCTCCATCTGCAGGAGTTTGAGATGATTTGCAGTACTGTCCACGACAGACTGGTGGACAAGGGCATGATAAAGATGATTGCCTTCCCATTCTCATTAGTTGATCAAGCAGCCTATTGGCTGAAGCATCTTGGGAGGTATGTCACAACTTGGGAGCAGCTCCAGACCGCATACTTGAATAAATATTATCCTCTCGGCCGGACCAACGCAGCGCGAGCTATGATCAGCAATTTCACAATGATCCCGAATGAACAATTCCATGAGGCTTGGTATCGCTTTAGAGAGCTCATTGATCAGTGTCCACATCACGATATATCAAAGCGCAACCTTGTTCAGAGCTTCTTTTGTGGGCTGACACCGGAGCTGCAGGGGCTTGTGAATGCCTATTATGGTGGGTCATACTTTTCCAAGGGTGAAGACGAGGTTTGTGCCATCTATGAAGGGATGGAAGAGAACTCGACAGTAATGGCCCAAGCCCGAGTCTACACACAGCATAAGGCCCCCAAAGTGCAGGTTCATATCAAAGGATCACACGCATCGATGCCGGTCCCCACACTCCGTCAGCAGCAGCAGCTCAGGCCGAATCCGCCGCAACCGACATGGGGATCATCAGTGAGAAGTCGGACCGCATCGAGATCCTTGAGAAGAAGTAGAGCCAGGGGCTCACCCAGATGGACCAGTTGACGAAGACCATGAGTGACCTGAAGACACAGATCTTGTGTATTCAGGAAGCACAGACGTCCACGCAGCCCCCCAGATCACGCGTTGATCCCAGCAGTAGCAGCTCCACCCAGCCCTCTGCCACACACCGCCAGGTTCACCATATCCAGGCAGAGCCGGTTCAACATCTACCGTACTACCCTTTGTAGCCACTATCTCAGGAGACTCGGATGGTGGTTTACCAGCCGGATCAGCCACTGTCAGTTCTACCTCCACCATCCTTTGAGCAGGAGCCAATGCTGGAAGTCAATGGGATATGGCACGACCGGTACCCACAGCAGCCGGGATTTGTCGCGATCATCTTGGATTCCGTTGGACCACTGGATGCACCTCCTCCTAACAAAAGACTCCCGCTCAGGGAGGTTAGAACAACCAGCAGTAGCAACTGCAACCCTATCACTCCCAGCAGCAGTACTAGCAGGGTCCTCATCTCTCTTATCAGGGACAACAGTGGAGGCAGCGTCAGCAGCCTTACCGGTCATACTCCCAACCTCCCCCTCACTATCGACAGTAGCAACAGCCTCATTCCTAGCATGGGAACACTTCTGATTCTCATACACCTGCCTTTGAGAACCCAGCTCTTGACGATCTTGCCCGCTTGTTTTCTGAACAGCAAGCATCCGTCCGGCGAGAAATGGATGAGTTCTGGCAGGAGATGAGGGATATCATCAAGGGCAAGGCTTCCATACCAGCTTAGATCGAGCCTAACCCAAACAGTTTGAAGAGGAAATCTAAGCTGGTACAGTCTACAGAAGATACCACTTCTAGAGAATTTTTGAATGACATGTCTTCTTCTATATTTGATGCTGATTTCGTGACTACTAGGAGCGGTAGGATGTCAGCCGGCAACGCCTCGTCTGAGAGACAACTACCCAAGGAACCAAGAGCGCTAGACGAGGAGAGAAGCGGTGCTGATGCCGCTAAGGATGTTGATGATGGTGGTACTGATGCCACCAAGAGAGAGATCCAATTGACAGTACTGAGGCCGTCGTGACTTTAGATACAAGTGGTGGTACTGAGGCCACCATTTTGCTTGATGTGGATCCAGAGCATGGTGCTGATGCCACGATTGTATTTGATGCTGAGCTAGAGCGCGGTGCTGATGCCGCGAACACATATGCCGTGGGTTGTTCTGATGCCACCATTTTCTACTCATGTTGTATTTCCCTCTGTTGTGTTACCACCTTTTAGATCTCAGGACTGTGGTAACAAGAAAAAGACCCAAAAAATGAATAAAGGAAAGGTTTCTTCATCTTCTCAGAGTCCATATGTGTTGTATGATGATCTTGGTATGGACTCCATTCCTTCACAGGCACAAGAACCTCTTCCTAGCCCTCCATCTGAGGAGGGCCCAACCATCCCCTTCCCTCAAGCTCTCCACTTGCCAAAGGAGAATAAAAAGGAAAATCCCAAAAAGACACAACATTTAGAGTTCAGCTAGAAGATGATTGATAGATTTCAGATTCAGCTGACTCTATAGGAGACACTTGAGCACATCCCCATCTTCCAGAAGAACTTGAGAGAGAAGACTACTGTACGTAGGAAGAGGAGGAACCACAGAGGAGATATCCATGTGCTCACCCATGCCACATGATTTGCCATTCAGAACCGATTGCCAGCCAAGAGACCTGATGCAGGCTCCCTATGTCAGATGCGAGATTCAAGAGCAGCAGTTCGATTACACTCTATTAGACAACGACTCTTCTATCAACCTCCTTCCGGCAGCCTTACTTGACCGATTCGAGTTCGGCCCTCTTCATCGGAGTAGGACAGTCCCTCAGTTTACTGAGAGATCGATTAAGAGGCTGTTGAACACGGAAATCGCAGAGGTCGTGTTGACTCACAAGGCGAATCAACAGTCGCTGATTTGACCTCCAACGAAATCCGAAATTCAAACAACAATTAACCCACAACAGATAAATCAAGCAATGAAAGTAAATGTGCGGAGTTAAAATTTATTATAACTCTACAACAAAGATGTGTATAGGTGCAAGTATTGTAGAGGTCGAACACAGGGAGCAGACAGGTAGAACGGGGCGAAGATTGCTCAAAAATGTGTGTGTTGTGATTAAGTGCCTATGATGCTATTTTTTGTGGGTTTTTGAATTTTATATTTTTTTATTTAATTTTTTAATTTTATATTTTTGTATTTTGATTTTTAATTTACTAATTTTGTATTTTCTTTTTATATTTTATATTTTTTTTTACTTTTCTTTTTCAATATTGGAAAATAGAGACAATGTAATAAAAGGGAAACTAAAGTATTTATAAAAATAGATAAAAATACTCAAAAATGAGGAAATAAAGTCTTTTTGGTGTTTTTTATACTTTTTTACTGTTTTTGTGATTTTTGGGTAATTTTGAGAATGTTTTTGGTATTTTTAATTATCAAAATAAAGAAAACAGTAGTAAAAAGCAAGGCTGAACTTAAAATGGAGAAATAAAATATTAAACAGTAGCAAAAATTCTCCAAATTAATTTTCACTCAAAGACAATAAAACAAAGAAAATTCAGAAAAAGAAAACACTATTTTTGGATTTTTTATGGATTTTATAAATTTTTATGAAGGTTTTTAGAGTTTTGCAATTTTTTGGAGTTTGGTTTTATATTTTTTTAATGATTTTTGGCTGGGAGTTAAAACTAACTAAAAGACACAAAATATATTTTTTGGGATTTTTCTGAGAAGTTTTTATATTTTTTAGGGATTTTCTAATGCAAACAATGCTGAAAATAGATGTTTTTGATTTTTAATAAATATAAAAATGCAATAAAATGCAAATGGAAAAATATGGCGTGGAAATATGATGCAACAGGAGCTTAATGCAATTTTTTATAGAATTTTTGGGTTTTTATAAATGCATGCAAAAAAATACAAGCAACAAAAAGCAAGTGCACACTTGCAGGGGCGTTTTTGTAATTAGCAAGAATCCAGGGGCCTCCACGCAATGTTCGGCAAACTTTATACTTAAACAAACAAGTTACTGGGCTACTTAGGAAACCATAAAAGCACAAGGTCGTTATCGCAAAAAGACCGCCCCACGCACGTGCTAAGCACGCGCCTGGGGAGGGCTTGTTTGCAATAATCACAACTAGGGGGAGGCTGTAAGCAAAACACCAGCAATATTTGAACTAAAGGCGAAAGTTTAAGTATTAAACTAAATATGAGAAAATCCCCGGGAGGTCTTTGCAAAACGCCAGGGCCACGTGCGAAGCACGCGACCTGGCAGGGGCCCTAGAGTAATTACTCTAACTCCGGGGGGCGTTGTGTAAATGCTACAACAGCTTTTAAAGAGCAGATTAAAGTCTTATAGTTTAATAACAATTACAGAAATGGGCGGGCATGCCTTGCAAAATTCCCACCACTGGCGCAGATCAAACGGTGGATGGAGCTCACTTACGCCACGTGTCCGGCCAGCAGAGCCCGATACCCCTTCGCGTTGACGGCCTGGATTAAATGATCGGATGGGAAGCAACGGTCTAGGGCGTCCCTAATCCAACGGTGGCTGCTTTGAAGGATGAACAGGGGCGATCCAGCGGCTCACGAGGCGCTTGGAAGAACACGATGAACTCGCCCTTGGGCGAGTTTAATTCCGATGCAGCTCTCCCCTCCGAGCACCTGGAAGCTCGTCGATGGTCCCTACTCGCTCCAGACGTGATGCTTAAACGACGAAGACCCGCAAAATGGCCAGGCGCCACCAGAGGAAGTCCGGCGACGCGCGGCACCTGGGCTTCCTCGCACCCTTCAAAAACCCCTGCGAATACAGATCTTCTTGTTGTTTCCTACAAGGGAGACGTTAGTGCAAAAAGCGGAGCGCAGGAGGGCTCCAGAAGGTGGAATGGCGTGACGGAGAGGGTGTGATGTGCGGTGGTGGAGTTCACCGGAGACCAGCCCCGGCGATAAACGCAGGTGGATGTTGACGAGTTAACCGGCGATATGGGGGTAAACAGTAGCTAGAGAAGATCCAAGGAGCTATTCTATATAAAAAAAAAGCAACAAAAACGAATAAAAAGCGAGTTCGAACGGGTAAAACCGTGAACAAGGACCTCAACGTCCAGGAATGGCCGGAGGTGGTGGAGCGCCGCCTCGGCCCTCGCCTGGGCCCCGCGCACGTGCTGGAGGAGGGCTGTCACCCCTCCGGTCCGGAGCGCGGCGAGCTAGGGTTCAGATCTGGGTAGAAGAGGGTTCAAAAGCAAATGGGAAGAGAGGGGGTTGTTTTTGAAACAAGGTCGAGAGGTGACTTTCGAGGCTTGATCACGGGCGGATGGAGAAGATCCACGAAGATCTAAATGGTCGGCGCGAATCTTGGATGTACAGGGTACATCTTTCATGAAGGAAGCATCTTCAATGGGGGCTCGAGCCGACCTAGGAAAATCCATGAAGTCGGACAAAAACCTAGGGGTGACAGAGCTACAGAAGCCAGGACAGACTGTTGACCTTGGTCAACAGTCCCTGGTTGGTCCACGTGGACCAACCAGGAAATTCCTGGCAAAAATGCCTTCAAAAATTATTTTAAAATAGTAGACGATTTTATTCATTTTTAGTTATAAAATAAAAAATGTTTATTTTTTTATTAAGTATTTTATAGTGATTTTTATTTATTTTTATGAAGTGTATTTTTACAAGTTTGCATTTATACCCCTATAGGTATCTATATCTATATATTTAAGTATTTTATTTTTATTTAGGTATTTTTAATTTATTTTATTTTGGTTTTTATTTTCTAAAATTATAAAATACTTTTATATACACACATATATTTTATTTTATTTTTATGAAATGTTTTGTATCTGAAATAAAATATAAATGTATAATGTATAGGTATGTGTATAAGTGATGTATCTATGTATTCTATTATATAAGTAATTTTTATTTTGTATTTTATTTAGGCTTTTATTCTAATTTTAATGCACATAATTATTATAAGTATTATTTACGACATTATAAAAATATAAAATTATAAAAATAATAAATAAATAATAAATTGAATATTTTAATATGTACAAGTATACAATGAGGGTCCAAAAGTCAACTTTCAAACCGTAGCTCCGCCAAATGCGAAACCACCACCATTAATTAGATTATTTTCTTCTATATACAATTAAAGGTGAGTACGCTGCATTTGGAGTTTTTATTTGTGAGATACGGGTCTGGGAAGTTGGCATTCTGGATTTTTATTCAGACCATAACTTTTTATCTGTACATTATTTTTCTGTGAAATCAATTTTGTATTTTTCTTTATTTTATTATCTACAACTTTCTTGTACAAAGTTTCTTTATTTGAAGTATAAAAAGTGGAACCAAAAATAGGTCCCAAAATGAATAAAGAATGAATGAAATGTATAGGTATTTTCACTGTATTTCTGACCTTATCTCCCCCTACTTTATTCCTTGTCGACCTATTCATCAAGATGCCTAGGTCTCGGGGTTTCGGGTCATAAAATATTTACAATATTTTATTCTTTTTCTTTTCTTTTCTTTATTCTATTATTTTGGCTTTAAAAACCGCATTTTATACAATATTTACACACCTATGCATGAATGCTAAAATGCATGAATTAATGCTATTTACACGCATTTACTAGGGTTTTTAAGGCCAAAATGATAGAATAAAGATGATGAAACGTGGATTCATCAGAGGCCGAAGGGGTTGTTGAGAGACGTGGTCTTTACCATTCAGGACATGAAATTCCCCATGGACTTTGTTGTATTGGACATGGAGATCCCTGAGTCGGTAACAGATACCCCCATCATACTTGGACGCCCATTCATGGCCACTGCCAAGGCAGTGACCATCATGATAGTGGGAAGGTGTACTTTCACGTAGAGGGCGGAAGTATACAAATAGAGACGATCGGCGAGACCAGAGCGAGAGATTCAACCTGCTCAGAGCAGTTCAGTGACACAGAGCATATGACAGAGGCTGAGCGAGACGTCCACCAGGAGTGTGACTTTGTGATGACCGATGATGAAGCTATTTGGATAGATCCTGTATCACAAGACCTCGCCTTGCCCGCAGACTCAGCATACTTACAGCTTATGGCAGTTGAGAGCTTGGAGAGCACACCCCTGGCCGAGGACACATTAGAGGCAGACAGTTGCGGGATGAGTGGCGAAGCAGAGTTTCATTCATGTTCCTCAGATTCAGATTCTTCGGATTCAGACATCGATTGGGATGACTTTCATGATTATTTGTCTTGTATGATTCCTTATGAGACGATACCTAGGATGGAGTGAGCCAGCACAGTTCACTGATATTCCAGCAGGGTTTCCTTTGTCAGATTTTCGTGCACAGCGAGAGTTCTCACATGCAGACCTGGTTGCCTTTACTCAGACATATCAGAAGCCAGATTTGCCAGCTCCCAGTTGTACAGAACTGAAGCCCTTGTTGCAGTCGCTGAAGTACAGATTCCTTGCGGGTGAGCCAAACATGCACCCAGTCATTATCTCACCAGATTTGACTGGAGAGCAAGAATCTTATTTGATGGAGGTTCTTGAAAGAAATCGCACGGCGATTGGATGGAGTATAGATGATCTCCAGGGGAGTAGTCTGGCTCTGTGCTCCCACTATATTTACCTCGAAGAGGACGCTAATCCATCGCGTGAGTTCCAGTGACGGCTGAACCCGAATCTTCGAGATGTGGTCATGAAAGAAATAACTAAATGGTGGAGCGCCGATTTTATTTACCCCATCTCCGACTCCAAGTGGGTTAGTCAATTACATGTGGTACCCAAGAAGAAGGGTATCACTACAGTTGTGAGCGAGTCTGGAGAGGAGATAGCTATCCGGGTACTGATTTAGCGAGAATTCGGTGGTCTTA
This sequence comes from Ottelia alismoides, assembly GCA_037367405.1. Classification (NCBI taxonomy): domain Eukaryota; kingdom Viridiplantae; phylum Streptophyta; class Magnoliopsida; order Alismatales; family Hydrocharitaceae; genus Ottelia; species Ottelia alismoides. The sequence continues at coordinate 160,941 of JAZKJV010010228.1, forward strand.
AGTTCCACACAAAGCGTGAACTCAGTCGAAGTGTCAACCACGCAAAATCCCAACTAAAATCAACAATTAACCCACAATCAAATAATTCAAACAATGAAAATAGATGTGAAGTTAAAATTTATTTTTAACTCTACAAACAAGATGTATAGATGCAAGTACGTAGAGAGTTCGAACATAGGGAGCAAGGCAGGATAGATCAACAAGTGTGTGAGTGTGAATGTGATGTATTGTCTACACTATGCAATGCAAATGTTTTTGTGGGTTTTTAATTTTTATATTTTTTAAAATTTTATTTTTAATTTTTAATTTTTGTATTTTGGTTTTCTTTTTACTTATTTTGTATTTTCTTTTTATGTTTTATATTTTTTATATTTTCTTTTTCAATAATAGAATATATATATACAATAAGACAAGAGGGGATAGGGTATTTATAAAAATAGGTACAAACAGGCAAAAATCAAGGAATAAATTTTTTTGGGCTTTTTATGATTTTTTACTGTTTTTGTGATTTTTGGATATTTTTCCAAATATTTTTGGTATTTTTAAAATGGAAAATAAAGAAAACAGTGAATCAAGGTTCTAGCCGAAATTAAAATGGGAAGGAAAATTATCAAATAATATCAAAATTTTCTCAAATTAATTTTAAAATAAAGGTAATAAAATGAGGAACCCACAGGAACTGAGTTTATATTTTTCTGAATTTTCTATGATTTTTTAGATTTTTATGAAGATTTTTAGAGTTTTCTAATTTTTAAGAATTTTGTTTTGAAATTTTTAGTGATTTTTGGAGTGACACTAAAATATGATAAAACACAAAAATATGATTTTTTTTTGGAATTTTTCAAAACGTTTTTATCATTTTTATGGATTTTCTAATGCAAACAGTAGGAAAAATGCATGTTTTTTGATTTTTAATAAATATGGAAATGCAACAAAAATGTAATACAAAATTATGGCGTGAACAAGCAAGTAAACAAGAGTCTAAAATGATTTTTGTGGAATTTTTGGGGTTTTCAATGATGCATGAAATAAATAAGACAAGCACACAACAACAATTAAGCCTAGCAGGGGTATAAATGCAATATGCGAAACATCCAGGGTCACAGTTGTAATTTTCCCACAAAATTTATAACTAAATAAAGGATTTTCTGGGTCAAACAACAATATCTAAACCCGTAAGGGCTTTCTCTGCAAATAACTCACCAGGGCGCGTGACTGGCACGTGCATGGAGGGACCTGTATGCAATATCAAAAATGCCTGAGGGCTCACAAGCAAATAACCCCAAAAGTTGACACTACAATTCAAAATTCGGGTACTGAAAAATAAATACACAAATGGTCGAGGGCCTCACTGCAAAAAGCCCCGCACCTCACGTGAACAGGTCACGTTGGGTGACGTGGCAGAGGACCGAAATGCGAAAATGAAAAGTTTAGGGGCCTAAACATAAATAGTACAAAAATTTTAACGCTGCATACGAAAGTTTCAGTGTTATAAAATAAATTACAAAAATGCCAGGGGGAATCGCAAAATACCCAAGGCTATAGGCGGGCACGGACGGCGGATGAAGCGTCACTTGGCACGTGTCGCGCGCAGGTCGCGCGATACCCCTTCGCGTCCCAACGGCTGGGATTAGAAGATGCTCAACTGATCTGACGGCTGGAGCTTGCACGATCCAAAGGTTGCTGATGCGTCTGGGATAGCCTCAAGATCTGATGGCTCTGGAGGTCCTTCGACGAACTGGGAAGAAAACACGTGGAGGCGAGTTTCCCAAGCGCCAATCTCCCTCCTCAGTCGCTCTTCTGTGCTTCGAAATGGTGTCCCGCACTCCTGCGATGCTCCTCTATGTGTTGGTGCCTCCAAAAATCTCCGACGGTGTCCGGAGGGCTCGCGCGAGGTCGCCGGAGCAAGGTTGCTCCAGGAACCTCTCCGCCTTCTCTAAAATGGGCTCCAGGTGCTAAATGCTGCTCAAGACCTGCAGAAGAATAGTGAAGGCATCGGGGGCAAATTTCCCCGACCCCGCAGTGGTGCAAAAATAGTGGCGAACGGTGAGATGGATGTGGCCGAAGGTAGCTCCGACGAGAAGATCGATTGGGCGAATCGATTGGGGAAAATCGGTGATAAAGATGCCTACGTGAAGCTAGGATTACAGTGGGTGAAAAGGGATTGAAAACTAAAAGAACTAAACACCTCAAGGGGGGGTTACCCGAGGTTGAAAGTACCTCTACAGCACGTGGCTGGAGATGGGAAGGAACGCCCAGATCCTCGTCGGATTTCTTCCTTGGATGGCTCAAATCGGAGCTGTCACCTCCGACGATCTAAGGAGCAAGGAAGGGGAGGAAACAGGACCAAAAAGTGGGGTTCAAATTTGAATCGAAATTCGAAGAGGAGTTTTGTAGGGTTGACGGATGTGACGCGAAGGACGAGGCATAGCGGGGAAATCGTCGATCCACGGCCCGAGGTTTCATATGGGTGTGTATCCTCGATCATACGCGAACAAAAGTCAAGAAGACAATGGGACATTCTGATGACAGGGTTGTCCTCAAAAAAGGGTTGAAAATGACCAAAAACCACGGTCTCTGACAATGGTCCACGTGGACCAACCAGGAAAAACGTCAAGAAATGATTTTGTTAATTTAAATTAAAATAGTAAATGATGTTATTAAATTTAGGTTATTAAATAAAAAATATTTATTATTTTATATAGTATTTTATTATGATTTTTAATTATTTTTATGAGGTATATTTTTACAAGTTTACTTTTATACCCTTTATGGGTATAATATCTATATATTTTATTCTTTTATTTTTATTTTGTGATTTTAATTTATTTATTTTTATTTAATATTTTATAAAATCATAAAATACTTTTATACACACAAATATATATTTTTTTATATTTTATGATGTGTTTTGTATATTAAATAAAATATGAGTATATATTATACAGGTATAAGTATAGGTAGTATACCTATGTATCATATATACAAGTATTTTTACTTTGAGTTTTATTTAGGTCTTTATTATGATTTTAATGTGCAAATATATTTTATATAATATTTACAAAATAATAAAAATATAAAAATACAAAAATAATGAATAAATAATAAATTGAATATTTTAATCTGTACAAGTATACAACAAGGGTCCAAAACTCAACTTTCAAACTGTGACTCCGAAAAATATGAAACCACCTCCATTAAATAAATTATTTTATGTTATATACAATTAAAGGTGAGTTTGGTACATTTTGAGTTTTTATTTGCAAGATACGGGTCTGGGAAATTGGAGTTCTAGAATCTTATTCAGACCATAACTTTTTATTTGTATATTATTTTTCAGTGAAATCAATTTTGTATTTTTATTTATTTAATTATCTACAACTTTCATGTACAAAGTTTATTTATTTGAGGTATAAAAAGTGGAACGAAAAATGGGTCCCAAAATGAATAAAGAATGGATTAAAAACAAAGGTATTTATACCGTATTTTGACCCTTATCTCCCCCTACTTTATTCCTTGTCGACCTATTCATCAAGATGTCTAGGTTTCGGGGTTTCGGGTCATAAAATATTTACAATATTTTATTCTTTTTCTTTTCTTTTATTTATTCTATGATTTTGGCTTTAATTATAGTATTTTATACATTATTTACATGCACATGCATGAATGCTAGGATGATGGATTTAATGCTATTTACGCGCATCTGCTAGGGGTTTTGATGCCAAAATGATAGAATAAAGATGATGAAATGTGGCTTCATCATCCCCCTATAATTTACCTTTGCTAGTCCCTAGCAAACACTTATGCAATAAGTGCAGAAAGAAAAGATTGAAAAGAAAAGGAAGAAAGCGGATTAAATTTGATTATCAAACTTGTCTTCACAAAATCAAAGTTTGGAGCTTAAGTCGGACCTTTGGAATTTTAGTGCGGGCGGAACCTTAATGAGAACCGGATTTGAAATCCAACAGTCCCTGAGAATCCCAAAACTCTGCTCAAGTCTCCTCAATAGCCATGTCAGAAATACTTCAACTCATACGCAAACCCTTATGACTATGAATCTGACTCGTACGGTGTAAGTGATAGTGGCTCTCCCCAACTGAAATGACAAAGAGACCGACTTCTCCAATATGACAACCCAATGATTCCCCAATCCAACAACTCATCCCTCAAGGAGCAGGGTATTCCCTTCTAAGTTCAAGTGGCAACCAGCCCAAGAGGAGGGGGTGAAGAGAAGAATGGACGGTAGCCAGTGTAGCTACCTATCCTACGATGCAAGACCAATGTAGTCAAGTCATCCAACTGCAAGCTCACATGATTTGACTTTGAAGCTCAAGCTTGCTTATTTGACTTTACAACATATGTACACTCCGGCACGTATTTTTATTTTTGTACAGGCCTGTCCACCTTTTTTTGAAGTTTTTGCTTTTTGCATTTTTTGAACACTATATACAGTAGCATTTACATAGGGAGTTTTTCCTCTTGAGCCAGTAGACTATCCCTCTTTTGAAGCTTTATTGCAACCCACGATCTCCTATCCTCGAAACTCATCATTACTGGACGGGTTGGGGCACACTTCCCTCCCTAGAGGAGGACACATGTTTCTACTTGTGTGCGTCTCATACCGGCAAATCCAACCTCCTCAACACTCCAACTGAGTTAAGCCATGTGAAAGGTGCATGTGTCCAAGTTAGGTCATTATCAACAAGAGTCGTGCGTGTGCTCCGAAATACTCTACGTAGGCAGTCAAGAATCCATTGAACAAAGTCTCATGATCCTCAAAGAATTAAGTCAACTAGACCTGAAGTATCTCAATCCCAGTTCCTATAAGGTTCCTGTTAATTAGGTAGATTTAAGGTCCAACCAAGCTCCAATCTTCGGATTTTACTTAGACTTGTTCAACCATCAAACTCAATCCGAAAAATGCTCATGCTATGCAATGCGATGCAGAAAATATTTTTGTGATGCAATTTTCAAAGATTTTTAACTTTTTATGGCTTTTTGAAAAGATGATGATGCATATGCATTTTTTGTATTTTTCAAAAAGATTTTTCAAATGTTTTTTGGATTTTAATTTTGCAAATGTTTTTGGGATTTTTGAAAACAAAAAGTTTTGGCTAAAAACTAGGTACAAATATTTACACGGGAGTGCTTCTGATATATACAAGAAGTGGGTTTTAAGAATTTACAATGGGTAAGTGGTCAATTTGATAAGTATATATAGTGAATTCTGGTGTGATGTAAGTATTCCTCAAACTTATTTGACACAGGTTTTTCAAACAATTTTGAAAACTATAGTCCAAAATAATTTTTACAAACAATTTTACAAACATGTACACACATTTATAAATCATTTTGCAAAGGTTTTCAAAACAGTGTATATAGATTTTTCAAATATTTTTGCAACCATTTTCAATCCATTTGCAAATCATTTTTCAAATATTTTATTTCACACAAAGAAAATAATTTTACAATCAAAATGTTTTTACAAAGGTTGAAAACATGTAACAAAATGTTTTCAAAATAGTTTTCAAAAGATTTTTCACAAGGATTTTCAAACTATTTTTCAAATATCTTGCAAAAAACATTTTCACCTGATTTATTAATCAGTAAGTATAAAAAGAATTTAAGGAATGAAACATCTTTTTATTAGGGTTTTTAATGAATTTAAAGAATAATTAGCCATATTATTAAGAAAATACGAAAGTACGAGTTATGGCTAAAGTATATACGCAATATATACGACCCCCCATACTTAGCTTGAGCTATGTCCTCATAGATCAGAGAGAAAAGAGAAGACATAACTCGTACTAAGTATAGGCAAGTCTAAAGAATAAATAAATAAGAGATGAAGAAATAAACGAATGAGAAGTCGACCGTCCCCCCTATACTTAGGATCAAATAATCCTAAGTATAGCAGACTGTACACAAAGCAGGGAGGGTCAAGGGTGGGAATGAACAAATCGTACTCAGATCGTCTCCCACTATACTTAGGGTAAGATAACCCTAAGTATAGACAAGAAGAGGAGACAATAGAGAGGATTGAAAAGAATAGAATCACTCGGGGTGCACACCCCCCTATACTTAGGACAAAGTACGTCCTAAGTATAGAAAACTATCTACAAGGGGTGACACCTTTCTGATAGATACAAAAGATAGAATAGGAAAAGAAGAAAAGAAGAAATGGAGAAAAGATATCAACAGATGGATTTATACAGCGGAAGATGGAAGTGATAACCATGTACGAGATGCAAATGATTGGAGTCAAAGAGCACATCTCATACCAGAAGAATGGAGGCAACGTCAACGATCGGCGGATCATGATCTAGATATAGCTTCTGGCGCTGACCATTGACACGGAAGGTAGAGGAAGATGACGGTTCAGATATGTCAATACTGCCATTGTCATGTACCTTCCTTACCACATAAGGACCTTTCCACTTGCTCTGTAATTTCCCTGGAAATAATTTCAGCCTGGAATCGAACAACCATACGTGTTGATCGGGCTCAAACTCTTTATGGCTGATATGAGAATCGTGCCATGTCTTCACTTTTTCCTTGTACTATAGGCTGCTAGAAAAGGCTGTATCTCTCAATTCCTCCAGGGCTGCCAACCCTGCTCTTCTCTGCTCTCCTACACTCTCGGGATCTAACAGTAACTCAGTGACTGTCCAAAATGATTTATGCTTGATTTCCACTGGAAAATGGCACGGCTTGCCATAGATGAGTCTAAAGGGAGATGTCCCTAATGGATTTTTGAAAGAGGTCTGATAGGCCCACAAGACCGAGTCCAAAAGCTGCGACCAATCCTTTCGGTTTGGGCGGACAACCTTCTGTAAGATCGTCTTGATCTCCCTATTCGATACTTCGACAAGACCATTAGTCTGAGGGTGGTATGGCGTGGCAACACGATGGTCAATGCCGAACTTGTCTGCAAGGGCCCTGACTTTATCATTAATGAAATGAGACCCCCCATCTGAAATCAGAACTCTAGGTATCCCGAACCATGAAATGATATTTTTCCTCAAAAATTTACATACAATTTTAGCATCTGCAACTCGGGCGGGGATGGCCTCAACCCAACGGCTGACATAATCAACAACGAGCAAAATGTGCTCAAACCCCTGACTCTTAAGAAATGGGCCCATGAAATTAATACCCCATGCATCAAAAACCTCACAAAAGTGAATGGGCTGCATGGGCATCATGTCTCTCTGTCCGCAGGTACCCATCTTCTGACAGTCAGTACACCTCTTCACGAATTCATCTGAATCCTTGAAGAGGGTAGGCCACCAAAGGCCAGATTGAAGCACCTTCTGTGTTGTCCTTTTTCCAGAATGATGTCCTCCTGCCTCAAGCTTGTGGCAATAGGTGAGGACGCTATGCTGCTCTTCTTGAGGAATGCACCTCCTCCAGATGCTATCCCCTCCTTCATGATAAAGGACGGGATCCTCCCAATGGTAAAACTTGGCCTTAGCTAGGAAGGTCTCAAGTTTCTGCCTGGGCCAACCATGAGAACTGTCTTGGCAACAAGATAGTATACAAAGTCGGCATACCATGGGAGTGAGGCGACAGCCAAGATCGCCTCATCCGGAAATGTCTCTGTGATAGGTGCGCTGGGATCAGATTCCTCAAGATTCTCCAAACGGGAGAGATGATCCGCCACCACATTTTTAACTCCAGGCTTATCCTTAATCTCAATATCAAATTCCTGGAGCAGAAGGATCCATCTGGTAAGACGAGCTTTGGCATCCTTCTTGGCCATTAAGTACTGGATGGCGGTGTGATCTGTGTAAATGGTCACTCTCGATCTGAGAATATATGATCTGTACTTATCCAAAGCAAAGATTACAGACAGCATCTCTTTCTCAGTTATAGTGTAGTTCCGCTGAGCAGCATCCAAATTCCGGCTAGCGTAGTGAATGGCAAACGACAGTCCATCCCTCCTCTGTCCAAGCACAGCCCCTATGGCAAAATCAGAAGCATCCGTCATGATCTCGAATGGGAGAGACCAATTGGGTGGCTGAAGGACAGGAGCCGAAACAACCATACTCTTGAGAGTCTCAAAGGACGTAAGACACTTATCATCTACAATGAACTCGGTGTCTTTCGTCAGCAAATCAGTAAGCGGTCGAGCAATACGACTGAAGTCCTGAATGAACCGTCGGTAGAAACCGACATGCCCCAGAAAAGACCACAATTGACGCAGATTGGACGGTGGATTGAGTTTTCTAATGATATCCACCTTGGCCGGATCAACCTCCATGCCCCTGTTGGAGATGATATGACCAAGGACCGTCCCTTGAGTCACCATGAAGTGACTGTTCTCCCAAGACAATACAAGATTGACCTCTATGCAGCGCTGAAGCACGCGGTCTAGGCAGTCAAGACAAGCATCGAACCCATCGCCATAGATCGAGAAGTCATCCATGAAGACCTCTAAACAGTCACCCACCATGTCCGAGAAAATGGACAACATGCACCTTTGCAATGTCGCTGGAGCGTTACATAGACCAAAGGGCATTCGTGTGAAAGCATAAGTCCCAAACAGACAGGTGAATGTCGTTTTCTCCTGGTCTTCAGGCGCAATGGCCACTTGATTATAACCGGAGTACCCGTCAAGAAAACAGTAATGACTCTTCCCAGCTAGCCTCTCGATAATCTGATCAATGAATGGCAGTGCGAATGATCCTTCTTGGTGACCTCATTCAATCGTCTGTAGTCCACATAGACCCTCCAAGAAGTTGGTACTCGGGTAGTGATCTCCTCTCCAGACTCATTCACAACTGTAGTGATACCCGTCTTCTTGGGTACCACATGTAATGGACTAACCCACTTGGAATCAGAGAAGTGGTAGATAAAATCGGCGCTCCACCACTTCGATATTTCTTTCATGACCACATATCGAAGATTAGGGTTCAGCCGTCGCTGGAACTCACGCGACGACCTAGCGTTCTCCTCAAGATAGATGTGGTGGGAGCACAGAGCCAGACTAATCCCCTGGAGATCGACTATACTCCATCCTATCGCCTTGCAGTTTCTTTCAAGAACCTCCATCAGACGAGATTCTTGTTCTCCAGTCAAACCTGCTGAGATAATGACTGGGTGCATATCTGGCTCACCCGCAAGGAATCTATACTTTAGCGACTGCGACAAGGGTTTCAGTTCTGGACAACTGGAAGGTGGCAGATCTGTCTTCTGATATGTCTGTGTGAAGGCGACCAGGTCTGCATGGGAGAACTCTCGCTCTGCATGAATTTCTGACGAAGGGGAGCCTATTGAATCATCAATAAACTGCACTGGCTTGCACTCCGTTCTAGCTGTCGGCTCGGATGGAATCAGACACGACGAATAGTCATCGAAATCATCCCAATCAATGTCTGAATCCGAGGGATCTGAAGTAGATGAACACGATTGAAAATCATCAACACCACTCGTCCCAAAACCGTCGGCCTCAACGGTATCCTCGTCCAGGGGTGCGCTCTCCAACTCTCGACTGCCATAAGCTTTAAGTATGGTGAATCTTTAGGCAAGGCAAGGGTTTGTGCTACGGGATCTATCCAGTTGGATTCATCATCTGTCATCACAAAGTCACACTCCTGGTAGATGTCTAGCTCTTCCTTTGTCATATGTGCGTCTTCGCTTGACTGTTCTGAGCATTCTAAATCTCTGGCTCTGGTTTCCTCGATCGTCTCTATTTGCATGGTTTCGCCCTCTACGCGAAAGCACACCTTCTTGCTATCATGATCGGTCACCGCCTTAGCTGTGGTCAAGAATGGGCATCCAAGTATGATGGGGGCATCGATTACCGACTCAGGGATCTGAAGTAGATGAACACGATTGAAAATCATCAACACCACTCGTCCCAAAACCGTCGGCCTCAACGGTATCCTCGTCCAGGGGTGCGCTCTCCAAACTCTCGACTGCCATAAGCTTTAAGTATGGTGAATCTTTAGGCAAGGCAAGGGTTTGTGCTACGGGATCTATCCAGTTGGATTCATCATCTGTCATCACAAAGTCACACTCCTGGTAGATGTCTAGCTCTTCCTTTGTCATATGTGCGTCTTCGCTTGACTGTTCTGAGCATTCTAAATCTCTGGCTCTGGTTTCCTCGATCGTCTCTATTTGCATGGTTTCGCCCTCTACGCGAAAGCACACCTTCTTGCTATCATGATCGGTCACCGCCTTAGCTGTGGTCAAGAATGGGCATCCAAGTATGATGGGGGCATCGATTACCGACTCAGGGATCTCCATGTCCAAGACAACAAAGTCCACGGGGAATTTCAGGCCCTGAATGGTAACGACCACGTCTTTCAATAACCCCTTCGGCCTCTTAGTAGACCTATCAACAAACTGAAGGACTTTCCTGCTCCTAAGAAGAGGACCAAACTCGAATCGGTCGAGTAAGGTTGCCGGAAGAAGGTTAATCGAAGAGCCGCTGTCTAATAGAGTATGATCAAACTGCTGCTCCTAAATCTCGCATCTGACATAGGGAGCTCCTACATCAGGTCTCTTGGCTGGCAGTTTGTTCTGAATGGTACAACAAGTGGAATGCGTGAGCACATGAATCTGATCTCTGTGGTTCCTCCTCTTCCTGCAGACGGTAGTCTTCTCTTTCAGGTTCTTTTTGAAGAGGGGGATGTGCTCAAGGGCTTCTTGTAGAGTCAGCTGAATGTGGAATCTATCAATCATCTGGTTGCTGAACTCTACCTGCTGGATCTTTTTTGGATTTTCTTTTTTATTCCCCTTCGCCAAGCGGAGTGCTTCAGGGAAGGGGATAGTAGGGGCCTCCTCATTTGGAGGGCTAGGAATTGGTTCCTATGCCCGTGAAGGAATAGAATCCATACACTGATCATCATTCAACACATATGGATCTGAAATGTGAACATAAACCTTTCCTTTATTCATATTTTTGTTCTTTTTGTTGTTATCACAATCCATAGATACAAAAGGTGGTAACACCACAGAAGGAAGCTCAACAAAAGTAGATGTGGTGGCCTTAGTACCTCCACCAGCACCTGTCTTCGTGGCATCAGCATCGCGCTCTAGCTTTGCATCCAAAATGGTGGCTTCAACACCACCGTCTGTATCTGGTGTCTTGACGGCCTCAGCTCCGTCATCAAGATCTCCATTATTGGTGGCATCAGCACCACCGTCTTCAACGTCGTCATTAGCGGCATTAGCACTGCTACCTGGCTCATCTGGTGCTCCTGATTCTGCATGTGGTTGTCGCTCAGATGAGGCACCGCTGGCTGGCATCCTACCGCTCCTAGTAGTCACAAAATCAACATCATACAAAGAAGAAGACATGTCACTCAAATAATCACTAGGAGAGGCATCCTCTGTGAACTATACCTGCTCAGACTTTCTTTTCAGACTATTCGGATTTGGTTCGATCTGAGCTGGTATGGCAGCTTTGCCCTTGATCAAGTCCCTCACCTCCTGCTGTAATTCATCCATGTCTCGCACTAGGACTCTCGATGCTCGGTAAGCAATCGGGCGAGGTCATCTAATGTTGGGTTCTTGAAGGCAGGTGCTTGAGAACCGGATGTATTCCCCTGCTAGAAATGATGTTGCTGCTGGTGGGAGAAATGCTCACGAGGCTGGGGATATGACTGTTGAGGTTGCAGACGCTGCCTCCACTGTTGTCCCTGATAGGCGGGACGAGGACCATTCTGGTTCTGCTGCTGGGCATACTAGGGCTGTTGCTGCTGTTGTGGCTGGCTGTTCTGATATCCTTGAGTGGGAGACTGTTGTTGGGATGAGGAGCCACCATTACCCCAATGGAATCTGGGGTGATCACGACGAATCCCGGGCTGCGGGTACCGGTCGTACCAAATCCCATTTACCTCCATCAATGGTTCCTGCTCGAAAGATGGTGGGGGTAGAACTGCCAGCGGCTGATCCGGCTGATATACCACCATCTGAGTGTCCTGAGATGGTGGCTGCGATGGGTAGTATGGTAGTTGCTGCACTGGCTCTGCCTGGATGTGGTTGACCTGGCGGTGTGAGGAAGAGGGCTGGGTAGAGCTGCTACTGCTCGGATCGGCCCGTGACCTGGGAGGCTGCTGAGTGTATGTTTGTGCCTCCCTGAATGCTGAGAATTTGAGTCTTCAGGTCACTCATGGTTCTGGTGAGAAGGTCCATCTGGGCAAGACCTTGATTCTGCTTCTTCTCGAGGATCTCCATACGGTCCAACTTCTCACTAATGATGCCCATATTGGCTGCGGCGGATTCGACTTGAGCTACGGCTGCCGATGGAGTGTGAGGACCAGCATCGATGCGGGCGATCCTCTGAAATGATCCTGCTCCTTGGGTGGCTCTGCTGTGTGTAGACTCTGGCTTGGGTCATCACAGTGGAGTTTTCTTCCATGCCTTCATAGATGGCCCAGACGTCGTCTTCACCCTTGGAAAAGTATGATCCACCAGAAGAGGCATTTACAAGTCTCTGCAGCTCTGGTGTCAGCCCACAGAAGAAACTCTGAACTAGATTGGGCTTGGATATGTCATGGTGTAGACACCGGTCAATGAGCTCTCTGAATCGATCCCAGGCTTCATGGAATTGTTCATTAGGGATCATGGTAAAATTGCTGATCATGGCTCGTGCTGCGTTTGTCCGGCCGAGAGGGTAATACTTCTTTAAGTATGCGGTCCGGAGATCTGCCCAAGTGTCGACAAACCTCCCCAAGTGTTTTAGCCAGTACGCGGCTCTGTCAACCAAAGATAAGGGGAAGGCTATCATCTTTATGGTGTCCTCGGTCATCAGCCTATTATGAATGGTGCTGCAGATCATCTCGAATTCTTGCAAGTGGAGGTGTGGCTCTTCGGTCGGCAACCCATGGAATTTAGGCAGAAGCTGAATAGTGTGGGGCCGAAGCTCGAAGTCTCCATGGATGGAAGGAAGTCGGAACCATCGGTGAGTGAGGGATGCGGCAGGATTGTGCAATTCCCTCATGATCGTCTGTAGTGTCTCTCAGCTTCAGGATTTCCTCCTCCTACAACGGGTATATCTTCTCCACCACCTGCAGCTCTGTTCTCTCGATCTGCTCTCATCTGTGCCAGCTCTCGCATCACATCACCCATAAATGCTCCCTGGTCTCTTATCTGCCTCTGCATTGTCTCCAGGGAGGCTAATAGTGAATTGTTGATGGCAGCTTGATCAAATAGAAATTGAGGTTGCTCCTGCTCATATGGGTGATCTCTTCTATCTACCATGGCTGGGATCTCTGAAAAGGCAAAAGAACCCATCTCAGGTACCGTCAAATGATCTGAGCTCTGCGATGCACTAAATTCTGAAACTCTTGGACTGATGGAAGGAGAATGAGAAGGGTGGTCGAGGGGGAACAGGGCGAAAGTGAACTCAGGCTCGGAGAGCGGACTCTCCGAGGTTGTCCTAGATGAATAGGGAGGAGTGCGGATAGCGGTGCCGACAAAGTCGGCCTAAGAGATCTCCGTCCCATCATCTTGATTATTTGAGAAGATGAAGGTTGAGAAATGAAGAAGAAGGAGGTGGCAAAATTTCGCACATTTGTGCGGTGTTTTTGATCTTGACCTAGATCCAACTAGCAATCAAACACAAAACAAGGGGATTCACCAACTCAACACGTGAAGCTGTAAGGGATCGGCTATTATCTTTGTAGTTTTTAGCTTTAATTCAGGAAGTTATCTTTCAACGAGTCCTTAGAGCGCTACGCCTATAGGAGTGAGAGTACTGCCAGAAGAGTATCCCGTACTTGTCCTCCTCCTGTGTAACCTGTAGTCTGCACTTTTTAAGGTCCTTGTAACCCTTCCTGGATCCCTACTCAGCCAAAGAAATAGAGAAAGGAAGCCAATAGGCGAAACCGATACTTCGGAACTCGCTCGCAACGGAATCACCTGTGAGCATGCAAGAACCTACTCGGACGCAAGACGATGAGACAGACACCCCCGTGAAGGCGTGGCCTAGGCTCGATACTTCGGATCAGGTCGATGCTCTACACAATAGAGAGTCACCAATGTTGACCAAGCCCTACTCGTCCACGTACGATAGAAGCGCCAATACTTCGAAAATCCAGGCGATACACAAGGCAGCCACAGACTGGGTTTTTGGCTCTAGTCCTTACGAAACCGCTCTCTCACTTGGAAGGAGACCTTCCCATGCAACATGAATACAAGTGAGGGTGTTACTCTCCCCAAGCAATGAATCCAATTACAAATTTTATTTAGGTCAAGTTTTCTTTAGCAGACCTTTTTTTAATTTTTTTGGTGTTATCGCTTCTTTTGAGTCAATTCAAACAAGCGCCTAACGATTTTGTTTTTTCTTGATTCCTATTTGATACAAAAAAAGAGGGAGAAAAGAGTCGGAAAAGCCAATGCAAGTGGCACTAAGATGGAAATCTCACCTTAGTGCCTAAATGATGAATGTAAAGATAGAAGACTTATAGTGACTCCCAGCTCTCTCCATGCGGGATGCAAAACAGAAATTTATAAACCTAATCTAAATGCCGATATGCACACGGAAATCGTCCTAAGCAGGCAATTGCTAACGTGAAGAACCACAAGTTGATCACCAATCCTCAATCTAAAAGAGTCTGGTCTAGACTCAACCCTCCTCTTTTCGACAAATCGAGTTCAGGAGTAGTGCTTGATGGGGTGGGCTCGCGGTGCGGCGGATCGAAAAATGATGATTCATCTGTTTAATTAAATTAAGTCCAAATATGCACTATAGGTACATGCAATGGTTATTAGGGTGTTTGGACCTAATCTAATCGATCAAGCAATGCCTAAAAATCTAAGGGCTCATTCCACAAAAGAAAGGAAAAATAAAACAAATCCGGAAAATGACAGCGGTAAAACACGATAAAAACCACGGTGAGCCCCCAAGTGAACAAACACTTGGAAATTGGGCCCGAAGTGTCTGAGTGTCCAAGTCCCTGTATTATTACAAATTAAATGGTCTCTCTCACACCAAAGAATAGTAAACTAACTAACTATCTATCTATCTAATCTCCTACTCTCTCCTGTCGGTTTGGGCTAGAAAAGCCGACTCCGCCTCCCAAGGTTGCACCGAATCACCTAGGCAAACCTCCTCGGTCTGCGGTCCCTCGCAAGAAGACAAGAAAGATAATGGTTAGAAAGCTCACAGATAAATATAAAAAATGAGAGATAAATCCAAGCAATAATGTAAACAAATAATCACAGTCACAAAAATGTAATCTATACGCTGCTGCTCCCCGGCAACGGTGCCATTTGATTTAGCGAGAATTCGGTGGTCTTAAGTTCCACACAAAGTGGGAACTCAGTCGAAGTATCGACCATGCAAAATCCCAAATAAAATCAACAATTAACCAACAATCAAATAATTCAAACAATGAAAATAGATGTGAAGTTAAAATTTATTTTTAACTCTACAAACAAGATGTATAGATGCAAGTACATAGAGAGTTCGAACACATGGAGCAAGGCAGGATAGATTAACAAGTGTGTGAGTGTAAATGTGATGTATTGTCTACACTATGCAATGCAAATGTTTTTGTGGGTTTTTAATTTTTATATTTTATTTTATTATATTTTTAATTTTTGTATTTTGGTTTTCTTTTTACTGATTTTGTATTTTCTTTTTATGTTTTATATTTTTATATTTTCTTTTTCAATAATAGAATATATATACAATAAGACAAGAGGGGATAGGGTATTTATAAAAATAGGTATAAACAGACAAAAATCAGGGAATAAAATGTTTTTGGTCTTTTTATGATTTTTTAATGTTTTTGTAATTTTTGGATATTTTTCCAAATATTTTTGGTATTTTTAAAAGGGAAAATAAAGAAAACAGTGAATCAAGGTTCTGGACGAAATTAAAATGGGAAGGAAAAATATCAAATAATATCAAAAATTTCCCAAATTAATTTTAAAATAAAGGTAATAAAATGAGGAACCTACAAGAACTGAGTTTATATTTTTCTGAATTTTCTACGATTTTTTAGATTTTTATGAAGATTTTTAGGGTTTTCTAATTTTTAAGATTTTTGTTTTGAAATTTTTAATGATTTTGGAGTGACACTAAAATATGATAAAACACACAAAATATGATTTTTTGGAATTTTTCAAAATGTTTTTATAATTTTTATGGAATTTCTAATGCAAACAGTAGAAAAAATGCATGTTTTTTATTTTTAATAAATATGGAAATGCAACAAAAATGCAATAAAAAATTTTGGCGTGAACAAGCAAGTAAACAGGAGTCTAAAATGATTTTTGTGGAATTTTTGGGGTTTCAATGATGCATGAAATAAATAAGACATGCACACAACAACAACTAAGGCTGGCAGGGGTATAAATGCAATATGCGAAACATCCAGGGTCACAGTTGTACCTTTCCCACAAAATTTATAACTAAATAAAGGAGTTTCTGGGCCAAACAACAATATCTAAACCCGCAAGGCTTTCTCTGCAAATAACTCACCAGGGCGCGTTGATTGGCACGCACCTGGAGGGACCTGTATGCAATATCAAAAATGCCTGAGGGCTCACAAGAAAATAACCCCAAAAGTTTACACTACAATTCAAAATTCGGGTATTGAAAATAAATACACAAATGACCAAGGGCCTCACTGCAAAAAGCCTCGCACCTCACGTGAACAGGTCACGTGAGGTGACGTAGCAGAGGACCGAAATGTGAAAATGAAAAGTTTAGGGGCCTAAACATAAATAGTACAAAAATATTAACGTTGCACATAAAAGTTTCAGTGTTATAAAATAAATTACAAAAACGCGAGGGGTGGAATCGCAAAATACCCAAGGCTATAGGCGGGCACGGGCGGCGGATGAAGCGTCACTTGGCACGTGTCGCGCGCAGGCCGCGCGATACCCTTTCACGTCCCAACAGCTGGGATTAGAAGATGCTCAACTGATCCGACGGCTGGAGCTTGCACGATCCAACGGTTGCTGCTGCATCTGGGACAACCTCAAGATCTGACGGCTCTGGAGGTCCTTCGACTAACTGCGAAGAAAACGCGTGGAGGCGAGTTTCCCAGGAGCCAATCTCCCTCCTCAGCCGCTCTTCTATGCTTCAAAATGGTGTCCCACACTCTTGCGATGCTCCTCTATGTGCTGGTGCCTCCAAAAATCTCCGGCGGTGGCCAGAGGGCTCGCGCGAGGTTGCCGGAGCAAGGTTGCTCCGGGAACCTCTCCGCCTCCTCCAAAATGGGCTCCAGGTGCTAAATGTTGCTCAAGACCTGTAGGAGAATAGTGAAGGCATCGTGGGCAAATTGCCTCGACCCTGCGGTGGTGCAAAAACAGTGGCGAACGACGAGATGGAAGTGGCCGGATGTAGCTCCGGCGAGAAGATCGATTGGGCGAATCGATTGGGGAAAATCGGTGATAAAGATGCCTACGTGAAGCTAGGATTACAGTAGGTGAAAAGGAATCGAAAACTAAAAGAACTAAACACCTCAAGGGGGGGTTGCCCGAGGTTGAAAGTACCTCTTTAGCACGTGGCCGGAGGTGGGATGGAACGCCCAGATCCTCGTCGGATCTCTGCCTTGGATGGCTCAAATCGGAGCTGTCACCTCCGACGATCTAAGGAGCATGGAAGTGGAGGAAACGGGACCAAAAAGTGGGGTTCGAATTTGAATCGAAAGTTGAAGAGGAGTTTTGTAGGGTTGACGGATGTGACGCGAAGGACGAGGCATAGCGTGGAAATCGTCGATCCACGACTCGAGGTTTCATATGGGCGTGTATCCTCGATCATACGCGAACAAAAGTCAAGAAGACAATGGGACGTTTTGATGACAGGGTTGTCCTCGAAAAAGGGTTGAAAACGACCAAAAACCACGGTCTCTGACAAGGACAGGGAGGGTCAGACAGTTGACCGAGGTCAACTGTCATACGCACCTGGTTGGTCCACGTGGACCAACCAGGAAAAAACCTCAAGAAATGGTTTTGTTAATTCAAATTAAAATAGTAAATGATGTTATTAAATTTAGGTTATTAAATAAAAAATATTTATTATTTTATATAGTATTTTATTCTGATTTTTAATTATTTTTATGAGGTATATTTTTACAAGTTTACTTTTATACCCTTTATAGGTATAATATCTATATATTATTCTTTTATTTTTATTTTGTGATTTTAATTTATTTATTTTTATTTAGTAATTTATAAAATCATAAAATACTTTTATACACACAAATATATTTTTGTTTTATTTTTTCTAATGTGTTTTGTATATTAAATAAAATATGAGTATATAATATACAGGTATAAGTCTAGGTAGTATACCTATGTATCATATATACAAGTATTTTTACTTTGAGTTTTATTTAGGTTTTTATTCTGATTTTAATGTGCAAATATATTGTAAATAATATTTAAAAAATTATAAAAATATGAAAATACAAAAATAATGAATAAATAATAAATTGAATATTTTAATCTGTACAAGTATACAACGAGGGTCCAAAACTCAACTTTCAAACTGTGACTCCGAAAAATATGAAACCACCTCCATTAAATAGATTATTTTATGTTATATACTATTAAAGGTGAGTTTGTACATTTCGAGTTTTTATTTGCAAGATAGGAGTCTGGAAAATTGGAGTTCTGGAATCTTATTCAAACCATAACTTTTTATCTGTGTATTATTTTTCAGTGAAATCAATTTGGTATTTTTTATTTATTTAATTATCTACAACTTTCATGTAAAAAGTTTAATTATTTGAGGTATAAAAAGTGGAACCAAAAATGGGTCCCAAAATGAATAAAGAATGGATTAAAAACAAAGGTATTTATACTGTATTTTGACCCTTATCTCCCCCTACTTTATCCCTTGTCGACCTATTCATCAAGATGTCTTGGCCTCGAGGTTTCGGATCATAAAATATTTACAATATTTTATTCTTTTTCTTTCTTTTATTTATTCTATATCTTTGGCTTTAATTACAATATTTTATACACTATTTACATGCACATGCATGAATGCTAAGATGATGGATTTAATGCTATTTACACGCATCTGCTAGGGTTTTTGATGCCAAAATGATAGGATAAAGATGATGAAATGTGGCTTCATCAGGTACCCACTTCTTGGAGGGTCTGTGTGGACTACAGACGATTGAATCAGGTCACTAAGAAGGATCATTTCCCACTGCCATTCATTGATCATATTATCAAGAGGCTAGCTGGGAAGAGTCATTACTGCTTTCTTGAAGGGTATTCCGGCTATAATCAAGTGGCCATTGCGCCCGAAGACCAGGACAAAACGACATTCACCTATCCATTTGGGACATATGCCTTCAGACGGATGCCCTTTGGTCTATGTAATGCCCCGACGACATTCCAAAGGTGCATGTCGTCCATCTTCTCAGACATGGTGGGTGAGTGTTTAGAGGTCTTCATGGATGACTTCTCGGTCTACAGCGATGGGTTTGATGCTTGTCTTGACTGCCTAGACCGTGTGCTTCAGTGTTGCATAAAGGTCAACTTTGTCTTATCTTGGGAGAAGAGTCACTTTATGGTGACTCAAGGGACGGTCCTTGACCATATCATCTCCAATAATGGAATGGAGGTTGATCCGGCCAAGGTGGATATCATTAGAAAACTCAATCCACCATCCATTCTGCGACAACTGTGTTCTTTTCTGGGGCATGTCAGTTTCTACCGATGGTTCATTCATGACTTCAGTCGTATTGCTCGACCACTCACTGACTTGCTGATGGAAGACACCGAATTTATTGTCGATGATAAGTGTCTTACGTCCTTCGAGACTCTCAAGAATCTAGTTGTTAAGGCTCCTGTCCTTCAGCCACCCGATTGGTCTCTCCCATTTGAGATCATGACGGATGCTTCTGATTTTGCTGTAGGGGTTGTGCTTGGACAGAGGAGAGATGGATTGCCGTATGCCATTCACTACGTTAGCCGGACTTTGGATGTCGCTCAGCGGAATTACATTGTGACTGAGAAAGAGATGCTAGCCATAGTCTTTGCTTTGGATAAGTACAGATCATATATTCTAGGATCTAGAGTGACCATCTATACAGATCACACCGCCATCCGATACCTCATGGCGAAGAAGGATGCCAAAGCTCAACTTACCAGATGGATCCTTCTGCTCCAGGAGTTTGATATTGAGATTAAGGATAAACCTAGAGTTAAGAATGTTGTGGCGGATCACCTCTCCCGCTTAGAGAATCTTGAGGAATCTGAGCCCATTGCACCTATCACTGAGACATTTCCAGATGAGGCGATCCTTGCCATCGCCTCGCTTCCTTGGTACGCCAACATTGTGAACTATCTTGTTGCCAAGACGGTCCCATAAGGTTGGCCCAGACAGCGACTTGAGACCTTCCTTGTGAAGGCCAAGTCATACCATTGGGAGGATCTAGTCCTTTGTCATGAAGGAGGGGATAACATCTGGAGGAGGTGTATTCCTCAAGAAGAATAGCATAGCGTTCTCACCTACTGCCACAATCTTGAGGTAGGAGGACATCAATCTGGGAGACGGACAACACATAAGGTGCTCCAATCCGGCCTTTGGTGGCCTACTCTTTTTAAGGATTCTGATGAATTCGTGAAGAGGTGTATTGACTGCCAGAAGATGGGTACTTGAGGACAGAGAGACATGATGCCCATGCAGCTCATTCACTTTTATGATGTTTTTGATGCATGGGGGATTGATTTCATGGGCCCATTTTCTAAGAGTCAGGGGTTTGAGTACATTCTACTTGCTGTAGATTATGTGAGTCGTTGGGTTGAGGCCATCCCTGCCCGAGCCGTAGATGCTAAGACCGTATGCCGATTTTTGAGGAAAAATATCATTTCACGGTTCGGAGTACCTAGAGTTCTGATTTCAGATGAGGGGGTCTCACTTTATCAACGACAAGGTAAGGGCCCTTGCAGATGAGTTCAACATTGACCATCGTGTTGCCACTCCATATCACCCTCAGACTAATGATCTTGCTGAAGTATCGAACAAGGAGATCAAGACTATTTTACAGAAGGTAGTCTGCCCAGACCGAAAGGATTGGTCACGGCTTTTGGACTCGGTCTTGTGGGCTTATCGGACTTCCTTCAAGACACCATTAGGGACATCTCCCTTTCGTCTCGTCTATGACAAGCCATGCCATATACCAGTGGAGATCAAGCACAAGTCACTATGGGCAGTACATAGTTATTATTGGATCCCGAGAGTATAGGAGAACAGAGGAAAGAAGAGTTGGCATCCCTGGAGGAACTGAGAGACACAATCTTTTCGAGTATCCTACAGTACAAGGAAAAAGTGAAGACATGGCATGATTCTCATATCAGCCACAAACAGTTTGAGCCCGATCAGCATGTATGGCTATTTGATTCTAGGCTGAAATTATTTCCAGGGAAATTACAGAGTAAGTGGAAAGGTCCATATGTGGTTAGAAAGGTACATGACAATGGCAGGAGTGATATATCCGAGTTGTCATCTTCTTCTACCTTTCGAGTGAACGGTCAACGCCTGAAACTATATCTAGATCATGATCCACCGACCGTTGGCATCACCCCTATTCATTTGGTATGAGATGTTCTCTTTGACTCACATCACCTACATCTCATGCATGGTATCACTTCCATCTTCCACTGTATATATCCATATGTCCATATCATTCATTCTTTTATTCGTTATGTCTGCCACCCCGTCGTCATCTTATGATTTTGCTATACTTAGGACGCACCTTGTCTTAAGTATAGGGGGTGCACACACTGAGCTGTGATCTGTTTATTCTCTTTTCTTCTTTTCTTCTTTTCATTTTCTATCTTCTTTATCTATTAGAAATGTGTCGCCCCTTTTTTGTTGTCAGTCTTCTATACTCAGGACTTACTTTGTCCTATGTATAGGGGGGTGAGCATCCCGAGTTGATTCTATTCTTTGATCCTCTCCACCGTCTCCTCTTCTTGTCTATACTTAGGGATATCTTACCCTAAGTATAAGGGGAGACAGTCTGAGTATGATATGTTCATTCCCACCCTTGACCCTCCCTACCTTGTGTATAGTCTTCTATACTTAGGATTATTTGATCCTAAGTATAGGGGGACGATCAACTTCTCATTCGTTCATTCATTTCTTATTCATTTATTCGTTAGACTTTTCTATACTCAGTACGAGTTATATCTTCTCTTTTCTCTCTGATCTATGAGGACATAGCTCAAGTTAAGTACAGGGGGTTTTATATATTGTGTATATACTTTAGCCATAACTCGTACTTTTGTATTTTCTCAATAATTATGGCTAATTAATACAATTAAGTTCATTAAAATCCTTAATAAAAAGATGTTGATTATTCCTCGAATTCTTTTTTGTATATACTGATTAAATAAATCAGGTAAAAATATTTTTTGCAAAATGTTTGAAAAATAGTTTGAAAATCCTTTTAAAAAATCTTTTGAAAACTATTTGGAAAACGTTTTGTTACATGTTTTCAACCTTTGTAAAATCATTTTGTTTGTAAAATTTATTTTCTTTGTGAGAAACAAAAAGTTTGAAAACTTATTTGCAAATGGTTTGAAAAATGGTTGCAAAAATATGTGAAAAATCTATATATATTGTTTGGAAAACCTTTGCAAAATGATTTTCAAATGTGTGTACATGTTTGTAAAAATTATTTTGGACTATAGTTGTCAAAAATTGTTTGAAAAATCTTTGTCAAATAAGTTTGAGGAATACATACATCTCACCTAAAATTCTTTATGTATATACCTATAAAGATGACCACTTACCCTTGTAAATTCTTAAAATCTAATTCTTGTAAATATAAGATGCATCCATGTGTAAATATTTGTACCTAGTTTTTAGCCAAAACCTTTTTTTTCAAAAGTCCCAAAAGCATTTGCAAAATTAAAAATACCAAAAATATTTGAAAAATCTTTTTGAAAATCCAAAAAAATGCAAATGCATCATCTTTTCAAAAATCAATTAAAAGTTCAAAATCTTCGAAAATTGCATCACAAAAATATTTTCTGCATTCTACACAGCATTTGCATATCATGAGCATTTTTCGGATTGAGTTTAATGGTTGAACGAGTCTAAATAAAATCTAAAGATTGGAGCTAGTTGGACTTAAAATCTACCTAATAACAGGAACCTTATAGGAGCTGGAATTGAGGTACTTCAGGTCTAGTTGACTTTATTCTTTGAAGATCACGAGACTTGGTTCAATGGATTCTTGACTGCATAAGTAGAGTATTTTGGAGCACACACACAACTCTTGTTGATAATGACCTAACTTGGACAAGCAAGTAATCCATCCTGCCATTCCTTATTGCTGCATCTTTCACTTGGCTCAACTAAGTTGGAGAGGTGAGGGGGTTGGATTTGCCGGTATGAGACGCACACAGGTGGAAACACTTGTCCTCCTCTAGGGAGGGAAGTGCACCCCAACCCATCTGGTGATGATGAGTTTTGAGGACAGAAGATTGTAGGTTGCAATAAAGCTTCAAAAGAGGGATAGTCTGCTGGTCAAGAGGAAAAACTCTCTATGTAAATGCTGTTGTATATAGTATTCAAAAAAAATGCAAAAATCAAAAACTCCAAAAAAAGTGGGCAGGCCTGTACAAAAATAAAAATGCCTGCCGGAGTGTACATATGTGCATAGTCAATAAGCAAGCTTGAGCTTCGAAGTCAAATAATGTGAGCCTGTAGCTGGATGACTTGACTACACTGGTCTTGCATCGTAGGATAGGTAGCTACACTGGCTACCATCCATTCTTCTCTTCACCCCCTCCTCTTGAGTTGGTTGCCACTTGAACTTAGAATGGAATACCCCGCTCCTTGAGGAAGGAGTTGTTGGATTGGGGAATCATTGGGTTGTCATATTGGAGAGCCAGTTTCTTTGACATTCTAGTTGGGGAGAGACACTATCACCTACACTGTACGAGTCAGATTCATAGTCGTAAGGGTTTGCGTATGAGTTGAAATATTTCTGACCTGGCTATTGAGGAGACTTAAGCAGAGTTTTGAGATTCTCAAAGGCTATTGGATTTCAAGTCTGGATCTCATTAAGGTTCCACCCGCATTAAAATTCCAAAGGTCCGACTTAAGATCCAAACTTTCATTTTGTGAAGACAAGTTTGATCATTAAATTTAATCCATCTTTCTTCCTTTTCTTTTCTTTGTTTTTCTTTTCTGCACTTATTGCATAAGTGTTTGCTAGGTACTAGCAAAGGCAAGTATAGGGGGATGATGAACCTCCATTTCATCATCCTTATTCTATCATTTTGGCCTAAAAAACCCTAGTAAATGCGTGAAAATAACTTTAATTCATGCATCTTAGCATTCATGCTTGTGTACGTAAATAGTGACAAATTGCAGTTTTTAAAGCCAAAAAATATAGAATAAAGAAAAGAAAAAGAATAAAATATTGTAAATATTTTATGATCCGAAACCCTGATACCTAGGCATCTAGATGAATAGGTCGACAAGGAATAAAGTAGGGGGAGATAAGAGCCAAAATACAATAAAAATCCCTTTTATTTAATTCGTTCTTTATTCATTTTGGGACCTATTTTTAGTTCCTCTTTTTATACTTCAAATAAAGAAACTTTGTACAAGAAAGTTGTAGATAATTAAACATAGAAAATACAAAATTTATTTCATTAAAAAATAGTATACAGATAAAAAGTTATGAACTGAATAAGTTTCCAGAATCCCAACTTCCCAGATCTGTATTTCTCAAAGAAAAACTTGAAATGTATCAAAATCACCTTTAATTGTTTAAATTTTTTCATAAGCTATTTCATGAAGGTGGTCTCATATTTTGCGGAGCTACAGTTTGAAAGTGGAGTTTTGGACCTTTCTTGTATACTTATATTGATTAAAATATTCATTTTATTTATTATTCATTATTTTTATACCTTTTATATTTTTATAATTTTGAAAATATTTTTTATAATATATATATGTATATTAAAATAGGAATAAAAGCACAAGAAAATACAAAAATAAAATACTTGTATATGATACTTAGATGAAGTACCTATACCTATACCTATATAAATATTATTTCTATTTATCTAATTGTACAAAATATTTCACAAAAATAAAATAAAAATATATTTAATTATATAAAATCGAGTTATAAATTTATAAAATAATAAACAAAAATAATAAAATTAAATATACCAAATAAAAATAAAATTGTTAAAATACATAGATACATATACCTATATAGGCCATAAAAATCAACCTATATTTTTAGACCTATAAAAAATAAATAAAAATCATAATAAAATAATTTAGAAAACAATAAACATTTTTTATTTTATAAACTAAAAATAATAAATTCATTTACTATTTTTAAATGAATTTTCAAATATTTTTTCGGGGCTTTTTCCTGGTTGGTCCACGTGGACCAACCAGGAGGCGGTAAATGTTGACCACGGTCAACTGTCTGTCCTTCCCGCCTGCCCCTTGTCAGACCTCATTTTTATCGTTTTGTCGAATTTTATAGCTCGATTCTTGCACCATTTCGCGTAACTCCCTTCTTGACTTTTGCTCCTCATTCATCCCTCTTTCACGCCCTTTCGATTTTTCGGGGAATGGATAATCGATCCTCCCAATCTCCCTCGATTTCCTCAGCTGCTTATCAACCCTTCAAAAACCCCCTCCGACTTTCGAGCCAAGTTTGAACCCCTTTTGGCCACCTTTCTCTCCACCTGCTGCGTCCCAGAGCAAGAGGGAGTTGACAGCTCCCATCTCCCACCTTCAGGAGGATCGAGGACGGCCTGAGGCGGCTCCACCACCTCCAGCAAACCTTTGCCGTCGAGGTTCCCTTCCTCAGGTGACCCCACCTTCGAGGACTTGTTTTATTCCTATTTTCTTGCATTTTATCATCCCCCATATCCGCAGGATTAAAATCTCATCGCGATTTCCACATTCCATCCATCAGATCACCCAATCGACCCCCCTCACGGGACCCAGCTCCGGCTGACCTCCATTTTCGCCGTTCACACATCCACCTCACCATCGCGGGGTCGAGGCAGTTTGCCCTCGACCCCTTCACCCTTATTTTGCAGTTCTTGTCATCAAGAAGAGCTTGGGGCTCATTTCGAGCCTCGTCGGAGGTACTGGTAGCCACCCAGCTCCGCCGCCTCCTCGTGAGAGATCCGAACAACGCCAGAGCCTTTTGGAGTGCTCAACACGTAGAGGACACCTGCAGGAGATTGCCGGACACTTTGGAGCTCATACCATCACCAGAGGCTGAGATCAAGGGTAGGGAAAGTCGCCCAGCCGGCGACTCTTCCCTGTTCTTCGTCCTAGGCTGCCAACCGTTGGATCAAGGCCGAAGCCCAGACCGCACAGCTACCGTCAGATCTCCTCCAACCGCAACTGTTCGATCATCCGTCGGAGATCTAATCGTAGCCATCGAAGTCGAACTGTCATCGGGCCCTCTCGTGTTGCCACATGTCCTAAGTGAAGTGTCGCCCGCCGTCGGATCGCCTAGGCGTGGGTATTTCGCGCTTTCACCCTCACTACTTTTTGTATTTAATATTTAGCCCATAAAATTTCATTGGCAGTTTAATAGTTTTGTAATATCTGCATAGTCACCCTCGTACTTCTCGTATTTACACTTGGGTCCTCAGCCACGTCACCTCACGTGCCTCTGCGTGTGAGGGGCGTGCATTTTGCAGGCGACCCCCCGTGGGTTTTGTCATTTCCTTCTAGTCCAGGAAACATTTTATTAAGTGTAATATTTTTGGTGAAATTGCAAAGTAGCCCCTCAGCTTTTTGTTATATGCATTTAGGTCCCTGCTAGGCGTGTGAGTACCACGTGCGTAGGTGGCTTTTTGCTATTTCTGATTGGTCCTAGAACTTCTTTAATTGATTATAAATTTGTGTAAAAATTGCATGATGGCCTTGGATGTTTTGGACATTTACATATATGCTCTTGCTAGTAGTGTAGTTTCTCTTTGTTGTCTCTAATTATTTCACGCATCTATAAAATTCGAAAAATCACCAAAAAAATCGACATACACTCCTGTTGTATTGTGCTTCCACGCTCTATTTTTATTTTGCATTTTTATTGCATTTTATTATTTATAAAAATTCAAAAATATGCATTTTCTTCATTATTTGCATTAGAAAATACAAAAAAATATAAAATGTTTTTGAAAAATTCCGAAAAAAATTATATTTTGTTTGTTGTCGTATGTTTTAGCTTAAGACCAAAAATCACTAAAAAATAAAAGAAAACTCCAAAAAATTAGAAAACCCCTAAAATCTTCTTAAAAATTCCACAAAAATCCTAAAA
Organism: Ottelia alismoides; assembly: GCA_037367405.1. NCBI lineage: Eukaryota > Viridiplantae > Streptophyta > Magnoliopsida > Alismatales > Hydrocharitaceae > Ottelia > Ottelia alismoides. The sequence goes on from JAZKJV010010228.1 coordinate 188,195, forward strand.
ATATAATTTTTGCCTTTGAATTTTCTCTATTATATTATTTTTATTTAAAATTAATTTGAGGAATTTTGGACTCTGTTTGATATTTTTCATCCTCATTTTAGTTTCAGCCTTCAATCTTGTTCACTATTTTTAGTATTTTCGACTTTAAAAACACCAAAAAAATTAAGAAAAATTTGTAAAAATCAAAAAAACATTGGAAAAATATAAAAATTACAAAAATATTTTGTTTCCTGGAGATTGAATGTTTTTACCTATATATATCCCTCTCTTATCTCTCTTGTGCATATATGTCCTATATAGTTATATTACTGTATTTAAAAGAAAAAGAGAAGATAAAAACATAAAGTATAAAAAGAAAATACAAAATCGTAAATTAAAAATAAAAATACAAAAATATAAAATCAAAAATTAAATAAAAAAATATAAAATTAAAAACCCACAAAACAACACACTTGTAGGCATTTGATCACATTCACTCTTGAGCACTTATTTTCCGATCTATCCTGCTTGTTCCCTATGTTCGACACTCTAAATTACTTGCACTATACACATATTATGTAGAGTTATAATAAATTTTAACTCCACATTTACTTTCATTGCTTGATTTGATTGTCGTGGGTTAATTGTTGACTGAAGTCCGGATTTTCGTGCGGGTCGCCACAACGACTTTGCCTCCGCCTTGTGTGAGGCATATTTAGACCCGTGGAAAAACCGCTTTATCACTTGCCATGCATCTTATGGTAGATAATTATAAATTTTAACTCACTTTGTGTTGTTCATTGCTTTTATTTAATTGTGTGGGTTAATTGCTGATCATTCAAGGTTTTTTGAGCGGTCAACATATCGACTGCGGTTTCGCCTTGCGAAACCGTACGACCCTTATCGATCATCGTTTATCACGTCCCCATCAGTACCATCAAGACTAATCAAGTCATCCAACGACAAATTATAGTCTTCCACGTATGTGTCATCTGTTACTAGTAATATATTGACATCCTCTGCTTCATTTCCATCTCTATGTTCACTGTTACTATTGTTTGGCATTTCCAAAAATAACTCTTCAGCAACATTGTCATTCACTTCCGAACGATGAACGATCTCATATGCTGGTTCTCCCAACATGTCAACAAGAACTACAACTGCCTCTTATTGATTATGCCGTGCAAACATGTCAAACAAAATTCGATCTGAATCACGCAATATGAGAGTGGATTTTTCAGATGCTGGCTTGTACCACATGCAATGTTTTGTAGGATCAAGACCAATCCTAAATAGGAAAGTATGCATCCCAATAAATAATGGGAGATCCAAATCAACATTTTCTATGACATCGATTATGTCTTTATTGTATTCCATATTAGAATCAAAGTTATTCTAGTGTCAAATTTCTATTTTGAAATAGCCAGGATTGTCCATTTCTATAAAGATTGTATGGAAGCAAATTAATACAAGAATTAGAGTGTGATTTTTAAATAATCAAAATACAATTATTAATACAAGGTACAATGAAGATGCTGGAACACATGAACTTGAAGAATTGAAAATTTTACAAGGCAATCTTATAATGGGACCCGATGATTTAATGTCACCAATTTTGGGTAATACGAAAACCCTTCAAGAGTTGACCTTGTGTTGGTCTTCTGATTGGATTGAATTTATTGACCAATCTTCAAGTTTTTATTAGAAACACAATGAGGTTAATGAAGAAATATGAGCATGGGCTCCAGCACAAATGATGCTCTCATTCAGGAGCAAATGAAACATGTATTCAACAACCTCAAGCTACACACCAATCTTAAACAATTGTATACAATCATATGGTGTAACGAAGTTTCCAGACTACTAGGAGATAAATCATTCAAAAAGTTGAAGTTTGTAAAGCTATATAATTGCAAGAACTACAACACTCTTCCTTCACTATGTGTATTGCCATCATTAAAGAATCTTTCAATCCATTCTTTAGGAGTAAGTCACATAAATAGTCAATTTCATACGTTTTCTTCTCTAGAGATGCTAGTCTTCAATGAAATGTATGATTATAAAGATGATTGGATGTTGATTATAATGGATGAGTGAGTGCTAGTAGTTTATATTAATCTCTTAGAGCCAGTTCTATAAATTAAAGGTTCACTGTCAAATTTTCTATACAGACTCCAATATCCATTTCCAGAAGCCACTTCAACTTATATATATAACTATCCTCCCAAGCCCTTAATTCAAAGAATGGGTTGTTTTCGACCTAGGGGTGGTACGTGGATGTGTGGAAGGAGAGGCAGGTGTGCTATTTTGCATATACCGATGTACGAATGGAGCCCCGTTACCTTGCAGTGGCTGCTGCATCAAAAGAGGATGGAGGGAGGTGATACAAGACATGAAGGGGAGGAGGTGCTGCATGAAGCGGAATGTTGCGTGAGAAGAGGTACCGCAGAGGAGGGTCGGGCGAGTCGTTGACCACCTACTTGCCAGCTACTTGTTTTTTGTGTGTGCCGATGGAGGAAGGAGGGCTTTTTTAAATAATTATTAAAAAAATAGGAATTAATTAAATAGGCATGATTAAAAATATTTAAAAAAAATAGGCATTGATCGGCACATGAGGTGGCGATTTGGGATGCCACCTTCAAATGGACACCTCAGGTGCCGATTTGAGAGGTGCCAATTTGGAGGGAGGCACTAATGGCTCTCTCCCTATCCCCTTATATATATCAACCCTCTCCCCCTTATTCCTCCCACACCTCCCTCTTATCTCATTCTATCTCTTCCTCTCTTACTTCTAATTCTCTTATTTCTCTCAATCTACATTCTAAAGTAAGATTTCGACTTCTCAGCATCTCCGTCAATCTTCTATTCTTATTCGAGTAAGATTAAGATTTTTTTCGTAGAACATTTTTTGTGCATTTTTTTAGGTTTTTATCAACAAAGGATATATATTATTGCAGATATTGGAATCTATTTATTCTTTTTGGATAACATCTCTATTCAAAGACACACGTCATTCATGTAAATTTACATTTATTTATTTTTTTATTGATTAATTAGATGTGCAAAATTAGAATTATTTAAAGTAATTTAGTTCATTTAACATACATTAAAATTATGATCTTTTATATATGCAATTGCAAACATTTGTGTTATCATTTTTTTGGAGGATTTAACATATATAAGTCGAAACAGAATGAATGAAATTTAGAAAGTATTAGTAATATCAAAATTAATATTAAGACCAAACATCTTGTTATCAATTGAGCCCTAGTTGTAGGATTGATTGTCAATTGATTAAGGCCAAACATTTTGTTATCATTGCATGCACCTATAGTTGCATTTGGACCTAGTCAGATTTTAATTGCTTTTCATTTAGATTTGGAATCGAGCACCGAGAGGAAATCTACACAGTGCTTGCAGGACTCACTGTGGTGAGCACCGAAGAGTTCCCCAAGACTGGACTTTTGGATTCCATCTCTTAGTGATCAGCATCTTATTCTTATGCTAATTGCACAATTAGACAATTAAAAATTAAATTGATAATTGGAATTTTGAAATTAATTATTCTTCTAAATGTATTGATAATGTGATTTTATTCATGAACCATAACTAACTACCAATCTTCGTAATATCTTTAGATATGTCATCCAACATTGTTCATATTTTATTATATTGAGGTGGAGCAGTGAATGTGACTAACGAGCATGTAAATTATATCGGAGGATAAAAATGACCTCCTACGTGAAGGTGGATCCAGACGTAGATTCCACCTCCTACAATAGCATACCAACCTTATGGCCCAGTACAAAGAAGGCTGGTATGTTTTATATAATTATATTTAATTTTATAGTAATCTGTTGATTGATTGAATCACAAATTTATTAGGTGGATACGATTCTACAAGGAAGGACCAACCTTGATGAGATTAGGTGGTCAACTGACTTACCTTCTATGATGAAGGAAAAAGTGGAGAATACCGTTGCATACTTTGGCGACACAATTAATATGTTCTCTTTAATGTATCCTTTTCATCACTACGACCAGCAATACATGCCACAACAAGAGCCGTATACCACCGAAGCATCAAGGTTTCTTCATTTCTATAGATTTAACTAGATCTCTTTTTATCAACTCATTTTGATAAATATATGATGCAAATCCCTTTAGATATGAGTTACATGGGATTCACCGAAAAAGGATCTCAACAACAACAATCAACATTACAACTTCAGGTGACAGCAATTTCTTTCTCTAATTATCAGAGAGGTTCATTTCAGTTTTTCCAATATAAAGTAATAAATAAAATCTAAACATTTAGGTATGCATTATACGGGATTCACCAGACAAGGATCTCAATAAGAATCAACATTTAACACATCAGGTGACAACAATTTCTTTTTTTTAATTATCAGAAGATTCATTTTAGTTTTTCCAATAAGAAGATTCATTCTTATAGGATATATTGTACCTTCAAGCCAGTCACAATTTACGGGACTATTATATGCTGGTCCTTCAAGTCAATTTGACTTGGGACCCTCTCAGCTCCCACAACCAAGTCAATACAATTCCAAAGCACTTCGAGCAGATATATTTGTGATGATTCGACAAATCGAGTCAACTGAAATGGAGCGACAATTACTTAGAGTTTCCGTGCTACAACCGCAACAACTTGCATATCTACTTCGCAGACCAATGGTAGGAGTAATGATCAGAGAGCTCACACAGTCAGGTCAAGTTACTCAACCAGCTGAACCTCATATAAAGTCTTCACATCCTCCTGGTCATGTACTAACTCATTCAGAATGAAATATCAAGAAGAAGGCAAAAAAAGTCATGAAGATGTTCGTAAGAAGACAGGGGACAACACCAAAGGAGGTGAAGGAAGAGGAGGAGGTATAAAAGGAATTCTGAAGAAATTGATACCATAGATGAATGTAAATTATTTTACATTATTTTTCAAACAATGTAATTGTTATATGATTTTAATTGAATATATGCATTTCTTTTAAATGGATATGAGTTCTGATATTGAATGTTAATATTGTTAATCTATAATGGTGAATGTCTTTGTATTCGATGTTACACGATAATAAGTACTCATTTTAGAAAAAAATAACTATGTTACATGACAATAAGTACTCATTTTAGAAAAAATAACTATGTTACACGACCGTAAAATAAGAGGAATCATACGTAAAATAAGAGGAATTACACATAAAATAAGACGATCAACTTTAAAATAATTTCAATAAATTTATTTTCCATAAGGTTTGATAATTTTTCAATATTGAATATATTTAGAGTATTGCTTAAACTTGATTATTTTTTATGAGTTTTTTATCTTGTAAATGTTTTGATAGAAAATGGGAGGGAGGGGGACCGTCTGGGCACAACCCAATTCGGCACATGAGGTGCCGATTTCGACACTACAACCCAAATCCACACCTCAGATGTCGATTTGGGCGTGGTGCACCAAATCGATGACTTAAGTGCTGATAGATGGTGGTTTTTAAATACTAAACTACCATGCCTATTTAATTAATTCCAATTATTTTAATAATTATTTAAAAAAAGCCCGAGGAAGGAGATGGGGTTAGGGCAATACGGTTGGGTGAAATAGAAGGAAATGAAGTGGGGTCGGGTATGAGGTAGGAGAGAAGGGCAAGAAGGATGGATTACAAATTTTAGACAACAGTATTTCGTCAAGATAACCAAAATTTGAAATAATTCTTTATCTTACAGTTTTCTAAACAGACATGGGATTCGAATCGTTACGATTAAAATATGGAGACCTATGCTAGGATCGGACCGAAAAAAGAATGAAAGCAATAAAAAAAACTTGAGGGACTGGAATTGAAAGGAATAAAAGCAATAAACAAAACTTGAGGGACTGGACTTTAAGGAAGAGCAGCCACAATTCCAAGAAAGAAATCCGAAGCCAAAAAAAAAGAAATGGAAAAAGAGAGAGCGGCCTAATAATAAAGGAATGGGCCTTAGGTCTATGTTCTTATTTCATCTTCAGTCCACCGGATAACTGGTGTTTCTGTGGCATTAAAAAGGAAGATAGATTTGAGCCGCATCGGCTGCAATGAAGAAAATTGATGAAGCTTGATAGATTTTTTTTAAAAAAAGAGAAGAAACATCCAATGGGGGGGGAGGGGGTGTGTGTTTTAAAAAGGGAAAGAAATGGGAATGAATGAAGAAAGGTGACACATTGCCTCAGTTTCTAAAAGAAAAATAGGAGATGCTTCATGGACCTTAGACCCATTCATCTCCAAGATCCGTGCATTTTATTAAAAGATTGTTGTTGAAAAAAGATAATAAAAAAGATAAAAAAGGTGAGATAGAAAAAAAAGAAAGTTTTCTTTGCCCTTATTCAATTGTTCTCGTAACTTGGTTAAGTATCCTTTTATTTCTAACCAGTATAGGAGAAATAAGGAGTGTTGGTTAGCAGTTTTAAAACCCTACCAATATTTAAGGCACTCCATGTTAGAGTGATGAATGTTCTCTCGGTTGGAGATTCAATATTTTGCTTCATTCTTCATTTATCGTGAACTCCTTTTGCATAGATATTCCTATGGCATGAGACCATGAGCTCCAATATGCATGAATATCCCCACGACAAGTGAATGTGAACTCCAGTGTGTATGGATATTCCCACGATAGAACCAATAATCGTGAACTTCAATATGAATGGATATTCCCATGACAAATTCCAGTGACCATAACTTCATTATGCATGGATGTTCCCACGGCATTTATTTGTTATTTGACCCTTCAGGGAGATGGAGTAGTCTTCAGTTAAGAAGACATGTTGCGAGGCAGAGTTCTCCCGTTGGCAGACTTATTTCAATTCGAGCAGTTCACTACAACCTCGAGTGCCTTCTCAACAACATAGCATGAGAAGCAACACACTCCATGGCAACCGTCGGTGTATGTGTTGAGTTGATATTGGTTGAAGTGTCGTGTCTTTTGTATTGAGTGAGTGATTTTGTTATATTTGTTCAAGCTAAGTATTGCATGTTCTAGCTTGAGGAAGAGTGTTGAAGAATGTCTTTGGGGCTCTCATGTTTAGTCCCATATTGTATGATATTGGGATTTTTGTGTCTTAGTGGGGTTATATATAGAGCCCAACACCCATTTGTAACCTTTGAAAACGATGAATGAAACATCAACATTTTGAGGCGATTATCCTATGATTTCATCTCGCTCCTTAGAGAGTAAGATTCCACATAAAGTTAAACTTTTCTTTATGTTTTGTTTTTCTCTAATGCACTTCTGCATTTCATATTTAAACACTCTTGATGTGGGTAACATTTACTAGCGGGGGGGGAACAGAGGTCACATCTGACCTTGTTTGATTTGCCCGAGTGTGTCCCTCCCGAACAGCTAGAGGCATCCATGGGCCTTAAATTCTTTATTAAAGTTGAAAGCATGATCAAGAACATATCCTGATGATTACATTGTATATTGATATAATATGATCAGATTATGTGAAGAACAACCTCAATATTTGACATATAATCTCCAATTGCATACAATTCACATGTTATTTATTCCATATACATATCGGAAAAACCATCTTAATTACACATAATCGACCAAATCTCTGCATAAATCAACATATCCCAACTATATATATGGACAAAATGTTTCAAAAATATCTAGTTGCATATTATTTACGGATTCTATGGTGGGATTATATCTTACTACAATTAAGGAAGATCCGTACTAAATCACCAAGATGTAACTTAAAATAATTATCTTCATGATCTAACAACCCATATTGGTTTTTTATTACAGTGAGGAGGATATAAAATTGTATTGGATTTATATTCACAACATTGAATTTTATCAATATTCAAACACATTGTGCTATTCAAAATTGGCTCTACATTTTCCCTACATTTTATATGGGAAAGAAAAGAGGAGGATGAATTGTGAAATTTTCCCATCCATGCACCCCATAATAGCCTCTCTCTTCCCCATGTGCATTGAGCCTTACTTACATCACAAGCCCCATGTTCCCCATGCACCTTTTCCCATGCAAATATTAAATCATATGCATTGGTAATGTTTGTTGTTTTTATGTGTAGGTGAGAAGGGAGGCCACCTACAACATCTATAAAATGACCCCCTCCCATGCAAATACGAGCACTTCTTCCTCCTAGCATCCCAACGCACCTCACGCAACTCTCTCCCGCGATAGTCCATCTCTCACGCAAGCTCGCCCCCTCCTCCATTCGCGACCTCGACCAGCCCCTTGTGCATCTTCTCCTTGCACTCTGGCACCCCTTCCCGCATTGTTGTGCAGTCAACACCTCTTCCTGAACAGATGTGCACGGCCACCACTGCCAGCCCACACGCGTCCTCTCCAGGCACCTTCTCCTCACACAGCAAGCAGATGCGTCTTCTCCTCTTTACCGTGGATCTCCACGTGGCCAGCATCCTTTCTCCGTGACAGCCACCAGCCCGTGCACACAGTTTATACCTCTGCCATCTAACACGTTTCCAGTAACCTGTGTGATCGTCATCGCCGCCATTGTCATCATCTCGCATATGGATAGAGAAGAACCTCCTTTCTCATTTCTTTTTACATCTCCCTTGCACTTTGTTGTGTTAGAAACTCTTGTTCAAGTTGAATTTGGTGAAATGACTATTTGGTAACATCCTTTATTTACCCTAGTTTGTTTCTCAACATATGCAATCCAGATCTCATATCTCATTATTCTCTCTTGAAACATTGCAAGTGTCATCTCATTTCCTCCATCTTACTTTGCGATTGAGCCTCTGTTTTCTCATTTAGTTGCACTCATGCCCACATTTGCTTACTCTAAGTCATAGGAAGTATTTTCACCGTAGATCGTAATTTCTCATATTTTTTCGTCCTTCGTAAAAGATCTAAATTTGAATCAAGTTTGAAAGAAGAATAAAAATTACGAGTCTGCTTAGTCCATGCGGATACGAACCTCTACTTGCACTATACAACTCATATTTCTCCAACATGCTTGTAGTAGTAATATTATTTATTTGATTTCGATTTTTCATGGAACAACAACGACTTGATAAATTATCTTTTTAAACCGCGAAAAATCACGTCAACATTTTGGCATCGTTGCTGGGGACTAGGCAACATTTGCAGATTTTTTTCTTCACTTCAACTTGTTTTTAATATTCTAATCCGTGCAAATTTTTTATTTGCAGGCACTTGAACCCCGAAAAAATGAAGAATCCATGCATTTTTTACAAACTTGTAATTTGTTCTAAGTAAAAAATCTCCCCCTTCTCGAAAAAGCTCGCCATCAGCAGGACAAAACATTATGGATTTAGCGCTAGAAGTGCAGGCACTGTGAGCTTTCTTTTTCACTTAGGCATTCTAAGATTTATATTTCGTGCATTTGTTTGCGCATTGAATTAAATTGAAAAAAATTAAAGAAGAGTTCTTGATTGCATCATCTCGGTGGTCTTCTCCCTCTGATAATCTAATTCAATGACCATCAAAATCGTGCTTGATCATATTAAAAAGATAAGCTTGAAAGATCACCGCAGTGATCTGAACGAAAGCGGACAAAAATTTGAATGCTTGTTTGATGCAGAAAGTGAATGACAAAAAACTCACAAGCACATAGAACTCTAGGATAGAGACAAAAATCTCTGGTGCTACGTAGGATTGCAGAGAGAAATCGTAACTCCTTGACGCGTTGGACACAGGTTCTTGTGGGAAGAACAGATCATTGATCTAAGTACCGCACCCTGGATCCCTCATCCGGATTAGGACATCGATTTTTCACAATCTTCCACACCCACCTATTCATTAACGACTCCTAATTCTTTGATAACATTTGTTTAATCACTAAATTAAAATTGAAAAGATAACCGCTTTCTCGGCAATTTTTGTGTGAGTTGGTGAGTTAACAACTTGTCTGGTGTTTGTACTGTGTATGCTAGGTCATAGATCTTTAAAAAATCAATTGAAACAACCATTAGAGTATGACCCAATCTATAAAAGAAAACCCCACCCATATTGTTCAAGTGAGAAGTATGAGAATTCACATGATTTAGTAGATATGGGAGAAGAAAACCGACCTAACCCCGTGGACCTCATTCTGCATCAACTGTAATTTTTGAGAGAGGAAAATGCGACGATCCGCCACACCATAGCTCCTCTCATCCGACCACCACCTATAAGCACACACTATAACACTGCTGCTGAAGACTTAGTCCATTGGGTCCAGATTCCACTTGAAGTAGGAAACTTTGAAATAAAGCCATCATCCCTCTCCTTAATTCCAAAATACTACGGAAATGAGATTGAAGACCCCTTTCTTCACATCCAAGACTTTCGATCTTCCTGTGACACAATGAGCATCCCTGGGGTGGAAAAGGAATACATCTGTATGAAAGCCTTCACATACTCGCTGAAAGAAAGACCACTCCAATGGCTTCGAAATTACGGAACCCCTCTCACTTCATGGGATGTCATAAGGGAAGTCTTCATCAGGAATACTTCCCAATAGGAAAAACAAACGTCCTAAGACAAGCCATATCATCTTTCACCCAGAAGAACAAAGAACCCATTCACGAAGCCTGGGAATGTTTTAAGGAACTTCAAATGAAATACCCTCATCATGTGATCCTCAAATGGAAATTAGTTCAGATATTTTATGAGGGCATAGACACATCATTAAGAGAGCGATCGATGGCTCCTGTGATGGAAATTATATCAGCCACGATGAACATTTTGTATGGACCTTATTTGAAAACATGACTGATAATTCAATGAATAGCTCCTCCATTGAATAATATGGCGAGAATATGAGATCAGTCAACATAATCGATCATGAGAGATCTACCAGTGAATCATCCAAGGAAAATTATGATAAGTGGGAAACCCTCTCAAAGCAAATGGATCTCATGACCCAAACAATTGGTAATTTGGCTCTGAATAAAGTCCCGAACAACATCTGCGGGGTTACGTCTAATCCTAATGTTCAAGACTTTGATCATATATCATTCACAAACAACCAAAAAATGACTCCTGAGACTATTAACTAGATTCAAAGAAATCAAGGAGGGTCATACTCAAACACCCAAAATACGGGATGGAGAGAACAATCAAATAATGGGTGGAATGGACAACACAACTATCATTTCCAGAATCATACCCAACCCAGACAACTGATAGCACCACCAGTAACCCAATCATCCACCACTGCTATAAATTTTGATACCTTGGCTCAAGCGATACAACAACTTGGCATAGCACAACAACAGGCCACTGAAGCTCGACAGCAAGCCAACTCTGAGAATTCCTGACAATTTATCGATATCATGTCTTACATCCCAGCCTTGTCACCTCAACCTCTGCCAAATCCCAACACCAACAAGGCGAGCTCATCTAGAGTACTCCAAACTCCACCACCTGCCGGGTCTTTTACTTCACTACCTGGATTCCAAAATCAAAATCAAGGATTTTTCACATCTCCCAAAACCAATAATTCAAACTAAGGGAACACACAATAACAACCTTGGAGTCAAGTGAGTTTCAAAACATCAACCCGTCCCAACCAAACCGCCAATGTTGTAACTCTTCATAGCGGGAAAACCACATCTACTCACACTACCTCACAGACCACTGAGAATCACATCAAAGAGGAAGAGAACATTAACAATGACGAGGAACAAACTGAGATCCCCACCCCTCCGCCTTCTTCCCCGACCATAACCATCCCCTTTCATGAAGCTCTTCGCAAGAAAATCACCGGCACATCCACTATTGATCCAGAGTTAGAAAAGCTATTTCGGACATTATCATTGAAATTCCACTCCTGAAAGCCCTCGAGCAAGTTCCAGCCTTCTCCCGCTTCTTGAAGGAAAAATGCACATCAAAACGGAAATCCAAGGGAAAGAATAAAAAGGACAATGAAGATATTGAAAAACATGTGCTCTCTCGAGCAACATCCAATGCCATCTCTCAATTCCTGCCCACCAAAAAGAAAGATTCAGGAGCTCCTCTAGTTAGATGCACAATTGGTGAATTAACTTTCGAGTGCACCCTGGTAGATAATGGTGCTTCCATCAATCTCCTCCCCGCTGCTATTCTAGAGCAATTTGACTTAGGAAAGATGAAACCTGTGTCGATGATTTTACAAATGGATGATCGTTCTATGAAAAGACCAAGAGGACTACTTGAGGATGTGATAGTTGATGTCCAAGGCCATCAATTCTCGGTTGATTTTGTTGTGATGAATATGGATCAAGCTAATACACTAAGTGAAACACCCATCATACTTGGACGACCGTTCTTGGCCACCGCTAAGGTGCATTTTGATTGTGAGGATGGGGGAGTAGAATTTAAAATCAATGGTAAAGTCATTCCTGTTGATCTTGTCACCCCTACTTCTGTTGACTCTGAAATTGAAGACTATGGTTGGATAGAGAACTGTGCTTCTCTTGACATACAAAATGATTTTGCCCCTATCCATATTTCCAAAGTCCCTCTGGAGGTTAGTCTGAAGACCTTCCGATCCACTTATAAGGACATGTCTCATCAAATTGCCACATATAATCTGAACTCTGCACTCGAAGCTCTACCATGCCCTCTCACTGGTAAGGAAATTTTTATGTTAGATGAAGCCTAGGACACACTAAGCACTGAACTTGCATTGACTTCATCTATGATCATGCCCATGATGGAGCCACCATTTGAGACTATTTCATCGATAAATACAGAAGAAACTGTCCCTCTGACCCCACCAACATCTATTGTCGAACTGAAACCCTCACCACAAGATCTGAAATATACTTTCCTTGATGATGCACACACTCTACCAGTCATCATTGATGCCAACTTAGATAGCACTGAGGAAAGCCAACTCATGGAAGTATTGAAAAGGAATTCTCAGGCTATTGGATGGAGAATAACATACTTGAAAGGAATATGCTCGACATTTTGCACACACCACATATACTTTGAAAATAATAGTAAACCCTCTCGATAAATGTAAAGACGGATGAATCCTAATCTACGAGAGGTTGTGAAGAATGAAATCTACAAGTGGTCGAGTGCGGACATCATTTATCCTATTGCTGATAGTCCTTGGATCAATCCTACCTAGGTTGTCACCAAGAAAGCTGGATTGACAATTGTCAAAAATGAAAAAGGAGAGGACATACCCACCTGAGTAGCCACATCTTAGAGAGTCTGTGTCGATTATAGGAAACTCAACAAGGCTACCCAGAAAGTTCATTTCCCATTTCCATTCATTGACCAAATCATCAAGAAGCTAGCCGGAAAAGAATTCTTCTATTTTCTGGATGGATATTCCGGTTATAACCAAGTGACCATAGATCCAGAAGATCAAGACAAAACCACTTTCACTTGTCTCTTTGAGACTTATGCCTTTCGCCACATGCCTTTCGGATTATGTAATGCCCCAACAACCTTTCAAAGATGCATGATGGGAATTTTCACCGATATGATCGATGATTTCATGGAAGTATTTATGGATGATTTCTCTATTTTTGGGGACTCCTTTGAGGAAACGTTCGGATTTTTGGATAGAGTCCTACAAAAATGCAGTGAAGTAAACCTAATACTATCTTGGGAGAAATCACACTTCATGGTGAAGAAAGGGATTGTGTTGGGATATATTGTGTCAAAACAAGGGATGGAAGTGGATACATCAAAAATTGAGACCATCACTCACTTAGGTCCACCTGTGAATATAAAAGGAGTTCGACCCTTCCTAGGGCACGTTGGTTTTTACTGCCGATTTATCAAGGATTTCTCGAAAATTGCCCGTCCACTCACCAAGCTACTTGAGAAAGACCAAGATTTAAATACGTTCATTGAGGAGGCATTCGAGTCCTTCACTTTTCTGAGAAAAATTATCACTGAAGCACCTATATTACAACCCCCTGATTGGACTCTTGAATTTGAAATCATATGTGATGCTTCTGATTATGCTGTTGGGGCAGTATTGGGTCAAAGGAAAGATGGAAAACCATATGACATCCACTATGCCAGCAAAACCTTGGATGATGCCCAAAAGAACTACACTGTGACTGAGAAAGAACTGCTGGCGGTGGTATTTTCACTAGAGAAATTTTGATCTTACATCTTAAGATCCCACATAATAATCTACAGACCACTCTGCTCTAAAATACCTCTTCATAAAGAAAGATGCCAAACCTAGACTCATTAGGTGGGTATTACTGCTCCAAGAATTTGACTTGGAAATTTGAGACAAAGCTGGAGCAAAGAATGTCATGGCCAATCACTTGTCAAGACTCCCTTCATCAATCAAAAACACAATCTCAATTTCTGAGCATTTCCCTGATGAGAGTATAATGTCTGTCTCTCAACTCCCTTTGTACGCTGCCATCATAAATTACCTCATCACTTCTACATTTCCTGATAACTGGCCAAGACACAAGAAAGACAAAACCAAAGCCCAAGCTCGATACTACCACTGGAAAGACCCGTTACTCTTCAAAGAGGGTATTGATTTGATCTGGAGACAATGTCTCCCTGAAACTGAAGTCACTAGTGTCCTATCTCACTGTCACACCTCTGGATGTGGAGGACACCATTCAGGAAAGCGTACAACCGCTAAGGTCTTACAATGTGGTTTCTACTGGCCCACACTCTTTAAAGATACCCATCATTTTGCTCAGTCTTGTCATGCCTATCAGACCAATGGAACAATGACCCAACGCAACATGATGCCCCTCCAACCTATGCACATAGTCGAAATCTTTGATTCTTGGGGAATAGACTTCATGGGACCTTTCACCACCTCACAAGGCTATCAACATATCCTACTCGCCGTTGACTACGTGTCCCGTTGGGTAGAACACATTCCCACTCGCGCTACTGATAACGCTACTGTTGTCATATTCTTGACCAACCTTTTTTCTCGATTTGGATTACCAAAGGTGGTCATTAGTGATGGTGGAACCCACTTCCTGAATGCTTCAGTAAAGAATCTACTTAAGAAGAATGGAGCCGAACACCATATCTCAACTGCCTATCACCCACACACAAATGGAATGGCTGAACTGTCAAATCGAGAAATCAAAACCGTACTTCAGAAAATTGTCTGCTCTGATCAAAAAGACTGGTCCCAACACTTGTCATCTGCTCTCCGAGCCTACCGTACAACCTTTCGTACACCCTTAGGAATGAGCCCATACCGATTGATTTATGGAAAATCATGTCATTTACTCACTGAGATTCACCATAAATCACTTTGGTCGATCGAGAAATGCCATTTAGATTATGATGAGGCTGGAAAAAGAAGGATGATGGATTTATCTGAATTAGAGGAATAAGATCACAAGCTTATGACAACAACTTGTTGTACAAAGAGAAAATCAAAATATGGCATGATGCGAACATTTTGAGGAAACAATTTTTGAAAAATAAAAAAGTATGGCTTTTCGATGCAAAATTGAAATTATTCCCAGGAAAGATGAGATCGAATGGAAAAGGATCATACATCGTAACCCAAGTTTTTGATAATGGATCAATAGAAATCTATGACCCACACACCAAAGCCACTTTCAGAGTCAATGGTCAAAGATTAAAACCCGTTGTTGAATCCTCTGGTCCCATGCATGTTTGTGCAACATACCTTCTACAGGAACAATAAGCAGTACACATCGCCGAGCTGAGGCGTTAAATCATGCATTCTCGTGAACCTCTCCTCACAGGTATCTTTTCTTCTTATTTCTCACATGTTTATTTTCACTGCATTGCATTAGATAAGTATGGGGGTACACCTCTTTACAAAAAAACCCAACAAAATCCAAAAATACGTTTTCACATCACTCGTCCAAATCTATTGGTCCTCTAAGTCATGAGGACATGACTTCTGATAAGCATGGGGGGGTGTTTGCATATTTTTCAAAAATTGCATATGTTTTACAAAAAGAAAGAGAAGAAGAAAGAGAGAAAATAGCCAAAAATATGACCTTCCCTATTTTTATCATACTTTTGAGAAATTAGCTCATCATTGCATAGATCATAAACTGAAGCTGAGTTAACCCTAATCCACTTAATTCCATCAGAATTTCACTAGGTATGAGTTTTTAAGCTTTCTTCAGGTCCATATGGATGCCCCTTCCGTATATCCAATTATCATAGTTGTTGACTGAGGGTTGTTGACCCGTGACTCTGAGGGCACGCCCCTCTCATTCTCCCTACTCGGTGGCAGTTCTCGGGCGAATTCCAGAGTCCTCTAGAATTTCGACTGGCATGTATCAGACTGCTTAATGACTGCAACGGGTGTTCTGTCTGTAAGGGTTCGCCAGCGAGAAAGAGATAACTCAGCCTTAGGCCGGGAAAGTGTTATTTATTATCGATATGGACTTTATTCTCTCAGTTCCACTAACTCTACTAGTAAATGAACTTCTGTATCTAGCTAGATCACCTGAGCAACTAGTAGCACTCTTAAACTCTTCAGTGGATATTAAGCAACTGCACATTGTACTTAGCTTGATCGAGTTTATTTTATGAGATACAATACAATCTAGTTGAGGTGAGGAGTTGTCCTCTTAGTTGTGCCAATGTCTGAACCTTGTCTATAGTTAGTGAAGGAACTTGACTCAGGGGCAACATGATCTCTCTAATCTAAGTATGTCAGCAAATAAGCCAGTATCGTGCCTCCAAAGTCAATATTAAGCTGATACTACCTTTGATACCAAACTCAAAATAAAAACACCACAAAAAGGCATATTACAATACAAAAGAATGCCAAAAACCACCAATCATGCAAAGATGTGTGAAGCAAAAGCAATGAAAGAAGACCACCAACTAACCCTTCTCCACCAACAAGCCATGGTAGCAGCCCAATGATGCTACCTAATTTCTTAAAAGAGGCCCAAAGAGGCCCAGGATTATGCTCTGCAAAAGGAAAAAATGAGAGAAACGGACCATAACGGTCTATGGAAAACCCCAAAAATTAAGTCCCATTCTCCAATAAACTATGACCTATTTTTCTATGCTGACATACTTGGGTGGAAAGAGAATACGCCTGAATTCAGGTGAGACCGAGGCTATATGTATAGGGAATCATTCGATACCTTGGTAGATTGTGTTGTTAGCTCGTTCTCTTTACTCACGAAAGCTAAAACATTACTAACACTGTTTATATCCATTCAAAGTCAAAGAGAATACTTTTTTTAGGGATGAGCTGATCTGATCGACCTTCTGAAACCATGTCTGATTTTGTTGGAACTGAGAGGCTGTTGAAACTACAAAACTCAAGTCAGCTCGACAATTCGAACAAATCATTAATCCATGGGTCGACTCTACTGAAGTTTGTGTATTTGTGTGTTCAGGATCTGAAAACTCGAGACTTTGTGGGTATGTCTGCTGCAAACCCTCACCCGATCTATCTTGGTTGTTTTCCTTGTCCTTCATTATTACTTATCTTATTCTTGCTCGAGACTAGCAAGATTTAAGTATGGAGGTGTGATGATTACATTGTATATTGATATAATATGATCAAATTATGTGAAAAATAACCTCAATATTTGACATATAATCTCCAATTGCATACAATTCATATATTATTTATGAAACTGCCTGGTTGTTTCAAAAAAAAATTCAAAATGACATTATCCTGGATTGATTGGATTTATTAAATACCTTAAATTCTCTCATTACCTTCTTTAAAAACCCAAAGACTCAACCCCCCTACGTCACTTTTTTGAGAGAAAGAGAGAGAGAGAGAGTTGGAGAGAGGAAGGGGATATCTCACCGGCGTCCCTCTTCATTGTAGGAGAAGGCGGCGTCGAATCCGAGGAGGAGAACACGGATCCGTGACCAAAAAGTAGGCGCAATGACCCCGTCGGGTAGAGATAAGCTTTGGATCGAGGTATGTCTCGGTTTTAGGATTTCGATTTCTAGATGTATGTATTGGTTTAGGATTAATTTTAAACGATGATCACTTGCGAACTATGATATTTAATTTTATGTATTGTCATAGGACCTTATGTATCAACAGAAGTTATGTACGAATTTTTTTATCTCTAATAGTATGCATTGGTTTAACAAGTAAAACACGTGTGCATAATGATCTTTTTAAAATATCTAATAGTATGAGCTAGATTCGTATGATGATAAGATATTGGTTCTATTTGAATCAAGATCTCTGAATATGAGCAACAATCCTTTGGAAAATATGAATGCCTGTAGAATAGTGCTAAAAAAACTAGTATCTCGAGCCTATTGGATAACACGTATGTGCATAGTACTTGAGGAAGATTTTCATCTCGGGGAATCGATTTGATACGATGACGAACAAGGCTATACTAATTTAATCACCTTTTATTTTTTAGTTAAGCTAAATAGGTAAAGAAATGTGACTAATGGATTATTGCCGATTATTACTAGTTGTTATACTGTAATAGGTAATTATAAAATATCCCATACAAAAGTTTGAATATCTGCTCTTTATTATGTACAACTAGACGTTCCTGAAGATAAATATGTAATACCATAAACTTCACAAGAATGGCTTTTACATAAATTAGTCTTTTCAAATTTTCAAAAGAAGAGGATTTCTGTATTGAAATTGGAGTGGTTCAATCTTTCAACAAAGTTTATTATTCATAAAAATAATACAGAGAGTTGGATTGAATATGAAGATCCCTGTTAACTCGTTATATTACTGTTCCTCAAATTTCGTATAATTGAGTAGAGATGCATCTTATTATGGTTATATGGAATGCTTCATCAAAATTCTTCATATGAATACTTTGCATGAATTTTTGTTATATGTAATACACATAGATAGAGACACGATAGTACAACCTTCACTATTTTATAAACCCTCACTAATTATTTATGAACGCATACTATGTATTGCATGAGACAAGACTAATTATAGTTATAGGTGAGCAATAACGTTGAAATAATCTCAATTAACTCACTATCTATGAATACTACATGTATTTGTCCTGACATAATCTAACAAAAAAATGTGCCCACGGTGTACGTTATATTATTAGTTCTTGAAATAAAAGATGTACTTGTTACATTCACGGAATAGCTAGTTAAAATATTAAAATGGACGATTGTTAAGATTAAAGGTAAGTGTTATTCCAACATGATATATAATATCACACCAGAAGAATTTTGATAATCTTAAACAAGATTTAAGGCACAGACTCATAAGGAGTCGCATGGACGACCGCATGGGGTCGTATTAGCCGCAAGGGGCAACGCCGCAAGGGGCGTATGGTTGCAAGGAACCACAGAGGCAAAAGTTAAGTCTTCTAAAGTTGTAGCTACACTGTCATGTCATGCCACGGACCGCAAGTGCCAGCGGTTAAAAAACGTATAAAAAGATACGTAAATGAATGTTGTGCAAGAAAATGGTTTATAAAGGAAAACCATCATGAAAAATGCAAGGAATGCTTTAATAAGAGAATGAACCATCACATGTTATGCTAAAATTGGTTTAAGAAAGTTAAACCATCAAAGTCATGGGGGCTAATATGTAAAGTGGTTTATATGTTTTATAAGTATATAAATTGCTTAGTTTTTTTTATAAATCATGCCACAAGTAGAAATAAATGTTTGTCATGCCTACTTATGCAATTTACCTACTTTACATGTATAATCATGTTTATGAAAGAAGCCAAGCTAAACATGATAGGGATCGAACTTAGACATGCGTGGGAATTATCTAGGCACGAAATGAGGTGTATACATGAAAATCCAAGTATATGTTTTATAACAGATCAAGGACCGTTAGAATACCCATGCATGGACCTCGATGCATACTGGGCATTAGGCTCATACAAATTATGTTTGTTAATTTCAGGTGAAGAGCAAGGTTGATTGCTTTTTCTGGATCATGCTACGGGCCCATCGAGATTGCTGGCATTGTACGATTTATCTGTGAAGATCTAGTGGATATCTATATGCCCACAGGAACTATCGAGTTGTTATTTTTTTTAATTCTAGATTAGTTAATTTTTTTCCAGTTTAGAGTTGTAATAATGGAACTCTAGTTGGAGATATTTTATGGAATTGATATTTATCTCTGCTCATTATGTGCCATTTGTTGATATTTTGGTAACGGGTCGGTCGTGCGATCAACTATCGCCTGCTTCCGCAGATTGTCACGATCCGTTCCGTTACAATTTATTCCATATACACATCGGAGAAAATCATCTTAATTACACATAATCGACCAAACCTCTACATGAATCAATAGATCACAACTATATATGGACAAAATATTTTCAAAAATATCTAGTTGCATATTATTTATGGATTCTATGGTGGGATTATATTTTACTAAAATTAAGGAAGATCCATACTAAATCACCAAGATATAACTTAAAAAATTATCTTCATGATCTAACAACTCATATTGATTTTTTATTACAGTGAGGAGGATATAAAATTGTGTTGGATTTATATCCACAACATTGAATTTTATCAATAGTCAAACACATTGTGCTATTCAAAATTGGCTCTACATTTTCCCTTAATATTTTATATGGGAAAGAAAAGAGGAGGATGAATTATGAAATTTTCCCACCCATGCACCCCATAATAGCCTCTCTCTTCTCCATGTGCATTGATCCTTACGTACATCACAAGCCTCATGTTCCCCATGCACCTTTTTACCATGCAAATATTAAATCATATGCATTGGTAATATTTGTTGTCTTTATGTGCACGTGAGAAGGGGGCCACCTACAACATCTATAAAATGACCCTCCCATGCAAATACGGGCACTTCTTTCTCCTAGCATCCCAATGCACCTCACGTAACTCTCTCCCGCGATAGTCCATCTCTCACGCAAGCTCGCCCCCTCCTCCATTCGCGACATCGACCAGCCCCTTGTGCATCTTCTTCATGCACTCCGGCACCCCCTCCTGCGCTGATGTGCGGCCAGCACCTCTTCCTGAACTGCTGCGCGCGGCCACCACTGTCAGCTCACGCGCGTCCTCTCCAGGCTCCTCCTCCTCCTCACGCAGCAAGCATCTGCGTCTTCTCCTCCTTACCACGGATCTCCACGTAGCCAGCATCCTTTCTCCGTGACAGCCACCAGCCTGCGCGCACAGTTTATACCTCCACCATCTAACGCGTCTCCAACAACCCGTGTGATCGTCGTCGCCGCCATTGTCGTCACCAGCCTCTGTTTTCTCATTTAGTTGCACTCATGCTCACATTTGCTTACTCTATGTCATAGGAAGTATTTTCACCTTAGATCACAATTTCTCATATTTTTTCCTTCGTCGTAAAAGATCTAAATTTGAATCAAGTTTGAAAGAAAAATAAAAATTGCGAGTCTACTTAGTCCCTGCGGATACGAACCTCTACTTACACTATACAACTCATATTTTTTCCGACATGCATGTAGTAGTAATATTATTTGTTTGATTGTGATTTTTCGTGAAACAACAACGACTTGATAAAATTATCTTTTTAAACCGTGAAAAATTGCGTCAGCATATCCCAAGACCTTCAATGCATTCTCAGTTGGAGAATGTAACACACTATAGAAGTTGACGGCGAGCTCCCAGATTGGTCGGAGTTCTACCTTGGTTAGTCGAGGCTGCTCAGAAAGGAAGAAGGCGTCAACAGATGCCATGTGTTATTTTCTCTGCTGTTGGATTATATAGGGGGTGCAGTATTTGCCGATTGAATCCTCTGCTGCAACAGTTGCTGCAGCAAGCTCCGCACTAGCGACTGCAGTTGCTTGATCTTGATCAAGCGGTTCATATGAAATTACACGGTACGGGCTAAAAAAATACGATTGCGTATAAACCGTTCGATCAAGATCGAGTGACTTCAACCGCTACTGCAAAGCCTACTGCAGCAACGACTACAACAAAGAATCCATCTCCCAGTATTTGCACCCAGCCCCCACACTATTCTTAGTACGGCTAAAGATCCCCGTTCACGTTCTTGGCATTTTTTAGAAATTACAAACTCAAGTTTCTGGGAGCTTTTTTTATTTTGTACTGAGTTTTACTTGGTTTTTATATTTATTTTGAGATGCATGTTAGGTTTCATTGAATAAATTGTTAAAAAATCAGATCTGTTAATTTATGATCTCATTCCACCACTCCTCGAGTAGGTACTTAACGTGCCTACGGAATTGCATAGGAATTTGAAAATAATTTGAAATTCGGACCCAAATCAATTATTTGCTTGTCATTTATTGGTTTTTTCTAGCCTTTGTTTCTCCAGAATAAAACTATCCTTCTATACTCCACCTACATATCTATCATCCATAATTTTAGTTTCAAAATCATTACTGTTTATTACTTTCAAAAAATTAAAGGTCATAAAATGCAAATTAGATTGAAAAAAATCACAAAAACTCTGAAATACTTTTAAACATTCCAAAGATTATTGTGTCGGTTTTACTATATAGTATCATCTATCCAAAAAAAACATAAAAAAATATCATATATAATCCTTGAAAATCTAAAAACATTGAAACTCTATAAATCACATAGTAACGTTGAAACATTTGTTTTGATATTGTTTTGATCAATGAACAAAAGCTCAAGGAAATCTACATATAGTTGTTTCTGCTCAATTGTTATTCATTTTAGATGCAAGGACAATGTTGAATTGCATCGCAAAGTATCTCAAAAGCACTGTGGAAGTAGAAGGCATGATCAAGTGTTCTAATTAGTATGCCGAGTTAAGTAGCATGATGAATCTCCAATAGGAGTTGTTATAGAAAACTTCTTTTTTTTTGTTATCGAGGCATATTGTAATGAACTAGCATATAGATGTAAAATGCGCAGAGCCTTTCATGCATAGGCTCACTCACAAGTCTGTTGCACTAGTATACGACCCAATTGAACGAGCATACCTCAGCTTGCTCTCTCCGTCATCTTGAACACACACTATAACACGGGTACATAACACTAGTGCACTAGTAAAATCATTTATTATGCATCAGTATCCTTGTTGCACCAGTTCATACTCTTGATAAGATCAAACCAAATGCAATGGTAGAACTCTGATGTACACCCTAGCACTTTTGACTATTAGAATTTGAACCTAGCCGTTCCAATGCTTATTCGAAACATAACTAAAATTGCATTGGTACATCTCTTTACACACCTGTACAACTTAGCCACTGAAATCTTATAAACCCTTGTGTTTTACCCTGGTCCCTAGATGCATTAGTACACGCAACTTTGCATCAGTACATGATTTTTCAGTTAGAGTGAAGATATTTTTAACATGTACTACTCTAAGGGCTCCCTTAAGCCTATACAAGAACACTATACTCTACCTTTTAACACACACCAAGAGTGCAACTTCTTTACTTGTGTTCAATACATTCTACTCCTTGTGAGTCATTTTGCATGACAAGAAGATTCTAGCTCTGTAAAGCAGTCTCCGATATTCACATTCTTCTTGTCCTCTCTTGAGATTTCTCTGATTCCTTCTACTTCAACCCATTTTGATTTACATCTTGTATTTTGTATATGTTTAAAGGCTTTATTAGAATATTGTATCTTTTACTATATTCTCGATTAAGAGGCGCTTTGTCTGAAGACCTTTCTTGTCAAACATAAGATAACCCTTGTGTGAGGTTATGCACCTTGAAGCATTCTCCACTAAAGCCTTTCTTCTTCTTTAGGAGATAAATCTGGTAAGTTATGTGCTAGTAAATGGTTTGGACTTTCCTAGAAGTAGATCATATAATGAGAGTTGGTACACAAAAAGCAGGTTAAGCTTATGGCACAAGTTGTATACCTTATGTAGGGTGAACTTTCATAAATCTGTGTGTATCACACTCTACCTTTTCTTAAGTGCTTCTAGTTATTGTTGAGCTATAATTATCTAAGTTGATCATTTTCTACATAAAACACTATTACTTGCTCTAGTATTTCTTCAATAAAAAGTTAGGATACTCTAAAAAAGATAAAAGTTTATATATTGTATATATCAAGTAACATATCATATGAAAATACTTCTTTAAAAAATTTGTATCCTTAGCCATAAATAATGTCTTTAAAACTTGTATCTGAAACCAAATTTGTTTTTGAAAACCTCTTCTTTAAAAATTTAAAAATAATAAATAAAACTATTTAAAAACCAAAAAATATTATATAGTATATAAAATACACAAATATTCTTAAACTTATCTTTTATAACTTATTACACTTAATTCTTATAACTTTACACCTTTTTTAAAATATAAAATTTCATTTTATGTATATACTCTAACTAGTTTTAAATTTAAAATTGTTTTAAAAATTAAATCAAACATCAAAAAAATAAAAAAAGAATAAAATTATAATATAAAAAAAGGAATAATTCATTAAAATTACAAAGTATTTCTGCATATTCCTATATCCGAGTATCGCCAAAATTTAAAAAAAATCGCAAAACTAAAAATCGAAAATAGAAAATTTGCGAAAACCTCAAAAAACACTCAAAATTCATAATACCGAGACTACAAGAGACAAATCTTAGCAACACAGGCTATGTGATTACAAGAAGCACACCTTTTTGGGTGGTAGTTCCCTAGAAAGGGAAGATTCATCTTCTTCCATCTCAATAAAAGGGATGGGCAAAAGGAGCATCTAATCTATTGGGACAAAGGGAAAGAAATAGAGTGAGACTTCACAATTCACATACAACCCAATCTAACTCCATTGAAAAACAAAATCCAACCAGGGTAAGAAATCCCAATTTATCCCACCAATATTCCATCCAATTCACATTTAAAAGATATTCTCCTTTATGTACTACATAAAGTCAACACCCAACCACCCAACCATCTACTCTAACACATCCTCCTTTTAATTTACCATTCCATCCATCATCCATTCCAAAAATCAATCAATCCATTGAATGAGACATTCACCATCAATAAAACTCGATCCTTTGTGAAAAAAACCCTAAAGGTTCCATTGTGAGTATGTGATTCTCTCCTTCAGGTTCAAGTCCCTCAATTAACATTCTTAGATGATCCATCCTTAAGCCAAGGTGTTTTACTCTTCCATTCAATCGAAAGAATATCAATTGCCATCTTTCTTGCTCAGACACGCCATGAAACATGTCCAAAGGCTCTACCCCAAGCATTGTCATCCACTTTCATCCTTCTTCTCTTTATTTTATTTTCTTGTCAACTTTTTATCGACTTTTACGTTTTGGATTCTTACTTCATGCAAGTATCATTAAAGTACCAATTGATCGACTTTGTTTAGTCAGAACCATTGTCTCCCCAAAAGATCAACCCATGACACAAGATCGGGCATACTACAAAATCATCTCATCTAGACTCGATTCACAAAGATTAAAGGATCGTGTATTTTCTCAAGACTTTGCACAAGTATCATGGAGAATTTCACAGATCACAAAGATATCCAAACTCTTGATGTTTCAAAAGAAGTCACTCACAATTTTCGCATTTGTCATTTCAAAATTTTCTTGATTTTAAACATTTTATATTTTACAGAAATTATATCCAATAAAAAATATTACAGTCAATTTGGATAAATTATAGAATCTTTGTCTCTATGGATTTGACCGTGAGTTGCCTTGTAATATCCTTCATGCACAATATAGCAAATTTAGTAAAATAAACCATTTGAATTGTGTTTTTACTTCATACTAAAGATTTTCCAACATAAAACTCAGATCATCACTTGATAAGATGACTCAACAAGACTCCATGGGTCCGTTTGGTTACCAGGTTACCCCGAGGTAACCCGATGTATTCCCTTACATTACTGGGTTGGAATTCCATCATAAATCAAGGTGACATCGCATCACATTCTTTATTTTAAACTCTCTCTAACCCTCATAACCATCCAAACAACTACTATTCATAGGAGGTTGCCCCACCCCATCCTAGTAACCAAACAGACCCATGGACATGAGCTCCACCATCACCTGTGAGGCCAGTGAGCCATCTTCTCCGATACCCATATCATGTGCTACTCAATCCATGGCATCCTTCAAGAGGTGCTCTAAGAGAGTCTTCCAGCAGCCTAGAGAAGAGGACACCGTTAGATGTATTATCCGACGGTGCAAACTCAACTCTACCGAGGCCCACTCCATCAGTCACCCAATCACTAGAGAAGAAGGCTACAAGTGTTCTACATGCTAATCCCCCACCACTTTTTATCTGTTAAAACTAAGGGTGCTAATCGAATTGAATACCTTCGAATCCATCATTATTCTGATTCAATTCATTATAAAAGTTTCCAATCCGAACTCGAATCGAATTTTAAATGAATTAGCTAATTTAAATTCAAATTCAATTCATTACGAGTTTCGAATATTCAAATTCGACTCATTTTATTTTGAATTTGAAACGTAAGTTGATGTATTATAACTAATATTATATGAAGAATAATATAATATAAATATTTTATTGTAAAATTCTAATTTTGAATATATATCATTGAGATAAGTTACAAACTATATAATCAAGGAAAATATCAAACCAATACAATACAATGGAAAAAAGTACCTATTTTTACAATTATTATATATCTTTTACAATCTAAATATACTTTTTTTCTTTGAGAAGTAATATATAAATACAATATAATTATACGAGGCTGTCAAAGAGTTAAAATATCATTGACGAAAAAGATGAACATGATATAATGGCCATTGCATGTTAATGCAAGTCATGATCAAACTTCTATAGAACGTTGATACAAATTAACATTATTATTTAAAATAATGAGAATAGTAAAAAAATAATGTAGCAATATAAAACCTCTTCATTGAGCATGAGGATCTTCATCATGTTTTGTAGGCTCCTGATTGTATTAGGTGGATATAAGGACTAATATAATATATATATATAGCAAGTAACATGTCATGGTTTTAAGTAGAATGAGCAAGCTTTAACATATACATGCAATGTTTATAAATCCAGGAAGAATGATGGCGACATACGCATGAACATTTCACTTTTGGATCGCATGCAATAATTAGTACAATCACGACCAAGATATGATCAAACTTTTATAGAAAGTTGATACAAATTAACATTATTATTTAAAATAATGAGAATAGTAAAAAATAACGTAGTAATATAAAACCTCTTCATTGAGCGTGGGGATCTTCATAAAAAAAACTAAACCATAAAATGAAATATACATAATTTTCATGTACAAAGGAACAACTTACATCAAGAGAAGAACTTGTATAATACTCATATGATGACAAATTCCATCTTGACAATGATATTCATCATGGATTGTCGTGTATGGAAAATCAAAACAAAAAATCAGACAAAAGATATATAAATAAATTTCAAGGGCCACAACAAATGTTGAGGAACTCCAAGTAGCAAAATCATCATTTTCATGTATTAGGAGAAAGTCCACCATAATCTACCTCAAGCTTTTGGAATATTTGGTAAATAATGAAAAAGAGAATAGAAAAGACAGTGTAAGGAATATGGGAACATGAAAATAAATATGTGGGTGAGGAATTAGAATAACAATCTTAAATATTTGATCTCTCCTACTAGATTTTATAACATTATATATTTTTACTCTTTTTATATTCAATATTTAGTCTTTAACTAATAGGATTAAACATGCACACACACGCACATGCACACACACACACACACACACACCAATGCCCACGCCCACGTGCATGTGCACACGCATGCACATACACCACTTGAACTTAGTTATAAAGTGGAAAGGGAAGACATTGAATCTTATTAACGGTGCTTGATGTTGCATATACATGTCACGCATTGAAAAGTCATGTTGGTGTATTATGGGATTATGGAAATCATAACGTGAATTCTGGACATGATAAATCATACCATTTGAGGCTAGATATGATTATAAACTTAAAAGTAACCACTTAATAAATGTAGAAGTTGATTTTGGAGTATCCTTAGATGCTTGCACATGTTATGCTTAGAGATATAATGCAAATGCTAATTTTTTTCAATGTAAATTAAACGGCGTAACTTTTAGTACAAATAATATATTATTTTCTGCATCTATTTACTTAGAAATGAATTTGAATAAATGCGTCAATCTTTTGATGTAATTATGCTATAATTCCTTGCACAAGAATATTTGGAAAATATCCTAATATACCTAAAGTGGGAATGTTACATGTATGTATGTAAATATGTATGTATTGCATGCATGTATACATGTATGTACTACCTATATGAATATAAATATATGGATGCATATATACATATATGTGTGTATTTAATACCGAATCAAATCGAATTTATCGAACGAATTCATGTTAATGAAAATTCAATTCATCTGGGAATCGAATTTACAAGTTAAATTCAAATTCAGTTTATTTGGTTTGGAATCGATTTTTTTTGAATTTATATCAAATGAATCCTAATTGTTCGAATGACTCAGTTCAATTAGCAGCTCTAATTAAAATCATTAGGGGATCTAAGTTAAATAGACTTTATGTTTTATTACAAATAAGCCCCCTTGTCTGGGTATTTTGCTTGCTGAATGATGCAAGTTTTGAAAATTGTCACCAAGTCCTTATTGCGAGCTTATAAGTTGTCAATAGAATTTTATTTTGCATATCAGTTTCTAAAATGTGAGTATTTCATATCTTGGTTAATTTTCTGTTTAAATTATTTACTATGGGTTGTATTAAGTAACCCTGTTTTTTATTTTAATAAAATATCTCATGTTTTCTATTTCCCTTTATATATATTTGTTTGTTTTGCCATGTCAAAATGATTTCGAATTATCTAGGGCTAATATGGATCAACTTAGGTCTTTAAAAAAGTATTCATTGTAGACCATTAGCGGCTCTAAAATATCTTATCTTGGATTTTCTAAACTAACTTCAGTTTTGAAGTTAAAATCAGTTTCCTCTCTTTCTTTAAAAATTCTTTAAAAGCACAAGATTAAAGAACTCACAAAAAAGGAAATTACCCAATGTTCTACCATGTAGATAATATAAATATTAACTTTAGTTTTCAAAATTACTATTGATTACTATATTTAGAAATTGAAAGATCGTGAAAATATCAAAGTAGCTTTTAAAAAAAAACTTTAAAAATTTGTATGTATATATAGCTCTCAAAGAAATATAAAAAAAATCATAGTATATTCCCCTTACATTGGCGTATATCCCTATAAAATATTTTAAAATTAGGATTTTTATCACATGTTCCCTTCTTAACTTATTTAATATAAGTTATGCCCATCCTTTTTTTTAATATCAGTTGTACCCCTACATTGTTACAAAACTCACAGTTTTGCCCTTCCGTTAAAGATAGAGTAGGGGCATAACTAATGATACAAAAGGACACAGTTGTGAATTTCGTAGGAAGGTAGAGGCAAAAACGATATTAAGAAAGAGGAAGGTCATGGCAGATATTGCAGAAATCAAGAAGGGCAAAAGTGATAAAAATCTTTTAAATTATTCACCTAAAAAACTGAAATCATGGAAATCACCCATTAGAAAGGAGAGGAGAAGCAATTGCATGTAAATGCAACATTGCAACAATAGGACAATTATGGTCGTTGTATCCGTAACTGGAGGAGTATAGGATTGTAGTGATGGCATAATCTCCCTTGGAGAAAAATGTGAAGGGTTGCCCTCCTCAAGTTTCTTCTTTTTATATGGTTGTTTTTACAGTTTTCCATTCCAAGATCATGAAATTACTGTTTGGTCTGATCTCTTTGGCAATAACAATTGTGCCCCTACTCTCTTGAACCTTTAACAGTTATGCGCCCTGGCTTAGTTGTCGTCTCCTCCCCATCACCCCTAGTCCCTTGCTTTCAATACCCCTTATGGTCCCATCTTCTCGCAGCCCCCTCCACATCGAGATCTCCAACCATTTTCCTTCTCCATCCTCGTCCTCCCCATTCCCTTCCCCCGTTGCCTTGAGCCCCTTTCATGCCACAACCCCATGTACTTGCATCATGCTCCCCCACGAGCTCTCCGACCCCTTCTTCCTATTTGCCCTCCTCTGTACACCCACCACCCACCTCCTCCTCCCCATTCCATCCCTTCAGCACATAGCTTCCTTGCACCGAGCTCTCTAGACCTTTCTACCCATTGGTCCTCCTTCGTCAGGAACCCACCTCCTCTCCCCTCTATTACCTCCCCTCGACTCCTAGCTCACAATCCCCTTCTTGTGATGCCCCTCTCCTCATAGTCCACTCTACCTCAAGCTCTTCGATGCCCATCCCATAGTTTCCTCCACCCCTTGCCTACCTCCACTCCACCCTAACTCCCTCCTCCATTGCCCAATAATATAATCCCTTAGTACCTATTCCTTCCCCTCCTCATGAGGATAAACATAGCTAAGTAGAATGATGGCGTTGATGAATACCTTCTGGAAGGAGGTGACATAGTCGTTCCTAGATGGTGAGGCAAGTTGAGGTCCTAGGGTGGCGGTGCCTAGTGGAGGAGCAAAGGGAGAGGGTACGAGTATGCTATAAAAGGTGGTATATTGACAGTTTCGAAAGATGGATATTTTGTGATATTTATTAATAGATTTGAAATCTATATGCATTGTAGGGAGTATCATTACATGTAGAACAATTGTTTCCACTATTTTCTGGACATATCACACTAGACTATGGCATCTCAATTGGGACATCGAGCAAGACATGCATGACTATCCTCATCCAAAGAGGGATCACGTGATAGTTAGGCATAGCAGGCTAGACTTCTATGAGAATTGTGTTATTGGAAAACTGAAATTAATGACTTTTAGTATTATTGAAAAAAGAATAAAGGGCACTTGATTTTATTCGCTCTGATCTATGAGGGCCATTTCAAGTTTCCTCCAAAGGTATTACACGATACATGCTAACTTTATTGGATACTAATCTGGAGAGGTCTAAATATATGACACAAATCCACAAATTAAGTGTTTAAAAACTTCAAGTACTGTGAAAGGACTGTTAGAAAAACAAACTAGAAAAAAGATCAAGAGGTTGCAGACAGATTGTGGCTAAGAGTTGTGTTCTACAGAATTCAAGGACTGCAAAAATGAAGGCATTGCTAGACATCGTATAATCAGGCATACTCCATAACA
Organism: Ottelia alismoides; assembly: GCA_037367405.1. Classification (NCBI taxonomy): domain Eukaryota; kingdom Viridiplantae; phylum Streptophyta; class Magnoliopsida; order Alismatales; family Hydrocharitaceae; genus Ottelia; species Ottelia alismoides. The sequence goes on from JAZKJV010010228.1 coordinate 219,215, forward strand.
TATTGGAGTTGAAGAATGCAAGAATAGAATTAGAGCGAGTTGTTGTATGATGTTGAATGCAATATTAACAAAGGATTTTTTGGTTGAAGCTATTGCAATAGTGACCTTCCTTGCGAACCGATGTCCTTCATCAGTTCTAGATAACCTAAAATAAAAAAGGTATGGTAAGAATATCTCCCTGATTATTCTGATTATGAATATTTTTGGTCGGCATGCATATGCACATGTTCATCAAGGAAATCTAGAATCAAGATTGATTAAATGCATATTTCTTGGGTATACATATGAGGTGAAGGGATAAAGATTGTAGTCTTAATTCAAAAGCATAAAAAATCAAGATTATAAGAATGTCATATTCAATAGTATACCATGTGTGTGTGTGCATGTTCCTTCTCTCTGATATAAATGCAGATGTGAGCATCGCCAAGTAGGTAGAGCATCAATAAGAAGAGGAAAGTGCAACAACCAATAGGTGATAGGGAGGAGTGCGTTGCAGACGGATGAGGATGGAGACTGATCAAGACACCTTCTAGTTTATGCAGATTCAACATTTGCTTATGCATTATCTGTTGTAGACGAAACATGCGCTGTAGGAGAGACGAGCAGTTTTTTAAAGCTATTTCATCATAATACTCAATAGATTAGTTCGCATTAATGAATGATGAGATAGAATCTCTTCATAAAATCAGACATGATTTCTTATTCAACTACTAGATGGACAGAAGGTAATTGTCTTCAAATAGATTTCCAAAAATAATGAAGGCGTCTCTGGATCTCTCGACGTGATATACAAGGCAAGACTAGTCTCCAAAGGCCTTATCCATGTAGAGGGTATTGATTACAATGATTTGTTTTCACCTTTCGATAAAGTACATCTCCATAGGATTCCTACTAGCAATTATTGTTGTGAATTACTTGGAGTAGTAGTTATATGTGAATACAACCTTCTTACATGGAGAACATAATATGTATACATGCATCAACCTGAAGGATAAAAAGTAAAAGAAAAGGAAAATCATGTTCTCATATTGAAAAAATCTCTTTATGGGTCACAGTAATTCCAGAGAAAAAATGAAGGCCTTACTTGATGGAGAATTTATGATGAAGAATCTTGGTATAACCAAGAAGATATTTGGAATGGAGATGCACATAGATCGCAAGGATATAAAGCTATATTTGAACCAAAAGAGCTATCCGCGAAAGAAGTTGGAGCATTTTGGCTTAACATATTCCAAACCTAAGAAGATTCTACTTGGCTCTCATTTCAAGCTATCTACATATTTGGCTCCACAAACGGATGATGAGGATGAGTATGCATCACGAATTCGTTACACTAGTGTTTTTGAGAACACAATGTATGCTATGATATACACTCACCCAAACATCATCCATATAGTTGGTGTCATGAGTAAACACATGTCACATTCAAGAAAGGGGGTCACTGGCTTATTTTGAAGTGGATTCTGAGATACATGTGAGGTACCATTGGGTTCCATCTTGAGTTTGGTAGGAGTAAGGATGAATTCATTAGCTTTGTTAATGCTGACTATGCATGTGATCATGACCAGAGAAGATCCATGACATGTTATGCATTCACTATTGGTAGATATATAATTTATTGAAAAGAAATTTTGTTACATACGGTGACCTTATCTACTGCAAATGAAGAATACATGGTGGCAACTGGTGAAATCAAGGAAGAAATTTTGTACAAAGGATTATTTGATGAGTTCAATCACGGTCAAAAGATAGTTGCCATCTAATGTGATATTTAGAGTGTCATACATTTGATAAAGGACCACATGCACCATGAAAGAATAAAAAACATTGATGTATGGTACCGCTTCATCATAGAAGTAGTTATAGTTGGAAATAAGATAAAGGAAGATCGGTACAACGAGAAATCCATCAGATATTATGATTAAGCCAGTTCCACTGACCATGTTCACAACCTACATAAATTTAGTTGTTTTTCTAGGGCGTAACAGTCATGTTTGGTAAAGAGATACATATTCACTACTTTTGTGGAATTCAAGTCAAGATGGAGAATGTTAATTATTCATTGAAACTTTCTAGCCTATTTTTATGTTTAGAGTCATATTAGGACGATATGATTAGGAGTTGGCTCCTATTAGGATTTGCATCCTATTTATATTAGGATTGGGAGATTTCTTCCATAGGGGAGTACTATATAGACTCCTGTGAGTTTTTTCGTCATCTTCTCAAGATATATTCTGAGAGAGGCAACATAGACACAAATACTCTCTTTGGATTCTTGTATTCTTCCCAACATAATGGATTTGATCTCTTTGCCTCTGATTTTTTCTCCACTACACTGGTAGGATTTTTTCAAGTACATTTTCAAGCCTCATTATGGATCATTTCTTTCATGTTTGCTTGGATCATTCTTCAACACTATACTTGGAAAATTAGATTGCAATTTGCACAACAATGATTAAAGTCTATCTTGCTTGATTTAGATAGGCAACAGATGCTGGATTTGGGTCTATTGTTGTCACTTCCAATCCCCTAAAGTAGTGGCATAATCCGACCCACCTCCCCCAGTTGATGCTCGTGACTATGCTTTAGATGCGGAGGTGGGGAATAGTTGACAATGTACATGCCTAGAGAGGAAGACATATGCATCGTTTGAGAGGAAGACCTTGAAGAATGAGACAACCAAACAGGGGTGTACCGGACAAGCCTAAGTGGCGGTGTGATCCCTTCTCCTACCTCTCCCTCTACCGATGCCACATGTCTCCTATCCCCTCATTAATTGCCCCAAAGATGAATCTAATGTTAAAGCCAAACCCTAGCTGAAGGAAGCATCATCCTAGGAAAAAAGATAGTATCTCTAGGATTCAACATGAACTAGTGATGGTATCGACCATTGTAACATCTCAGGCTTAAGTCTTGATCCGTTATCGAGGAAAACAAACTCTCACAACTTGTTGGATTTGGACCCAATTAAACTCATTAACAATTACCCAAAATGCTTAAGCCTAAGTTGTCAAATAGTAATTCCCACCACTTATAACGCACTCCCACACTTTATGAGTTTTAGATGTGGGACTATATTTGGGGGTTGGGGTATTACAACTTCTCCCATTTATATTCGCAACGTCCTCGTTACGATATGACCCATAAGTTATTCCCAACGATAGTGACGGTTGCACGATCTGGGTAGTAATTTCCTCGTATTTTTTATAGGAGTGACTCCCCTTTAAGGTAGCTCTTTCCACTATCAGAGGAAAATTTTCTTTGATGCCATTTGTAACATCCCATGCTTAAGTCTCTGGTACGTTATCAAGGAAAAACTGCCCTCATACTTGTTAGGTTTGAGCCTAGTTGAACATGTTGACAACCATCAAGAATGCTTAAGCCCAAGTTGTCAAGTAGTAATCCCTACCATTTATAACCCACACCCATACTTCATGAGTTTTAGGTGTAGGACTATATTTGGGGGTTGAGGTGTTACAACCATCATAAAAGGGGGCGATACTGAGCATGCATCCTTGTCAATCACAAAGGTTCGCAATCGAGAGGGAGGGGGGAAAGAGTTCTCTTTGGTTCCAACAACCAATAACATCTAAGAGGGAAGGGGGGAAATGGTTCTCTTTGGTTCCAACAACCAATAACAAATATCATCAAGAGTAAATGAGAGATTTTTCCTGACCTCCTCCCCTACTTCCTCTAGTCCAAGGAAACCCCCCTACCATCTCCTCCCCTTCCTTCCAACATCGCTAACCTCCTCCTCCCCTTCCTCCTCCCACCGACAACCTCCTCATTCCCTTCCTCCTCTAGAACCAAACCATTGAAGCCCTACCAGTCATGACCTCAATTCCAGGCCGTAGTATCCTCCTATATATGGATCTGGTTACTCAGCAATAATTTATTCAGTAATCATAACTAACCTTCAGAAACAAACTGCAAATAAAAATACTCAAAAAGAAGTATTTAATAATTTTCCATTCACAAAATGAGATTACATGATCCATTATCCCACTACAACCATTTACATGTACATAAGCTGAAAGGAAATACACCGAAAGATTACTAACTACCTTATACGGTAAAGCTAATGTGGCTGACTGGATGGCTAAAGTCCTTGCGATGGTTCACCGATACATGTTGGGTTTTCCATAAAATCATAGGATAACAATTAACGAATGCTAAGTAACGAAGAAGAGAAAAACAAACAAAATGGTGTAATTTTGCAAAACTTGTTGTCTTGAAAAGTTACATTCCTTCTCATTAATTTAAGTCTTATTCTTTATATTCCAAATCAGGGATTAGTCCAAGGGAACCCCACCATTCTTGAACTCCGAAGCTATGTATACTTCGAGATTGGAGAATTACATTGATCTGGTGAGCTTAAGGTGTCGCACATCGCCTCAACCAATCATCCAATACTACCTCGAAAATTTTCCTTTTTCTTTTATTAACCAGGATTTCAAACCCTCAACCTGGCAAACAAAAAAGCACACCATCTTTGAGGGATTGATTGCATAAAACCTCGGGTTAACATTTAATCATATAATCTAACGGCTTATAATGCATATTATCATGACCTAGCCGCTATCCAACCACCCGTGCCCCCACATAACACGACTACATCTTCCATTGTTCAACCCGAAGATATTGACACTCGGTACCACATGTTGCAATTTATTTATTTCATGTGCACTTATCATAATAGGGCAATCGTGTACCACCTAGGTAGGGCCACGCCAATACGAGTTCCTTCCGACAAAACTACAGGTTGCATGCCCGATCTGTAGTTCTACTCCTAGTCATCCTTAACATAACACATGATCCATTTCAGGATCCAAAACGATACACATAAATTTCCATGATGCAATTCTTTCTTTAGGCCTTCAATTTACATACTCCTCAATATTGAGTATAGACCCCCATATATATATATATTAATTCATATATATATATATATATATAACACACACACACACACAAACTCATATTTATGTTTATTTTAACTCCCAAATCCTATCTTTTCAAGCCACTACATCAATTCGATGCTTAAACCTTATTTTAGTGGGAATCTCAAAGCAACTTTTTTCATATTTTCTCAAAAATAGCCAAACATAGGGTTCTTCGTGAACATAAAATCAAGAATTTCAATAATCTCGTATAAAAATCCAACAGCAAAAGCAAGGATTTCCTTACCTAATCGATCTCTCTCTCATGTATGTAGTGCTTTATCGATTTTTTTCAAAAATAATGATTTATAGATCCTGAAATGATCGAATTTCATTTTCGTATAAAAAATGCTAAGAACGTGCCAAGAACACGAAGAACGAACGATGAACACGAAGAATGAGAAGAACGCATGAAGAACACGAAGAATGCGAAGAATATAATTTCTCTTAAAGTTTCAGCAGAGCTTCCCCTTATACAGGTGATATTTTTAAGAAATTTCCGGCAGAGTTTCCCCTTATTCTGGGATATATTTCTAGAAAAAATCAGTAGAGTTTCCCTTATATCGGGACATATTAAAAAAACGAAAAGTGTCTCCTTTATAAAATCACCGAGAGGAAAGCAACAACGAAATTGAAAGGATAAAATCAAACAACAAGAGATGATGAATTGGTAGACAACACACGTCTTAGGTGAGTAAAGGTGTGACAAATCACAAGGTTCATTGACGTGCATAGCCGCCCGCACCTAAGTAGGGTATTACACATATTCCTCCATCAAAATAACTATAAAAATGGAAAATGAAGAATACAATCATAAAAATGGAGAATCGATATACATCACGCATCTTAGGTGAGTGAAGGTGTGACGTATCACAGGGTTCACTAATGTGCATAGCTTCCCACACCTAAGTAGGGTGTTACAAAGATTTCTCCTCGAACCACAATAGAATATGAATCGAAAAAAAGATGAATCGAAAACCAAACTGGAAAAAGAACATAAATCGAAGGGAAGCCAACTAGAAGAGGATCATACATTTCTCCTCCTCATTCTTCCAGCAGCGCTTCGCTAGCGCTATTTCCCTTTCTCCCACTCTTCCTCCTGACCTCTCAATCCTAGCCCTTCGGGTAGTGGTCGTAGTGGAAATCATAGAGAATGAATGGGTGGGGGTATTTATAGGATCCAGAAAACCCCTAACCATTGTTAGTAAACCATGGTTTAGAGCTTAACCGCGGTTAGCGGTCCATGATTTTGGCCCATAGTTTTAGCCAAAGCTTATCCGAAACTTAGGGCTTAAGTTAGAACCTTTCAGAATATTATGGATTTTCTAATGATGCTTAATTAGCGCTAATCATGATTAACTTTTGCTAATCACGATTTAACGCCCACTAATCATAATTAACTTTCGTGACTTGTGCTTAACTTATGTTGATCCATGATTAGTATTTGCTATTAGCGATCCGTGATCCATCATTAGTTTCTTTAATCACAATTAATCGATCTTAATAACGTTCATTAAGGTTTAATGACATCTTAAGCCTCCTTCTCTTTCTTATGAAAATCATAATAATTCGAAACAAAGTCCGATTTACATGAAACAGATTCCGTTGGTTTCCTCTTGACGGACCGGATCTTATGATACAAGATCCGTGAGATGCTAAGTTCAAGGCTTTACAATTATAACAACCTTAAATGAAGTCTCGTCCTCGAGACTTATAATGTTGGCATAACAACCTTAAAGAGGATTGGAAGCATAACAACCTTAAAGAGAATGAATGCCATTTCATTTATAAAGAAGATATACAACACATAGTGTTATCACTCAAACAAATAGGAGTATTTCTCTCTCATTTCCGCCTCAGGTTCCCATGTGGCTTCTTCAAACTCTTGGTTCATCCATAATACTTTAACTAGAGGCACATCTTTATTCCTCAACTTCTTGATATCTTTATCTAGTATTTGCACCGGCATTTGTCGGTATGTCAAGTCTGCTTCAACATGTAAATCATCATAACTTATCTTATGCTGTGGATCCTTGATATACTTTCTTGGATTAGATACATGAAAAATATCATGTATTGCCGAAATATGTGGAGGAAGTGCAAGTTTATATGCCATTTTTCCAATCCGTCGAATAATTTCAAAGAGACCCATGAACCTGGGTGCGAACTTCCCACACAAATTAAACCTCTACACTCCCTTCATAGGTGATACTTTGAGAAACATAAAGTCACCTACCTCAAACTCAAGGTCACTTTGCCTGGTATCACTATAGCTTTTCTTGTGACCATGAGAAGTTATTAGTCTTTTTCGAGCAAGTTCTACAACTTCCTGTGTCTTTTAGAGTATAGCTGAATCGTAAAGGTTCTTTATCCCGACCTTTTGCCAAAACAAAGGAGTAGTACACATTCTTCCATAAAGTACTTCAAATGGTACCATGCCAATACTTGCATGGTAACTATTGTTGTATGCGAATTCTACATAAGGTAAATGTTTAATCCACTATCCTTTCCATTCTAAGGCATGTCTCGTAGTATATCCTCTAATGTCTGAATCGTACGTTCTGATTGACCATCTGATTATGGATGATATGCTATGCTCAAGCGTACCTGTGTACCTAAGGCTTTCATGAAGTTCTCCCAATAGTGTGAGGTGAATCGTAAATCTCGATCAGATTCTATCTCCTCCGGGATACCATGGAGACGGATCACATGTATGCTCATCCGGAGTGGAGGATAAACTTATTGGAATAAAGTGTGCTACCCTGGTCAGACGATCTATTATAACCCGGATACTATCTTTACCATCAGTCATCTGAGGTAAGCTTGTAACAAAGTCCACGGAAATACTTTCTCATTTCCATTCAGGTATAGAGAGATGTTGCAACAATCCTGGTAGCTTTTGATGTGAAGCCTTTACCTGTTGTCAAGTGAAACGTGAATTCACAAACCCAGCAACATTCTTTTTCATTCTTGTCCAATTGAAAATCCTTATACATCTTCGTAATTCTTGGATGAATAGATAATCTAGAGCAATGCTCTTCATGTAAGATGTCTTTCCTCAGTTCAGGTGTGTTTGGTACACAAACTCTGTGATAGTTATATAGTAACCCATCTTGTATCTGGAATCCCTCTATCTCATTCTGCTCAAGTTGTTGTCTCAAATCTTTAAGGATTGGATCATCCTCTTATACTTTCTTTAGTTTATCCCAAATTTCTGGTTTGTATTGGTAAGGAATAGTTATACTATCAGTACTACTATCAAATGGTTTCCATTCACTTATGTTGATGGTACACCCTAGAAGTGTATAGCACTCACCAACCCATGTGAATAAGTTCTTCTACTAAGGGCATCTACTAAGATGTTCCCCTTACCGGGGTGATAGGAGATGGTGCAATCATAGTCCTTCAACAACTCTAGCCACCGTCTTTGTCTCATATTGACCTCCTTCTGATCAAACAGATATTTCAAGCTTTTGTGATCAGTGAAGATTTCAAAAGTAATACCATAAAGGTGGTGTCTCCATATCTTTAAAGCAAAAACTACGGTAACTAATTCAAGGTCATGTGTCGGGTAGTTCCTCTCATGTGTCCTAAGCTGTCGTGATGCATAAGCAACTACCTTACCATGTTTCATAAGAACTGTTCCTAGTCCTTCTTTAGATGCGTCAGTATACAATGTAAACCCTTCACTCCCAGAGGGTAGGGTAAGGATAGTTGTAGATGTTAGGCATTCTTTCAATGTCTGAAAACTAATTTCACATGCATCAGACCATATGAATGAGACTTCTTTTGAGTCAGCCTAGTCATTGGAAATGCTATTCGTGAAAAGTCCTTTACAAATATTCTATAATACCCAGCTAGATCCGGAAAAGATTGTATTTCTGTGATAGTCTTCGGGTGTTCCCAACTCAAGACTGCACTAACCTTTGTAGGATCAAATGATATACCTTCTACAAAAATAACATGGCCTAGAAAAGATACTTCAGATAGCCAGAAGTCACATTGGCTATATTTAACATACAGTTTGTTCTTCCTTACTGTTTCAAGTGCATGTCGGAGATGGCGGTTATGTTGGTACTTATCTTTGGAGTAAATAAGTATGTCATCAATAAAGACTACTACAAAGTGATCCAGGAACTCCCTAAATACTCTATTCATGAGATCATGAAGGTTGCTAGGGCATTTGTCAGTCCAAAAGGCATAGCTAAGAATTCATAATGTCCATATCTAGTTCGAAAGGTTGTCTTGGGGATATATGCATTTTTAATCTTCAACTAATGGTATCCATATCTTAAGTCAATCTTGGAATACACAGTTGAACCCTATAACTAGTCAAAGAGGTATCTATTCTTGGTAGAGGATACTTGTTCTTTGCTATCTTCTTGTTTAGTTGTGTATAGTCAATGCACAACCGCACTAACACATCCTTCTTCCTTACAAACAAAACAGGTGCACCACATGGTGAAGTACTATGACGAATGAAGCTTTCGTCTAACAGTTCTTGTAACTGTACCTTTAACTGTCGTAACTCTGTCGGTGCCATCCTATATGGAGGAATAGAGATAGGCCGAGTATCATGTGTGAGAGATTTTGAATTCAATCTCTTGCTCAAGTAGTAATCCAGGTAATTCATCTGGTAATACATTAGGAAACTCGCACACTATAGGCACATCTTCTATCATTCTATCTGACCCTGATGTAGTGGAACATAAGCTAAATAACCTTAGCACCCTTGATCTAACAACTGTTGTGCCTTTAAGGGAGAGATGTATTTGACATTATTACTGGACATCTTTCCAATGAACTAGAACTCTATCGAGTTAGAAAGGTGAAAAGTTATTGTTCGGGTTCCTTACTTAGATAATGGCTTTATGCTTTTATCGAAATCTTATCTTTATAATAGGGATTAAATATTCTTCTTCTTTCCTTTTTTGCCTACAAAGCACCTCCTCTACTGCTCCTCCAAATGGAGTAAGGGCAAAAAAATTCTATGGACCGATGGTATCTATACTCTTTCTTACAAGGGTGAATAGAACCCTCAACTCTAGCATCCACAAGTTTGGATGACTTTGATCTCTCATTGTGGCATTGAGTCTTTGCTCTAATGCCTGCTGATTTTGCCTCATTTCTTGTGGCATTGTCATAATAGCTGCTAATTGCTTAGACATGTCTTGATTTTCCATGATCCTATGATGAATCAAGGCCAAAGGTCCGATGGTATACATGTTTGCATGATGTACATAAGGGAAAATGACTTGTGAATGGTACTGCAATCACTTATTAAGAACAAAGGATCTTAAGACCACCTTAGTTTCTAAATAATGCTCATAGTTATCAACGACTGAGTAAATTACTGGAGTAACCAGGCTCTGATGCCAAAATGCCACGACCCCGATGCCATGCCGTAGGAACCTCCCATATCCGGATATGGTTACTCATCAATAATTTATTCAGCAATCACAACTAACTTTCAAAAACAAACTTCAAATAAAAATACTCAGAAAGAAGTATTTAATACTTTTCTATTCGTAAAATAGAGTTTACATGATCCATTGTCCCACTACAACTATTTACATGTACATCAACTGGAAAGAAATACACAGAAAGATTACCAATTACCTAATAGGGTAAAGTTAGTATGGCTGATTGGATGGCTAAAGTCCTTGTGATGGTTCACCGATACCTGTTGGGTTTTCCATTAATCATAGGATAACAATTAGCGAATGGTAAGAAGAGAACTAGGTGTAATTTTGCAAAACTTGTTATCTTGAAAAGTTACATTCTTTCTCATTAATTTAAGTCTTATTCCTTCTATTCCGCATCAGGGATTAGTCCAGGAAAACCCCACTATTCTTGGACTCCGAAGCTGTGGACACTTCGGCATTGGAGATTGCGTTGATCTGGAGAGGTTAGGCTGCCGCACGTCGCCTCAACCAATCCTCCAATACTACCCTGACAATTTTCCTTTTTCTTTTATTAACCAGGGTTTTAAACACTCATCCTGGTAAACGAAGAAACACACCATTCTTGAGGACTTCATTGTTTAAAACCTCAGGCTAACATTTACTCATATAATCTAGCGACTTTAAATACATGTTATCGTGAACTGGCCGCTATTCAACCACATGTGCCTCCACATGGCATGACTAAATCTTTCGTCGTTCAACCCGAAGATATTGGCACTCGGTACCACTCGTTGTAATTTATTTATTTCGTACGCACTTATCATAATAGGGCAACCGTGTACCACCTAGGTAGGGCCACACCAATATGGGTTCCTTCCAACAAACCTACAGGTTGCATGCCTGACTTGTAGTTCTACTCTCAGTCATCCTTAACGTAACACATGATCCATTTTAGGATCCAAAACGGTACACATCAGTTCCCATGATGTAATTCTTCCATTAAGCCTTCAATTTGCATATTCTTCAATATTGAGTATAGACCCCCCCATATATATATATATATATTAATTCATATGCACACACACACACACTCATATTTATGTTTATTTTAACTCCCAACCCCATCTTTTCAAGCCACTGCATCAATTCGATGCTTAAACCTTATTTTAGTGGGAATCACAAAGAAACTTTTCATATTTTCTCAAAAATAACTAAACTTAGGGTTCTTCACAGCGAAGAACATAAAATCAAGAATTTCAATAATCTTGTATGAAAACCCAATAGCTAAAGGAAGGATTTTATTACCTGATGATGAATCTACGATTCGTCATCTTTATTCATTTATTTTAGCTTAAAATCCCTTATAAAACACGTATATAATACGAACTCCATATTCTTACTAACTTGCATCTGTGTGTAAATATTGTATATTTGTATATTATTTTAACCTAAAATAAATAAATAAAGAAAGAAAGAAAAAAATAAAGAAAATAAAATAAAAAAGAAAGACTGTATATATGTAATAGATACAGGCTAATCCGAATCCCGAGAGAAGGTCAAGACTTGACCTGATCGACCAGGAATAAAGTAGGGGGAGATAGGATCCTCAATTAGAAAATCCAAAAAAATTGTGTGATGTGTATATTTGTATACTAAACTATTTTATTTGTATATTAATTGACCTCAAATAAAATAACTTTCAAACCAAAGTTGTAAATAAAAATGTGATGTGATTAATAAAAATAATTGCACAATTAAATCATGTACAGAATAAAAGCAACCACACTTGGAAAAAGCCACTAAGCACTAATTGAAAGATCAATTCCAGCTCCATATGAACTCAAATTGAACCAATCTCACTTCCATTGGATTCTAAATTAAATTATCTTTAAAATGACCGTATTTTCATAATTTTTGGAGTTACGAGTAAAAAGTTGATTTTCCGAGGTGGTTTGTGCAATTTTCCCATGTATTTTGTACATATTGTATTTGTATATATTTGTAAATATTTTTTACTAATAGTTTAAAATAAAAAATAAAAAAATTAATTTAATTAATATTTTTTTTTAAAAAAGAAGAAGTTAATTTCCTCATTTATCCATATATATAAGGGATTTTTACCTGGTAGACCCTGTAATCTTTTACAATTACCGCTACGACCTCTGAAACATCCTAATTCCTGCCTCGACCCCGTAAACTTGTTAACCTTTACCATACAGACCCTGTGGTTAACCATCATCCATTAAGCCGTTAAAGTTAGCCGGATTATGTTATCTTCTTGTACATTATGCCCATTTTATCTATACCATAAGTGCCACTCCTTCTCCCTCCCCCTTCTTAGCCTCCATTGTTCACCGGCTCCCTGCTCGAAGCACCCCGGTGGTGAGCTGCGTACCTTGCTCAAGGTCAAGGACATGTCCCAGGCAGACTTCAGCCGCCTCGAGATCGAGCTCGCCGAGGTGGAGATGCCCGACCTCATGTCCTGTCGCTTCGAGTACGGCCCCTCCCAGCCCTTCAAGGGCGCCCGCATCTCCGGCTCCCTCCACATGACCATCCAGACCGCCGTACTCATCGAGACCCTCACCTCCCTCGGTGCCGAGGTCTGCTCGTGCTCCTGCAACATCTTCTCCACGCAGGACGACGCCGCCGCCGCCGCCATCGCTCGCGACTCCGCCGTCGTCTTCGCCCGGAAGGGCGAGACCCTCCATGAGTACTCGTGGTGCACCGAGAGGTGCTTTAACTGGGGTCCCCAGGGCGGTCCTGACCTCATCGTCGACGATGGAGGCGACGCCACGCTCCTCATCCACGAGGGCATCAAGGCTGAGGAGGAGTACGAGAAGACCGGGAAGCTCCCAGATCCAACGTCCACCGACAACGTTGAGTTCCAGATCGTGCTTGGCCTTATCAGGGATGGGCTCAAGGTGGATCCCCACAAGTACAGGAGGATGAAGGAGAGGCTTGTCGGGGTCTCCTAGGAGACCACCACCGGGGTCAAGAGGCTCTACCAGATGCAGGCCAGCGGTGCGTTGCTATTCCCCGCCATCAACGTCAACGACTCCGTTACCAAGAGCAAGGTACGCAGCTCACCCACGTAACCGGCCCACCCGCGCCTCCCCCAAGTCGAGCCCACCGCCACCCGCACCTCCCTAGGTCGAAGATCCCCCCCACCTCGACCATCACCCCAGGTCGGTGTCCCTCCCCTGACCCCGCCGTGTCCCCTGATCGAGCCCTCCTCCGGCCCAGCCGCCTCCCTGCTCGAGCCGTCCATTTTTTTTCTCTGGGTTAATTTTACCCGTCCGATCGTGGTTGGTTAGATTAACTCACTTTTAACCCACCCAAGTTAGCTTAAGATGTGTCAATTTAACGGTAGGGTTTGTGGGGTAAGACGGAACAAGTTTACGGGGTCGAGGCAGGAATTAGGATGTTTCAGAGGTCGTAGCGGTAATTGCAAAAGATTACAGGGTCTGCCGGGTAAAAATCCCTATATATAAAGTCATATATGTATATAGTACATGTATATAGTTGTTATTCTTAATTAACCACCATAAAAAATTTAAAAAAATAACATTTTTTATTCAATTAAATAAAGTGTCGAAAATTAAAAAAGATTAGATAATTTTGTAAATAGTTTTATCTCTCTTTATCTTTATCTCATTTCAATTTTCATCTCTCTTATCTCTTTATCCAAAAAGTCAAAAATTCAAATTTCTCTCCATTGTCTCTCCTATTTATATGGCTCCTTCTCCATCATTCCAACTTGATCACCTAATCGGTCTCTCTCTCTCTCGTGTATGCAGTGCTTTATCGATTCTTTTTCAAAAGGAATGATTTATAGTTCCTGAAATGATCGAATTTCATTTTCGTATAAAAAATGCTAAGAACATGCCAGGAACACGAAGAACGAACGACGAACACGAAGAACACACGAATAACATGAAGAACGCAAAGAACATAATTTCCCTTAAAATTCAACAAAGCTTCCACTTATACATGGTAATATTTCTAAGAAAATTTCGGCAGAATTTCCCTTTATTCTGGGATATATTTCTAGAAAAATTTCGACAGAGTTTCCCCTTATACCGGGACATATTTAAAAGAAAAAAGAAAATAGTATCCTCTATAAAATCACTGAGAGGAAACCACAACGAAACTGAAAGGATAAAATCAAACAACAAGATATGAAGAATCGGTAGACACCATGCATCTTACGTGAGTGAAGGTGTGATAAATCACAAGGTTCACTAACGTGCATAGCTGTCCGCACCTAAGTAGGGTATTACACATATTTCTCCATCAAAATAACTATAAAAGTGGAAAATAAAGAATAGAATCATAAGAAATGGAGAATCGGTAGACACCACGCGTCTTAGGTGAGTGAAGATGTGACGAATCACACAGTTCACTAACGTGCATAGCTGCATGCACCTAAGTAGGGTGTTACAAAGATTTCTCCTCGAACCACAATAGAAAACGAATCGAAAAGAAGACGAATCAAAAACCAATCTGGAAAAAGAACATCAATTGAAATAAAGCCAACTAGAAGAGGATTGTATCTTTCTCCTCCTTGTTCTTCTAGCACCGCTTTGCTAGCGCTCTTTTCCCGCCTCCCACTCCTCCTTCCGACCTCTCAATCCTAGCCCTTCAGGTGGTGGTTGTAGTGGAAATCGTAGAGAATGAATGGGTGGGGGTATTTATAGGCTCCAGAAAACCGTTAACCATAGTTAGTAAACCATGGTTTAGACCTTAACCACGGTTAGTGTCCCTTGATTTTGGTCAAAGTTTATCTGAAACTTAGGGCATAAGTTAGAACTTTTTATAATATTCTGGATTAGCTAATAACACTTAATTAGCATTAATCGTGATTAAATTTCGCTAATTATGATTTAACTCCGCTAATCGTAATTTAACTTTCGTGACTTACGCTTAACTTCTGTTGATCTATGATCAGTATTCCCTAATGTTGATTAACGATCCTTGATCCATCATTAGTTTCCTTAATCATGATTAGTCGATCTTAATGACGATCATTAAGGTTTAATGACATCTTAAGCATCCTTACTTCTCTTTCTTCTGAAAATCATAACAATTCGAAACAAGGTACGATTTACACAAAATAAATTCCGTTGGTTTCCTCTTCACGAATCGGATCTTGTGATATATGATCCGGGAGATGCTAAGTTCAAGTCTTTACATTACCCTCACCCACTACTTCCTCTGCCTACAATCCCCTGTTGAACCCCCGCCCCCCATGTGGAAGCTCTAAGACCCCCCTCCCCGCCCACCCCAACCCCCACCACCAGCCTCCATCATCATCAAAGCCCCCTACCATCTCTGCCTGCAAGCCCCCATCGAAGCCTCCCACCTCTCGTGGAAAGCATACCCCCCGACCCCCACTGCCATCGTCCACCATCTGAAGGATATGGTTAGATCCTCAAGCGCATCACGGAAGCGTGATCGTCGTATCGAATACGACGAAGAACGACTAGTCGTACTAGTTGTTCTATGCAGCGGAAATTAAAAAATTTTCTTGCGACGAAACCACATGATCCAAGAACACTTCTCGGATCGTTTCGTCTAAACCACAACCAAGTATTAGGTTCACCTCTTGAAGCGTGGTTGCGATCGAGTCTCTAAACAAAGAGACCTCCTGTCTCAAGTCCGATCCGACGGAGGAGACGCTTGCGAGCGCGGGGATGAACCGCGTGCTTCTCGCAATCCATGTTGATGATCCAAGCGGCGGATCTCCTGATCTCGACACACGAGATCCGATGTCTTCTTCACGAGCAAGGCGCACCGAAGGAGACGGAGATCTACGAGCAAACCATCGGGCAGCATAACGACGATGCCGCGGCGATGGAGAACCTCTCTAGGGCATCCATGGTGGACGGCCACATGAGAGAGATGGAGAGAGGACGTGTAGAGAGAATGAGAGAGAGAGAGATTTGTTGCCTCAACTTATGTGTTAAGAAGAGCAATGGGGTGCCTCTCCTTTTATAGGGTTTTGGGATCCATGGATCTCATCCATGTGTCAACACAAATCCAATGGTCCACATTAATTTCTGTTTCTTTCAATGGTCATGATTTGTTGCTAAAAACACAACAACAATTAATTTAATTTAAATTAAATATATGTTGATAAATCAACACAATTTAATTACAAAATTAAATCATCAATATATGGAGATAATGAAAGGAGAGAAAGCCTCCTTCTATGTGGAGAGGGGGGACGGCCTCCCTTTCCTAATGGGAGTGGTGGCCGTCCACCCTCCTCCATTAGGAAGGTGGCTATTTCACTTTTATGTAATCTCCATTATTTGCAACAACTTTTGTTGCAAATTATTTCACAAAAATAAATCCAATTTATTTTGTGAACATTGCAATCATGCCATTGAAAGTTTGTGAATCACATTCACAACCCAAAACAAAATGTAAATTACATTTTCAATTTGATGTCCAATGTGAATCCAATTCACATTAACATTTAATTAACAAATGTAAATTACAAATAGCTCTCTCTCTTGTATATTATAAATCACATTTATAATATATATGACTAATATGGATATTGCTATCCACATTATTCATATCCATGATAATTAAATCATATTTAATCATATTGGATCTCTATTCTCTTGTGTCCAAATAATATGAATCACATTCACATTATTTACATCTTTGATAATTAAATCTCATTTAATTATCTAAGATAACTCTCTTTATAATATGAATCAAATTCATATTACTCATGATAATTAAATCACATTTAATTTATCCATTTTCTCAATGCTCGGATACATATATCAACAATAGAATTATCCATGAACTCCTTCAAGGATAATGCGCTTTCTCCGCAGATACTTGGAGATAAGGACAGGGCGATTGTATTGTTCCACGTATAGTGACATGGATATTGAGATCGTATCTCAAATCCAGATCGCGGGCCTCCCATAGATGCTTGATTAAATCAAGACCGTAAATCTAATCTTCTCATTGTATCTGAATCACATTCAGATCAATGTCCAATACTTGGACCAAGATCAGATCACTTCTCTACTGAGAGGAGTCACTAAAATCCAGACTCGTTTCATCACTCCCTAGGAATGGAAGCGTCATGGTTATACAATCGTTTATGATCACATCACCCTCAGGTATTCCCAATACCTGTACATCCTGCATACTGGAAGACTCAGACTAAACCCGAAGTATTCGATCAACTTTATATTGTCTACTTCATGGTTTTATCAGTAAGTTTCTCATTCGATCATTGGGAGTCAGTATTGATCATATACTTTCCAAAGCATATATCATACCTAGGTCTTGATCATATACTTTCCAAAAGTATATATCAAACCTACAAATTCAGTCAAGCTTTCAAAGCGAGACGACCGTGCGCACGGAATTTGATTCTTCCCAATATCTCATGAGTGAGCTCATGTCTTCCGGTTCAGTAACTGAACCTGTATGATCCCTTTGAGAGATCGTATTACTCATATGCCCTTATATGCACACCAGCGCGCCGGTGTATAGACCTTGATTAGGTCATCAACCTATTGGTCTGCCAAATGTACATACTTAGACGTATAACAACACATCTGTCTCCGGTCAGAAGATGCGTGCCTATATCATGACAGCATATGATATAGGACTTTGGTTATCTCGATCTCGTTAAGTCAACTCTTTGACCTAACTAATCTGACACCTCCGAATCTCTATTCCTATGCAAACGACCTGCATCAAGAGGTCGGTCAGATATCAGCCTTCAGAGATAAGGATTGCCATCTTCTACTCAGGCTGGAGATCATCTCTTAACAATTATCTGACAGTGCTTGATGAGTCCTCAATCTAACTCTTTAGATATTCATCTAAGCTCCAGCCTCTATGATTCAATAATTGAATCAACAGCTGTATGATCGTTAAGATGGCCATGGTACATAACCCTAATTGTACTAAGGGACCTATTATGCAAATTATGTATTCTTCATTTTAGATTAAGGAGTGAATTGCAATAACATTTATTGCATAATGGCTCGCCGTGGGCTCGTATTTCCAACAATCTCCCACTAGCCCAAAGAGCCATTAATGGGCTAATCATTTAAACCCACACTCATGTGACAATCATAGACTATTAAGAAAATAGCTAGGTAAGCTGATCAGTCACTCTGTTCCCGCGAGACTACGCCAAGTCCTTTTACGGTACTTGCATATCCCCAGTAACAGTGCTCGCATCTAATGCGAATGTTGCATCTCATGCAACCAATACTCAATCTAGTTGGTTACAGTGTCCCTGACATCATAACCAGTATCCCCATAATCCTTATTAGAATACCTTCATTCCCGGAGATCTCTATCTCCTAAGGTATCTAAAGTTTAGACCTTTATAGATCACTATCTACATGGTCTTAAACTTTTGAAGATAAGACTTTGAGATTACTATCTCAAAAATCTCCTCATCTATGAAGATTTTGTTATTATTGCAACCAAGTGTTTTATTTCCATAGTAGGATTAGTAACAGTTTACTACTCCCACTGCATGGCAGCCATCTGGCTTTTGTACACATCTAGCACACACCCAGCTTCTCAGAACTGATGCCCAAGGGCAAGTAATTCTAGCATTCACTTCCTCAACTCTTTGAGGTGCTATCCCTTAAGATAGGTCAGTACCATATCTTAAGGGTTAGAAGCCTTTCTTGGAATTTCTATGAATAGAATATGTCCAAGGTATACTACAAATGTGACAGTCCAATTATCCTCTTCTCTTGGCTTCTGAACAACTTCAGAACTAAGATCTAAGAGGTATCTTTGAAATCATATTTCAAGATATGGAATAACCATAGAATAAAACACTTATTATTATCCTTATATCATTTTAAATGATTAGGATATCATCTACATTCAGCAAGATGAACACAAAGGCACTCCCACTAAGCTTCACATGGCTCATCAAGATTCTATCTGAAATCATAACAATTCCATCAAATCTTATGGTCCAACTTCAAGAAGCTTATTTGAGTCCATAGATGGATTCCTTGGTTTGCACACCTTGCTTTCCTCAACCATGAAGCCCAGGGGCTACTTCATGTGAATATCCTCAAAGAGGTATTCGTAGAGGAATGCAATATTGACTTACATCTTGAAGATGCAATAGTCAAGTTGTGTAGCTAAGATTAGCAACATTCTGATGATTTTAAGCATGGTCACCGAGAGCAAGTCTCATTGCAAGCAATGTCTTCTCTTCCGGTGTGTGGCTCATGGCTACGACCGTGCTTTGAAGGTATGTACCTTCTCATCAGGTTCCCTTTCTCTTGAAGATCCATTTACACCTTTACGGGTCTTACCCATATAGGTGGATCCTCGAGGGTCCATAAACAACACTTGTACATGAAGTCTACATTAGACTTTTATTGCTAACATCCATCTATCCATGCTATGATCTTCAGAAGCTTCATCACATGAAGTTCGATCATTGTCAGATTTCTCTGACACATGGAATCCATCCTCAAACTTATTTGAAGAGGTTTTAGTGTTTCATCTTCAATTATCCTTTTAGTTTCCAATTTTAGGAGCCTCATTATCTTTTCAAGATTAAATGAGTTCCTACATTCATTTTTTATCTTGATTCTCAAGAGTCTCAACCTTCAAGAATCACATTCTCAGAGATGAGATATTTCAAGAATCTCAAGGTCATAAAGTAGGTATCCAATACCATCCTTTATTTTCCTATGAAGCAGCACTCTTAAGTGCTAGATTCCAACATATATGGAATCAATTAAGCATATATATTGTAGTCTCTTCTACACATATATACCTGGAAACTAAGGGATAATTATGCTAAAATTCATCATTGATAAGATCATGTCACACATGATCCAATTGTATCTACCTATAACTCTATTGAGTTAAGGTGTGTTAGGAGGATTGAGATAGAAATGATATTCATATCTCTATAAGGTATTCTTTGAATTTATCTAACAGGTACTTGCTACCTAGATTAGATCAAATTCATTTTATCTTCCTTCAAACTTGGTTCTAAACCAAAAATAATGAAATCTTTGAACATTTCAAAGGTTTCTTAGGTGAAAAGAAGAAATCTCATATCATACATAATCATCAACAGATATCACATATCCTTATTTTTTACTATGATATAGATGATCTACATACATCAATATGCATGAGATCCTGAATACCTTGGCATCTTACACCTTTCTTTATGAAGGGTGTATTGGACATTTTACTTTGAATACAATATTCATAAGCATGTAAGCTTTGAAATTTTAGACATTCTAAAGTTTCATCTCTTACTAGCCTATTGATCAAATCAATAGACAAATGTCCAAGGCTTGATGCTAGATCATTGTCAAATGATCTTCATCCTCCTATTGATCTTAAGGTTTAATTTCAGTATTTAGAAATGTTAATGAACCATTCATTAATTTTCTAATTTAGTGAAGTCCACTAGATTATTAGATTACTATCTGAAATATATACATCATAACTCTTTATGATAGTTCTATCTCAGATTCATGTTTATTTCTAACATTTAGAAACAAACAATGAGTGTATTCTTATATCTAGGTCATAGAGACATTCTCTAAGACTAAGGACTCTCCACTGAAATTAACAAGTCTATCAATCCAACAGAGATTGTTGCAACAATTGCATCAATATCCATGTGGATAACTATAAACCTTTAAGATCAAATTTTCCAGTCTTCTAAAACATATGCAACCTATTGCAAATGTCATCAGAAGATTGAGATACAATTATTTGACTTTATCTTATCAATGATTTATGTAGATTAATCTGATGCTCCATCCGAGTCCTTCTCTAAGGATTCTAGATAGACTTGATAGTCATACTATCAACACATCAACTTATTGCAGTATTGCATTCATCCAACTCTTCGGATGACATATGGAAGTCATAGATGTATAGTCAACTCTTTGATTATACTTCTTACTCGGGTCCAACCCATGCTTCCACTGCTCTCCCTTTATCTATAAGCAACCATTGCTTGAGACTAAGGATCTCTTATGTAAGAGTATTTAAACATTTATACATGCTTCATTAAATTCATACAATATGAATATTATGAAGCTTCATGAATGACCAGAGTATAGATAGTAGAATGATGACACTCATCATCTACATCCATCTAAACTCTTAAAACATAGGTTCAGGTAGGTACTCAAACAATTTGAATACATCATCTCTTATAGAGCCACCTTTCTGCATGATGCAGTGAACCATCTCATTCATGTTAAATGTCAAGAGCACATATGTATGCCAGAATATCTTCATTAATTTTATAAGGATTATTTGACAATTACGATCATCATCGACAGGTTACTTCCAAAGTACATCCGATGAGAGATCAAGACTATAGAGACATACAAACCCTAGGGTTGTAGTCTTATTATCTATTTAATTGTCATTCCTCATTATTATGAGGAAACTTGCACATTGCAACCACATACATTATGTGTCCAATTGCAAGTACAATATCTGGATCATGAGTCCAATCCATGATATTTTACTGGTTATTATTGAGTATATCATTGAGTGGGTTTTAATAAAGGATTATCTGAAATAAGAAATTTGCATAAATATATGAATATATATATTTTACTTTGATTTAGGATTTTTATATCAAAGTTGTCTTGTCTTGTCAACACTGAAAGTTCATTCCCTTAATCACTTTCAATGTAAGAGATATACTTACCATTATATCTCAACAAGATCTGGGATCTCCTTCCTTATCTTTGTTGCATCCCAATAATATGAGAACCTACAACTCGGATAAAAAGAAGCGGGAACACATTACGCCTTGCAAGTCCAACTTGCATCTCCCAATTCGGTCTTTAACACCCGGGCCCACCACCCCTAAGGCAATGTTGACCCGTCATTAATTGAACCAACCGTCAACAGGAATACAACTCGCTATGCGCAATCCAATATCGCCCCAATAATATGAGGACCCGATATTGGGGTCACTACGCATACGTCGTTACTCTTTCGAGAAGCGAAGAGCCCGATCCAAATGGATCGTATGCAGGAGCTGTCACTTCGGACAGGCGTCTCCTACATACAATATCTGGCGACGGAACCCTTCGCCTTGACGGGAGACCATGGATGTCACTTATGTGATCCTCCATATCATATTCAAATTCTAATTAATCATTATGAATCATATTCATTATGATTAATTCTTCCAAGGGAAATAACATCTCTATTCATAATAGAGTGTTTTAATTTTAATTGGATTCCAATTAATCTAATCATATTAAATTAATGATCCAATTAATATCCAACAAACATTTTAATAGTTACTTGAATAATGGTATTATCTCAAATACGTATTATTTCGAATTTTAATAATTAGAAAAATACATCTTAATCCCTCGGACATTATCCTGGCCCTACCCGTTGTCATGGCCAGTACCGACGAGAGTGGGACGGACCACATACGTTGCAACCCGCAACCCCAATGCTCTCCGACTAGGAACCATATCCGCCTCGGGAAAGGATAATGCCAAATTGATTAATTTGTACTTGAGATGATCATCGGTTCTTCAACCGAAATTGTACCATATAGTAATAATCAAAACAATTTTGATTAACATTATAATGAAATTTGCTAAACAAATCTCAAGCCCTATTCAAGCAACATGTTTGTTGGAATGTTGATCATGTAGATCATGTAACCAATCTTGATCTAGATCACATCTAATCATTTGTTGGTTAGGGCAAAGTCATTTAAGGACATAATTATCATTAAATATTTCACAAATATTTATGCATAATTATTCCAGGAAATTAAACTATTTAATTTCACTAATTAATTAAATGACAATCACTAGGCTCTTGATTAGGAAAGTATTTTCAGCAGTGACCCTCACTTACTAAAAATACCATATCTCAATCAATTTAAATCCAAATTAAGCAAAGTAAATTTCTAAAGTTTGCTAACTTGATTTACAACAGAACCCAAGTGATTTGCATGTATTTCAAGGCGTTTCAAATCCGCAATTAACATCTTAATTACGTCATGATCCGCAGTCCCCGAAACAGTGGATACATGTTCACTAAAATGAGCATATCTAGAGCAAACGGAATCGAAATCACGCAAACTCAGATCCTACGGTTTCCTTATTTAATGGGGAATAAAATCCAATTATTATTTTCGTGTTTAAACAATTTAAACAGTGCCGAAAATAATATCAAAACAGAGATGCGAAAATGAAATGCAAGAAAGCTTTCGCATACCCTAAAGAACCCAAGTCGTCCTCGGTTTATGGATCGTATCCAAAAACACCGACCTAAGGCTCTGATACCACTTGAAGGATATGGTTAAATCCTCAAGCGCATCACGGAAGCGTGATCGTCGTATCGAATACGATGAAGAACGACTAGTCGTACTAGTTGTTCTATGCAGCGGAAATTAAAAAATTTTCTTGCGACGAAACCACATGATCCAAGAACACTTCTCGGATCGTTTCGTCTAAACCACAACCAAGTATTAGGTTTACCTCTTGAAGCGTGGTTGCGATCGAGTCTCTAAACAAAGAGACCTCCTGTCTCAAGTCCGATCCGACGGAGGAGACGCTTGCGAGCGCGGGGATGAACCGCGTGCTTCTCGCAATCCATGTTGATGATCCAAGCGGCGGATCTCCTGATCTCGACACACGAGATACGATGTCTTCTTCACGAGCGGGGCGCACCGAAGGAGACGGAGATCTATGAGCAAACCATCGGGCAGCATAACGACGATGCCGCGGCGATGGAGAACCTCTCTAGGGCATCCATGGTGGACGGCCACATGAGAGAGATGGAGAGAGGACGTGTAGAGAGAATGAGAGAGAGAGAGAGATTTGTTGCCTCAACTTATGTGTTAAGAAGAGCAATGGGGTGCCTCTCCTTTTATAGGGTTTTGGGATCCATGGATCTCAATCCATGTGTCAACACAAATCCAATGGTCCACATTAATTTGTGTTTCTTTCAATGGTCATGATTTGTTGCTAAAAACATAACAACAATTAATTTAATTTAAATTAAATATATGTTGATAAATCAACACAATTTAATTACAAAATTAAATCATCAATATATGGAGATAATGAAAGGAGAGAAAGCCTCCTTCTATGTGGAGAGGGGGGACGGCCTCCCTTTCCTAATGGGAGTGGTGGCCGTCCACCCTCCTCCATTAGGAAGGTGGCTATTTCACCTTTTATGTAATCTCCATTATTTGCAACAACTTTTGTTGCAAATTATTTCACAAAAATAAATCCAATTTATTTTGTGAACATTGCAATCATGCCATTAAAAGTTTGTGAATCACATTCACAACCCAAAACAAACTGTAAATTACATTTTCAATTTGATGTCCAATGTGAATCCAATTCACATTAACATTTAATTAACAAATGTAAATTACAAATAGTTCTCTCTCTTGTATATTATAAATCACATTTACAATATATATGACTAATATGGATATTGCTATCCACATTATTCATATCCATGATAATTAAATCATATTTAATCATCTTGGATCTCTATTCTCTTGTGTCCAAATAATATGAATCACATTCACATTATTTACATCTTTGATAATTAAATCTCATTTAATTATCTAAGATAACTCTCTTTATAATATGAATCAAATTCATATTACTCATGATAATTAAATCACATTTAATTTATCCATTTTCTCAATGCTCGGATACATATATCAACAATAGAATTATCCATGAACTCCTTCAAGGATAATGCGCTTTCTCCGCAGATACTTGGAGATAAGGACAGGGCGATTGTATTGTTCCACGTATAGTGACATGGATATTGAGATCGTATCTCAAATCCAGATCGCGGGCCTCCCATAGATGCTTGATTAAATCAAGACCGTAAATCTAATCTTCTCATTGTATCTGAATTACATTCAGATCAATGTCCAATACTTGGACCAAGATCAGATCACTTCTCTACTGAGAGGAGTCACTAAAATCCAGACCCGTTTCATCACTCCCTAGGAATGGAAGCGTCATGGTTATACAATCGTTTATGATCACATCACCCTCAGGTATTCCCAATACCTGTACATCCTGCATACTGGAAGACTCAGACTAAACCCGAAGTATTCGATCAACTTTATACTGTCTACTTCATGGTTTTATCAGTAAGTTTCTCTGTAACGATCCGCCCCGCTAGCCGAGACGAGTGCGACATTTAAAACAATCTGATCATCTTGATCGTAATTAGCATGTCTAACAAAAATCCGACAGCAATTCCTCTATTTTATGGACTCCCAAACGCTACCCTGTACCTGAAACAATTCATATAAAGCATTTGCATAAACCACCCAAGTCATAATCCACATTTACAGTATCAACCATAGTTTCCATGCTCCTTATGTACAACCATCATCTACTACCGAAGTTTCAATACAAGTCTTATATTCCACAAAACACCAAGTACCAACCATTTACCTGAAGAACCCAAAAACGCTGCTGCAATATCACAAAAGGGTGTAGAGGTCTCCACAGTCCGGAAATGACTTAATTCCTTCGCGCATCCTACAGCTCCTTCTGAGGTGTATCTGTAAATAGTATTTAATAATAGAGGGTTGAGTCTAAACTCAAAATGAGCTTAGACCCAGCGAGTGGGTCTCAAGCACTTGGTAAGAAAATAAATTGGCTATTTTGAAAATAACTTTGCTGGCTAGTAGAAATAAAATGCAATGCAATAATAACAAGACAATTTCATAAAAATGAAACATTGCAAAATAATAATAATATCGTACAAAAAAATTGAAATATCAAACTGTCAAACTGAATTTAATTTACTATCTGGCTGTTGAAAATCTTACGGAAATGAAAGTTTCTATTTTTCAGCTGTTATAACAACACCAATGTGGCTAACATACTACGTCCATGAACACTGAAACAAACGGAGTCATACGCGTAGACAGCCCCAAAGGCCAAAGAACACTCTGCATACGGCCCAAAGCCTATGTGTATACAAAATGTGGACCCAAAGTCCTCTGAATCATATCTGACGATTGCCATATCTGATGGCGTGTTTCAGGGTCATATCTGATGACGTCACCATATCTGATGGCTAGTTCATGACCATGTCTGAGAGCTACTGTGGTGGCCATTGTTTCTGACATATTTTCCGATCCATAGTAATATAACTGTAAACTGAGAAATCTATAATCTCTGAATCATATCATCATATTGAACCTTTCTGTATTTATCTGAAAACTTCTGTAGTATTAAACAACATAATTGAATACTGAAAAAAATAAAACTAAGCTTTTCTACAATTAATTTAGCTTGCGTACAAAACCAACTTCACTAAACTACAATCATCTTGGACAAAACTAGCTTATCTGATTATCAACTAAACTATACTTGTATATAGCACAATCAACTGGCATCACAAACTGTAGTATTGTAATGTATTTGTGAAAATAGGGTTATATCTTAAAATAGGCTTGAAACCACTCACCTGAATATTGAGATATTGTACCTACTCAAGATGATTATCACCCTCGATCTGGAGCTCTTGCAATTTATATACATGCGCTTCACAAAATAATGCCTACAGCTGAAAAAGAGGAAACATATACGCATTCAACAGATGAAATTACATGGAGTATGTGAACGCATGTTTTCTCTGATATTACTCCAGACGTATATGTATACTATACTATATCCTTTTTCTGTGTGATTCCGATCTTGTCTTCTCTTCAAGGGAGACTTGGACCCTTTATTGGTCATGGACTTCTACGTAATTATTCTCAGTCAATTCCGATTATCACTAATTCCTAAATTCACAAGTCCAGTTGAATAGAAAGGCACGTATGAACTTAATCATTTCATCTCCATTTCCGTAAATGTTTAACAATTCTTTCCTTCCTTTGTAATTCTTCATCTACGTTTTTTTTCCCACCTAACCTGATTATGGTATAACCTATGCGCGTGGCCCAACATACCTTAATACCAAAATACTACTTGCAACATAATACCTCACGGATAGTATACCCACCATGTTTTATCATAAAATCCCATGTTGTTAATTTGTGGAAAATAAACTAGTTGACTAATACGTGTGTAACACACTGATCTTAGTATACTGTTACGCATCCCCTGGAAAAATAGAGCTTGTATTATGAACTAACTATGGCAAGGAAACTCCCAACGATCCAAATCGATGAAAGGCGTAAATATATGCTATAACTCTGGTGTATGACGATTTTCTGTCCAGGTAAATCAAAGATTTGTTTACATGAAATCAATAGTTTACCTTTATCAGATCTAGAGCCAGCAACACCTCTGCAACTTGCTGCTTTCTAACCATCCATCACAGGAATAGGTCCGAGCAACTTGATATTTTGGCCATCGCAACTTTAAAAGCACTACTTATTTATCCTCTACAATCGATTTGGATTCTCCAACCTTCTAAAGCATACGTGGCTAAATAGATAAACCTTTGGGACAGACGTCACCTATATAATATTTTCTCACCATGCACGGTTATAGAAAAGGGAGGGGGTCTAGTTTATCATCTAAAATAAAAAGACTTCTCACGGCACCACGTCAAGCCTTGTTTCTTTGTTTATTGTTATTATATTTTTTTTATAACATATATATTATACTGGATGTAATTCCCCTACGGAATTGAAAGTAATACACACATTATTTTAGATTACTTATTGTCATAGGTTTGGATCAATATGCCACTATTCATTTATGTATCTGTTCACTAACATGTGTACTTTGTCTATGTAATATTAAACTAGTTATGACGTATCACATAATAGTAACGTATCTCTCTCTATCTCTCACTCTAAGTTACCTAGATTCTAGGCAACCACGTAAGACTAGTTCAATTTGAATAACTATATGCAAATATCAAACCTAATACATTCAACATATACTATAAACGGCGAAAAAGACCATGACTATATCTGTATACCATGTCCGCTACCATATCTGTGTTTGTCTATATACGAGTGTTTGTAGATATATATATATATATATATATATATATATACATACACATCTGTATCTATATCATTCCGTATTTATATGCATATTCTAAAATAAACAGGGAAACAACATATCCGTATCCAACCATTGACATCCTTGAACTTAAGGTTAGTGTAAATGAATAATGTATCCTACCTGAATGTTACAATTCTTCCCTACTTAAAATAAATTTCGTCCTCGAAATTTACGTACCTCAGTCAACGTGAGAATAATTGTGGGTATTGAGATCGCATTTCCTCTTCTCTTTCCCATGTAGCTTCTTCTATTGCATGGCTCCTCCAGAGAACTTTTACCAGAGGTATCTTCTTCGTCCGAAGTTCTTGAACTTTATAATCTAAAATTTGTATTGGAATCTCTTTGTAAGAAAGGTCCTCCTTCAGTTGAATTTCTTGCGGTTGTATAACATGTGAGGGGTCTGGAATTCATTTTCGGAGGGTAGAAACATGAAAAACATCATGTATCCTTGCTAGCTCAGTCGGAAGTCGAAGACGATACGCTACATTACCAACTCTTTCTATAACTTCATACGGACCAATGTATCGGGGGCTTAATTTTCCCTTCCTTCCGAATCTGATTCTACCCTTCCATGGAGATACTCGTAAAAATACTTGATCACCCACTTGAAATTCTAGATCTCTTCTTCTCTTATCCGCATAACTTTTCTGTCTATCTTGTGCAGCCTTCAAGTTTCTTTTGATTTCTTCGACTTTTTCCACTGTCATTTGTACTAATTCAGGTTGGACCAATTTACGCTCTCCTACTTCGGTCCAACAAAGAGGAGTTCTGCATGCTCGACCATACAGGGCTTCATATGGTGCCATCCCAATACTCGCCTGATAGCTATTATTATAAGCAAACTCCATAAGTGATAGATGTTCATCCCAAATGTCTTTAAAATTTAATGCACAAGCTCTAAGCATATCTTCCAAAGTTTGAATAGTTCGCTCAGATTGTCCATCGGTTTGTGGATGAAAAGCAGTACTAAATGCTAACTTTGTACCCATTGCTTTATGTAGACTAGGCCAAAATCTAGAGGTAAAACGAGGATCTCTATCAGACACAATTGATACAGGCGCTCCATGCAACCTTACTATTTCATCCACAAAAATTTTACCCAAGCGATCTAATGTATAAGTCATATTGACCGCTATGAAATGAGAGGATTTGGTCAATCTATCGACAATTACCCAGATCGCATCATGACCTCGACGAGTCTTGGGCAATCCAGTAACAAAATCCATGGTAATATGTTCCCATTTCCACTCTGGTATCGGGAGAGGTTGCAATGTACCAGCTGGTCGCATGTGTTCTGGTTTAGTTTGTTGACAAATCAAACATCTCGATACATATTCTGCAATCTCTCTTTTCATTCCTGACCACCAATAGCATGGTTTCAATGTTCTATACATCTTCGTGCTTCCTGGGTGCATTGTGTACATAGAGTTATGTGCTTCCTCAAGAATTTCTGTTTTAAGTTCTGCAAGTTGGGGGACACAAAGTCTTTGTTTGAAAAATAATACTCCATGTTCGCTTATTGTGAAATCAGGCAATTCTCCTTTCTCCACTTTCTCTCGCATTCTTTTAATATCTGGATCAGATTCTTGAGCATCTCGTATTTTATCATATAGTATAGGCCTAACTTGTAGAGTAGCTAACAAAACCCCAGAATCATGTACTGTCAGGTTTGCACGTAGTCCCCTTAACTGTGACAATAATGAGTGATGTTCAGTCTTTACATATGTTAGTTCACCTCTAGACTTCCGACTAAGAGCATCTGCCACTACATTTGCTTTTCCAGGATGATACTCAATGGTACAATCATAATCTTTTATTAATTCGAGCCATCTTCTTTGCCTAAGATTCAAATCTTTCTGAGAGAATATATATTTCAAGCTCTTATGATCAGTGAAAATTTGACATGTCTCGCCATATAAGTAGTGCCTCCAAATTTTCAAGGCAAATACTATCGCAGCTAATTCCAAATCATGTGTAGGATAATTCAGCTCATGTGGCTTAAGCTGTCTGGAAGCATAGGCAATCACTTTCCCATTCTGCATTAAAACGCATCCCAACCCTTGACGTGATGCATCGCTATAAATTATAAATCCACCATTCCCACAAGGAAGGCTAAGAATGGGAGCTGAGGTTAGACGATTTTTAAGTTCCTGAAAACTCTCTTCACATTTATCATCCCAGATAAATTTTACTTCTTTCCTAGTCAATTGTGTCAATGGCGCTGCAATTCTGGAAAAATTTTCAACAAATCTTCTATAGTATCCTGCTAACCCAAGAAAACTTCTAATCTCGGATACACTTGCTGGTTGTCTCCTATTCAGAACTGCTTCTATTTTACTTGGATCAACCGATATACCTTCTGCCGAGATAACATGTCCTAGAAATGAAACCTTCTTCAACCAGAACTCACATTTATCAAATTTTGCAAATAACTGATGGTCCTTTAAAGCTTGTAATACTATCCTCAAATGATCTTTATGCTCTTCCTCTGACTTTGAGTATATCAAAATGTCATCAATAAACACAATCACAAATTTGTCTAAGAAGGGACGGAATACTCGATTCATTAAATCCATAAATGCAGCAGGGGCATTTGTCAACCCAAAAGGCATCACCAAAAATTCATAATGTCCGTAACGAGTGCGGAAAGCTGTTTTAGGGACATCTTCGGCTTTAATTTTCAACTGATGATAGCCTGATCGTAGGTCTATCTTCGAGAATACAGAAGCCCCTTGCAATTGATCAAATAAATCATCTATCCGAGGAAGAGGATAATTATTGCGCACGGTCACTCGATTCAATCTTCGATAATCAATACAAAGTCTCAAAGAACCGTCTTTCTTTTTGACAAAAAGAACAGGAGCCCCCCATGGAGAAATACTAGACTGGATAAATCCCTTATCCGTTAACTCTTGCAATTGGATCTTAAGTTCCCTGAGTTCAGCTGGAGCCATTCTATAAGGAGTCAATGCAATCGGGGTAGTACCAGGTATTAAGTCAATATTGAATTCAATTTCTCTATCTGGCGGAAGTCCCGGTAGTTCATCAGGAAATACTTCAGGAAATTCCCTTACTATAGGAATATTTTCTAAACATATAGATTCTGCTTTTGTATTGTATACAAGAGCAACAAAAGACAAATATCCCTTCCTGAGTAATTTATGTGCCACTATACTAGAAATGACACATGTTGGGTATACACTCCTTTCTCCATAAAATGTAAACTCTGTCTCACCTGGCATTCGAAAAATAACTTTCTTTTGAAAGCAATCTAGTAAAGCATGATATGATGTCAAACAGTCCATCCCTATAATGGCGTCAAATTCTTTAATTTCCATAGGGATAAGATTCACAATAACCCAACCTCCTCCTATCTTTATCAAACAGTCTTTAAAGACATTCCAAACAATCTCAGGCTCTCCTTTAGGTAAGGAGATTGATAATGCATGATCAAGTATACCCATTTCTTTATCCGCAGATACAGAGAATCTTCGAGAAATAAATGAATGGCTGGCACCAGAATCAATAAGAGTATGGGCATTTCTGCCAAAAATAACAGTGGTACCTGACACCACATCCTCAGCAGAGATAGCTTCTTGAAGTGTCATTGCAAAAGCTTTTCCCTGATTTTGTGCATTTTTATTGCCTTTCCTTGGAATATCATTTCTCTTTTCTTCTTTCTTTGGTTGGGGTTCTTGAGTTATGGCCCTAGCACGGATATTCTGTTGAGCCGGTCTTCCTGCATTTCCCCAATTTGACATTAAATTTGGGCAGTTTCGACGCATATGGCCTGTCTGGCCACAATGATAGCAACCTGACGATCCACTCCGACATTCTCCCGGGTGACGCTTCCCACATATGGGACATTGCGGATAAGAAAATCCTGCATTTCTAGAATTCTCCCGAGCAAATCCACCCATTTGATTTCCCCTATATCTTTGAGCAGATAAGTTGTATTGCCTTGGGTTTTCAAAATTTCTTCTAACTTTGTTCTCGGGTCCTCTCCATGGTGGTCTTTCTCCAAATCTTTTCCTACTATGATCATTACACCTTTGCCTTTCCCGCACCACACGTTCAGATCTACGGGCAGCTTCCACTAATTTACCATACTCCGTAAATCCATTGGCTGAGATCATTGACTTAATATCTATGTGAAGTCCATCCTCGAAACGCCGACATTTATCTTCTTCGGTTTTCACTAAAGAGGCTGCAAACTTTAATAATTCCGTAAAGCGTTTCTCATATTCATCAACAGAAAAACTCCCCTGAGTAAGAAATAAGAATTCTTTGCATCGATCTTCTTGATATACTCTCGGATAATATTTTTCATTGAATTCTTTTTCAAATATCTGCCAAGTAATCTCGGATGGATCGGTGTATTTCATCTTCACTGATTTCCACCAATCGTCAGCATTTTCTTTTAACAAGAATATTGCATATCTCAACTTTTGGGCTTCAGTACACTCCATCAATTCAAATATCTTCTCCATGTGTTCAAACCAGTCTCTTGCCACCTTCGGATCTGTCGTGCCTACAAAATCTTTTGCACCTAATTTCCGAACATGCTCAAATGGCAACTGATTTTCAAATTCATGCGGTCTCACGGATCGAGCAGCCATGCTTCCCAAGGTCTGTGCTATTAGTGCCAAATTCTCCTGCATATTGTTATTATTACTCCCATCATGTCCACCACTTGGTCCTTGTGAGGTCTGAGAAGGTTGCTCAGCTGCCATTGTGCCCTACATAAATAAAATTCCTTAATTAGCTCTTCCAAAATTATAAATCCTCAAATCTCATGGCCAAATGTAGATAACTCCTCAATAACAAGAACATCATTATTCCAATATCATTTCTATTTCATATCGAAATCCAAGACATAAATCATAACCACAAAGGGATTCAAATATCAACCTTGAATATCAGTTTTGATCAAATTTCATAAATCATTGCTCTGATACCACAAGATGTCACGACCCGCCCCGCTAGCCGAGACGAGTGCGACATTTAAAACAATCTGATCATCTTGATCGTAATTAGCATGTCTAACAAAAATCCGACAGCAATTCCTCTATTTTATGGACTCCCAAACGCTACCCTGTACCTGAAACAATTCATATAAAGCATTTGCATAAACCACCCAAGTCATAATCCACATTTACAGTATCAACCATAGTTTCCATGCTCCTTATGTACAACCATCATCTACTACCGAAGTTTCAATACAAGTCTTATATTCCACAAAACACCAAGTACCAACCATTTACCTGAAGAACCCAAAAACGCTGCTGCAATATCACAAAAGGGTATAGAGGTCTCCACAGTCCGGAAATGACTTAATTCCTTCGCGCATCCTACAACCCCTTCTGAGGTGTATCTGTAAATAGTATTTAATAATAGAGGGTTGAGTCTAAACTCAAAATGAGCTTAGACCCAGCGAGTGGGTCTCAAGCACTTGGTAAGAAAATAAATTGGCTATTTTGAAAATAACTTTGCTGGCTAGTAGAAATAAAATGCAATGCAATAATAACAAGACAATTTCATAAAAATGAAACTTTGCAAAATAATAATAATATCGTACAAAAAAATTGAAATATCAAACTGTCAAACTGAATTTAATTTACTATCTGGCTGTTGAAAATCTTACGGAAATGAAAGTTTCTATTTTTCAGCTGTTATAACAACACCAATGTGGCTAACATACTACATCCATGAACACTGAAACAAACGGAGTCATACGCGTAGACAGCCCCAAAGGCCAAAGAACACTCTGCATACGGCCCAAAGCCTATGTGTATACAAAATGTGGACCCAAAGTCCTCTGAATCATATCTGACGATTGCCATATCTGATGGCGTGTTTCAGGGTCATATCTGATGACGTCACCATATCTGATGGCTAGTTCATGACCATGTCTGAGAGCTACTGTGGTGGCCATTGTTTCTGACATATTTTCCGATCCATAGTAATATAACTGTAAACTGAGAAATCTATAATCTCTGAATCATATCATCATATTGAACCTTTCTGTATTTATCTGAAAACTTCTGTAGTATTAAACAACATAATTGAATACTGAAAAAAAATAAAACTAAGCTTTTCTACAATTAATTTAGCTTGCGTACAATACCAACTTCACTAAACTACAATCATCTTGGACAAAACTAGCTTATCTGATTATCAACTAAACTATACTTGTATATAGCACAATCAACTGGCATCACAAACTGTAGTATTGCAATGTATTTGTGAAAATAGGGTTATATCTTAAAATAGGATTGAAACCACTCACCTGAATATTGAGATATTGTACCTACTCAAGATGATTATCACCCTCGATCTGGAGCTCTTGCAATTTATATACATGCGCTTCACAAAATAATGCCTACAGCTGAAAAAGAGGAAACATATACGCATTCAACAGATGAAATTACATGGAGTATGTGAACGCATGTTTTCTCTGATATTACTCCAGACGTATATGTATACTATACTATATCCTTTTTCTGTGTGATTCCGATCTTGTCTTCTCTTCAAGGGAGACTTGGACCCTTTATTGGTCATGGACTTCTACGTAATTATTCTCAGTCAATTCCGATTATCACTAATTCCTAAATTCACAAGTCCAGTTGAATAGAAAGGCACGTATGAACTTAATCATTTCATCTCCATTTCCGTAAATGTTTAACAATTCTCTCCTTCCTTTGTAATTCTTCATCTACGTTTTTTTCCCACCTAACCTGATTATGGTATAACCTATGTGCGTGGCCCAACATACCTTAATACCAAAATACTACTTGCAACATAATACCTCACGGATAGTATACCCACCATGTTTTATCATAAAATCCCATGTTGTTAATTTGTGGAAAATAAACTAGTTGACTAATACATGTGTAACACACTGATCTTAGTATACTGTTACGCATCCCCTGGAAAAATAGAGCTTGTATTATGAACTAACTATGGCAAGGAAACTCCCAACGATCCAAATCGATGAAAGGCGTAAATATATGCTATAACTCTGGTGTATGATGATTTTCTGTCCAGGTAAATCAAAGATTTGTTTACATGAAATCAATAGTTTACCTTTATCAGATCTAGAGCCAGCAACACCTCTGCAACTTGCTGCTTTCTAACCATCCATCACAGGAATAGGTCCGAGCAACTGATATTTTGGCCATCGCAACTTTAAAAGCACTACTTATTTATCCTCTACAATCGATTTGGATTCTCCAACCTTCTAAAGCATACGTGGCTAAATAGATAAACCTTTGGGACAGACGTCACCTATATAATATTTTCTCACCATGCACGGTTATAGAAAAGGGAGGGGGTCTAATTTATCATCTAAAATAAAAAGACTTCTCACGGCACCACGTCAAGCCTTGTTTCTTTGTTTATTGTTATTATATTTTTTTTATAACATATATATTATACTGGATGTAATTCCCCTACGGAATTGAAAGTAATACACACATTATTTTAGATTACTTATTGTCATAGGTTTGGATCAATATGCCACTATTCATTTATGTATCTGTTCACTAACATGTGTACTTTGTCTATGTAATATTAAACTAGTTATGACGTATCACATAATAGTAACGTATCTCTCTCTATCTCTCACTCTAAGTTACCTAGATTCTAGGCAACCACGTAAGACTAGTTCAATTTGAATAACTATATGCAAATATCAAACCTAATACATTCAACATATACTATAAACGGCGAAAAAGACCATGACTATATCTGTATACCATGTCCGCTACCATATCTGTGTTTGTCTATATACGAGTGTCTGTAGATATATATATATATATATATATATATATATATATATATATATACATCTGTATCTATATCATTCCGTATTTATATGCATATTCTAAAATAAACAGGGAAACAACATATCCGTATCCAACCATTGACATCCTTGAACTTAAGGTTAGTGTAAATGAATAATGTATCCTACCTGAATGTTACATTCTCATTCGATCATTGGGAGTCGGTATTGATCATATACTTTCCAAAAGCATATATCATACCTAGGTCTTGATCATATACTTTCCAAAAGTATATATCAAACCTACAAATTCAGTCAAGCTTTCAAAGCGAGACGACCGTGCGCACGGAATTTGATTCTTCCCAATATCTCATGAGTGAGCTCATGTCTTCCGGTTCAGTAACTGAACCTGTATGATCCCTTTGAGAGATCGTATTACTCATATGCCCTTATATGCACACCAACGCGCTGGTGTATAGACCTTGATTAGGTCATCAACCTATTGGTCTGCCAAATGTACATACTTAGACGTATAACAACACATCTGTCTCCGGTCAGAGGATGCGTGCCTATATCATGACAGCATATGATATAGGACTTTGGTTATCTCGATCTCGTTAAGTCAACACTTTGACCTAACTAATCTGACACCTCCGAATCTCTATTCCTATGCAGAGGACCTGCATCAAGAGGTCGGTCAGATATCAGCCTTCAGAGATAAGGATTGCCATCTTCTACTCAGGCTGGAGATCATCTCTTAACAATTATCTGACAGTGCTTGATGAGTCCTCAATCTAACTCTTTAGATATTCATCTAAGCTCCAGCCTCTATGATTCAATAATTGAATCAACAGCTGTATGATCGTTAAGATGGCCATGGTACATAACCCTAATTGTACTAAGGGACCTATTATGCAAATTATGTATTCTACATTTTAGATTAAGGAGTGAATTGCAATAACATTTATTGCATAATGGCTCGCCGTGGGCTCGCATTTCCAACACCATCGCCAAAACCCCGCCTGCAAACTCAGAGCTAGAGAGAGGGAGTAGTCGAAGACGGGAGAGAGGGAGAGGGAGAGAGCACGGTGGTGGCGATGGTCGAAGGAGGAATGACAAAGGGAGGAGAGGTGGAAGAGGTGGTGATGCTGGAAGGGGGTTGTTGGAGGAGGAAGAGGAGGGGGGTTTTCTTTTGTTTTTTTTACTTTTGATTAATCCCAATCGTCAGATTGTGGATTGGTTAGATTAACTCAGTTATTTGGTTGAGTTAATGAACTAAACTAATAAAGGACTATGGGTGTAAGATGACGCACTTATTCAGGGTCCTGAACGTAATTCGAGATTACGTAAGGTTAGGAATGTAATTACAAAATTACTCAAGATTATGGGCTTAAATAATCCTTTTTAATATTTATAATCCTTAAATTCATCTTTCTTTCTATTCCTATTGTGATATTGGTTAAATAACAATTAAATTGGAAACCGCCTAAGAAGGTTGTGAATAGAATCTTTGAAGTGTAGTAAGAAAGAGTTTTATTAAGTTCAGGATATCCTTGTATTCTCATCCCCGACTACACACTAAATAACTATCCTATAACAGTGCCTACAAATAAATAAAAGTCATGTCATCCTTAACAGAATATCATGGGTATTATATTTATATACATACATGTATACATGCGTATATAGTGGCGTTATCCAAACCACAATTCAACGGATTTGAAAATCTAAATCTGATCTAGTCTAGAATGTCAAAACCAAGCCAATTATACCATATAATATCATATTGAATTGGATTATGGATTTCATCTAATCCATGTGCAATCCTAACCAAAATTAATGATTGATTAAGGGTCTATAGACCGATGAACCCTTTAGACAAAAACCTCAACTATGCTCCAACTCGGGACCAATGGTCACGTCGGTTACGAAACTTCGAAGGTTTTTTTTTATTTTGATTTGTGAATGGTAACCTAGCTAATTTGCAATTTCCACATCTATTGAAGTCAAATCCTCTGATTGACATTCCCTACTAGGTAGAACTATTTTTACTTGAAGTGTGATGCTAGGTTTGGCAAGAAACTTCCCAAACAATGGC
The DNA here is from genome assembly GCA_037367405.1 of Ottelia alismoides. Classification (NCBI taxonomy): domain Eukaryota; kingdom Viridiplantae; phylum Streptophyta; class Magnoliopsida; order Alismatales; family Hydrocharitaceae; genus Ottelia; species Ottelia alismoides. The sequence goes on from JAZKJV010010228.1 coordinate 257,509, forward strand.
ATGATGGTAGGTAAGAAAAAAAGATGGGATTTCTCTCAATTATAATATAGCATGATATAAGTAAGGATTTGATTACTCTAGCACTTAGGGAGGTGATGAGATGGTGGAAACACTAGTGAAAGTGATGTCTATAGTGGAGACTGTGATGTCTTCCTCGGATGTCGACTCCTTTTCTTACCTAATATGTGCCATTTAGGTCTTATGGACATGACACATTTTCCATTCATCTCTTCATATTCATGTGCTTTAATTCCTTGTCCCTATCCCTATTGGATTGTCTCCCATCCTACTTTGGAAATTTGAGTGAAAAACTACAAGAGAACATTGTAACCACTTCCTTAAGTTGATCTCTAGAAAAAGTCAGCATTGCGAGTATCTTTGCCTCTTCTTGCCTTTGTTCATGAGTAGAGATTAACAGATTGTAATTTCCTTCTATACCTCCTCCTCTCCGTCGCAAGAAAATTTAACCATTATAGGTAAAAATCCGTTGTCATGGTGTATAATCTAGTGCCGTGAATTGTTGCTACAACATATAATCTTACTCCAGCAAACACATATGCCCATGGTGCAAGAGTTCGTAAGATTTTAGGAGTCCGTATAACTTACGGGGATCGTGGTGTAATTACAAGGGATTTATAGTTATTGTGTCATTAGATGAGAATTTATGAGCCATGGTTAATAATCCCCATTTTTTCCTAATGATTACGGAATTAAACCGATTTTTTCTATCACTACAAAAGCTTGCAAAGTCGATGACAACAAAAATAGGAAGAAACGTCCTCTAACAATATGCGGTGATTAAAGTTCTTAGAGGATTAAATAAATAGAATTAAACTCTCATGAAAAGAAATTAGATAACATGTATCGACCGAAGAGCTATTGTGATCTAGCATTCGTTATTTTTCTGTACCATGTAAAAGATGAGATATTTGTTGATACCTAATGTGTCCTATATCTCCACAATAAAATCATGCACCAACTATAGACGAACACTCGCTTAAGTATCTGTGGCATTTGATCAATATTTGAATTCGATAAATAATTGTTAATGCTACACGAATCCCTGTTGAAGATAACAACCTGTTGAAGATAACAACAGTCGTACTAATTATGGAAAACGAATAAAAACGAACATCCGGAGTTTTATATTAGCTCATAATTTGCGTCACGTCATCACTTTATCCTAACTATATTTTGTTGTCAATTTTTTTTAAAAGGACCTCGGCATTACCTGATCTATGTGTTATTAGATCTGCATTAAAAAAGGACGCATGGTCTCTAGAACAATTAATAATTGAATCCATTTTGCTGATTAACTGGCAAAGGGTGTCGAATTATTCAATCCATTTTCTGATTAGGAATGTTAATGGTCGAGATGCGACCGTCCCTTTCTTTGATGGTAGTTATTGGCATCTTTAACATGGGTACTTAATTAATTAACTGTTCATTTATTAAATAAACTTGAATGGCATTCTTTATCAACTCAAACCTAAATTTTCGAACTTAAAACGTGTAATCGGTCTTTCTTAATTATGGTTATAGCGTGTTCGCTTCTCCTTTCCGATCAGGGAAGGACATATCGATATCGGCAACATATCGATACAATGTCGATACTGATATATCGCCGACGCATATCGCCGAAACCCGGTATCCATTAAGCATTTTTCTCCTGTCGATATCCGATATATCCATATCGGCGATATATCGGTGACCTGTCGATACCGATATATCGACGATATATCGCGCTATGGCGATCCCTGTTTCCGATCCTTTGAAATGACACTGTCCAATGCCATGAGTAATCAAATATTTTTAGCTTTATATGATTCCGGACATAACTAGAAAACAACCCTTTCTTCAGGGAATCGATTACGATGGTCCAATATATCCGAGTAATAAATCGAATAAAAAAAGGAATTTGTTTTGGAAAGTAGTATACGAATGTGAATGCAGACGTAATCCGTTTAATCGACAGCCGCCGAAATAGTTCCAAACTTGAATCGAAATGTCGAAGGCATGAAGTGTCATCTATGTGACATTTTCCAAAGAATAAAGGACACGTGGCGGAAAGACGTTGACCCCTTTGAGCCCTTTCCCGTCCAATCTCTTTCTTCCTTTGATGGTCAAGGGAGCTGTGGTGGTCAATATCACCTTCGTGTTCACATCATTCGATTACATGATCCAACGATTCGAAATCTTCCTTCCTCCGGTCATAAGGTTTTCCAAGATCTCAATTCTTGATCGTCATCTTGTACCATGATATATACATATATACACACACATATACATACAATGATATATACATATAAAGAGGGGGAGACTTTTCATCTTAAGATCTGAAAGTTCGATTCACCTTATGGATAACGTGCTCTCTCTCTCAGCTGTTATTGCAAAAAAACAAGGGATGACAGTAACAACAAAAACTCGAAAAGACGCTCAGGTTCAAAAATCCCTTATAATCAATAGTATGCGGCTATTTTGTAGGAGGAATAATGTTATATATGTCAAGATTATTTTTTAGAAAAATTGGAACATTCATCAATTTACTCGTGTGTACCAAAGAAGGTTGGAAGAGTGATAAAATGACACCGACTGATTCACTACGTTATTATTATTAATTTTATTAGCATGTGGATGAAGTTGAAGATAAACAAATTATTAAAGAGGAAAACTATGGGCGATCTCTCAACCAGAACTAATTTAAAAAGGCATTTTGTTGTTATTTCCATTTTCAACGCATTCCGATGCAGCTGTTGTCTTGTCCATCGTTTTCATTTCCGAAGTCCAATTTTCAGCACAACCAAACGCGTGTTTGAACAAAGAAGATCACGAAAACAATTTAATATTTTTTATTGTTGTTCTTTTTATGTTATAGGAGATGTGAACAATCTATTATTGATTTACTAGCATTTGATTTAAATAAGATCCGATCCAATCCGATAACGGGATGCTCGTTCTCAAGAAAGCCACAAAAACCTTCCGTTCCGCAATCTTGAAATGCTACTCATGGAGAATTGATCAGTTCAAATGGGTATGTTCGACTCTATTCCTGTATAGAAATTCAACATTACGGATGTATATATGTATGTACGAATTCAAACTACATATCATACATATCTTTCAACCATGACGATCCCCCCTAGATTAGAAGAGGAAATGTTCAAAGGAGAAGATGTCATGGATGAGGAGGACCCATTTGCAATAAGCAACAAAATATATGGTGGATATGGAAGAAAAGGAATGATTAGAGATTTGGAAATTGAAGGACAAAGCTCCCAATAATCAAACATCTTATCTCATCACCACAAATGGAGAACATTCATGGAAGATGTTGGCGACATGACATATATTATTCCCAACTGAATTAATTACCTCATAATATATATTATTATATATAGGTTAAATGGGATTGTCTTCTGGCAAAGCTAACTTGGTTCCCCACACCTTATTTTTTGCATTTTTTTGAAAATTTCTTTCGTGGAATTTCATCACTATATCCTATATTATGCCATTTAAATTTCGTACGGAACAGAGACTCATACAACCTCCATCCAGATAATCATTTTTTAACGGTAACAGAATTGCTAAATCGACCCCCGTCTGGATGCAGGTCGTAGTAGGAATCTCTATTTCGCACCAAATTTTAATGACATAATATAGGAATATATATTGATGAAAATCCACGGAAGAAATTTAAAAAATAGATAAAACAGGCGAGGAGCGTCAAGTTAGCTTCTCATAAGGGCAGCCCCATTTTATTCTCTCTCTCTCTATATATATATATATGGAATTTGTAGTAATCAAATTAATATAAACATTTAGCAGCGAATAAATTAGTGTTTAAAGATATTCTCAGTATCTATCATCCAATTCAGGTTACCATGCGTCCCATTTGGAAGTGTGGGCCCAGAGATAAGTTTGTTTGTGGTATATGTTTAAACAAAAAGATCATCTCAAAAAATGTTTAAACAAAAAGATCACAAAGGTCGCTTGCCATTCCCTTTGCTATCTTTGTTTCCATCAGTTGGAATCTCGTGGCCATCTTTTTTTTCCATTGTTGTCGAGATATGGAAAGCCACTTGCTTCTTGCTTACCATGCTCTTGCCTTTGACCTCTTCCCTTGAAGACATTTGGAATGAATTAATGGTTGCTCTCTCGCTTTTGTTCGTCAGGGACTTTCAAGCGTTGTTGCAACCACTGTTTGGGAAACCTAGACCGAGAGAAATCACCAATAGACTTCCTCTCATTCCTCTTCAACCGACACTATTACTCATCGCATTGTGCAGGTTGTATGGATTATAATGAACTAACTTTACAATCGGGTTTCTGCGCTTCTTGGGTTCAACATTAGCTTACTATCCTTTCCTTTTTTTCTTTTCCCCAATTCTACTTTGTATTGATGCTCTTCGAGACTCTCTGTATTATTATTATTATTACATGGAAATTTTTACGGACCGGAAAAATGAAAAAAAATCAAAAAGTCACCCACATCAAGCAGAAGACCTGCAAATCTTCGAGATATGTTTCCTCTCTTAATATTCCCCCATTCTTATTTTTAAATGAAAAAAGGAGAGAGAGAGAGGGAATATTCTAAAGGCTCGATAGTGGTAATTGAATGCAATTTCTACGGTTCACATCAAAAGTGTATCAAACCATGACATGACATTGGCCACATTTAGATTAGACCGGTCTAATTGACCCAAATGGACCACGATGTCCTCAAATACCAACAATTTTCAGATGCGTTATTCCGATTCTTAGTAGCAATAACTTCAACGTATGTCACGCGTTTTAAGAATGTGATGACATTCTAACTTTCTATTGTAATAGAGAAAACGTTGTGCTCCTCTCCTCTAGATCTCACCTATTAATGTCTATGTTTCCTTAGTTTCCCATGCTACTTAGACTTATTCACCTTTCTTTTCTTTGTTTCAAAGCTTAGTCTACACCCAGAGATAATAATAAATGCAAGCTATGTGGACGTCGATATCTTTGCTGACCCACTTGACTAACCTTATAATTTTAGGCTCGATTCTATTGCTTAATTAGGGTGTAAACATGACCTAGATTTAGCGCCTAACGATAAAGATTGCACCTAATCTTGGTGATTACATGATAATCGCATTTCATATACATCCAAGTAATGAGGGCTAAGTAGATCAGCTCAACGTTCATCGTGTGGATTTGTTGGGTGACCGAAACTTGACACGTTGTCGAAGATGATCCAAACAAGTAATCACCCACAAGCAAACAACCATGGAGATCGAATGCACGATTTTAAGTGGAAAAATCTCACAAATTTAGCATTGACAAAAAGAGGTTCAACTACGAAAGAAAAACTAAGTACATGTAAAACAACCTATAGGAGGTAGTGTCTCTCCTGAAATGAGACTCTCAGACAACATGCTTTAAACATAAAATACATACATACATACCATACACATCCTTTCAAAATAAACATACATATATAAGGGTAATCGATAAACAAATCCTAACCAGATTCAAAAATCCGTATCACGATTCGTGTAAACAAGGAGTTATCAGCATGATTTTCGGATCATACTTCAAAAGATGCTTTGTACTCCAGAGCGAATGCAAGACTTTGATTCACCATGTGAAGCTGACTACAAAATAATAATTGCAAGAAAAGAGAATAGTGACATCCCTTCCTTGATCTATGATTATGGTATTTGATAGCAACTGATTAAATTCTTTACATGGTAGATTTTAATTTCTCCTTTGATTTGTACGTGTCGTCATTAAAAACGCCATGGTTCTGTGACCTCTTGTTCTTCTTTGGCATTATTATGGAGTTTGAAATAACGATGCTTTCTTTTGTTTGCGTGCCATTCATCAGTGGGAAAGAAAAGAGAAAGGGCCAAATAAATTCAGACTTCACTGTCCCGAGAGATATATATTGCAAATCCATTTTCGCCAGATAAAGAAAGCAATGATGGACCAGTAATTAATGACGTGAACTTGACCTATAATGTAGGGAATCAGTGTACTTAATTAAAAAAAATTATGCATACACACACTATTATGGGAAAAAACCAATAAATAGAATAATACTAAAAGACTGAATAATTAATTATATCATTTAAAAAAAGTGTGAATTAAGAGACGGAATAATATCAGTAAATTTTGAAATCAAAACTTGGATATCAATAATTCTTCATACTAAAATAAAAAGTTAAAGAAAATCCCCCTTCTGTAAAATTTGCAATTATTCCTAGGTGGGAAAATAATTGTACGAATTGTTTGCATAAAAAATTATCATAAATAAATATCACAATTTCAATTATAGATAACACTGTGATTTTTGAATAAAGTAATAAGCAAGAAAAAATATGGCTCTTTTTAACATAAAAAACCTAGCTAACCAAAAGGTATGGATTTAGAGATGAATAATATTACGTCAGATGATAAGATATCGTCTAATCATTTAATAGTAGTAATATAGACCTAAAATGGTTTGACCTCAACTTACTAGTGTAAAACCCATGTGTTGCACGGGTTAACTTCATTTTTATGGTTTAATGCGATAATGAATAGAAATGAGTTGATTTCTATCGCCATGGTTGATTTAAAGAATGATAATATTTGAAGGTAGCCTGAAAAAAAAAGAAAAGTAGGGAAAATAAATCTTAAACAGTTCAAAGAAATTGACAATCATGTTGTATTACAAATAAATCTAAAACACTTTAAAAGTTGTCACAAATATCATGTACTACAATAGATTATGTAGGAAGAAACGTTATTTTATAGTGAGTATGTCCCACACAGTGCAAATGTAAATGCTTTCTTAATGGAGACAATACAATAAAAATTAACGACTAAAAAAGAGTCTTACATGAAAAGATGGGTTGGTTCTATAATGCATAACACATATAAAGGTGGACAAAATATGATCATGTCTGTAAAATATTTACAAATGTTCTTTTAGTAACAAAAGATTCAAAACCTGCTAATCCAACTAGATAAAGTGAGAAAAGTATGTTCTCATCTATAAAATATTTACGCATATTCTTTTAATAACAAAAAAAATCAAAACATGGTAATCAAGCTCATATGTATTTGTTAGGAAGCAGTTGTTAAAAAATGTTGTATATCTTATATGAAGATGTTGGTCAGAGATTGTGATTGTTCACTTATTTTTATCAAAACAACAATATATTAATCATAGGTTACATAAGATTGCGAGCATGAGTTGGTGCTCGACGTTCGCTGACCAAATGACTAATGTCACTCACAACTACACACCACAACCTACCCAAAGAAGGTAAACCTAAAACCTTTTCAAAATTGAAGAGGAATACATGAAATAAGTAAGATATCGATGATGTTGCGACCCTCGGATGTGTTTCTAAACCATAGCAAAGAGAGAAAATCTATAATCTTTCCAAAATTGAAGTGTTTTGGCGGGGTGGTCTCATAGTGATTTCAGATGGGCTCTTGCATGGTTGCTCGATGAATCTCCTTGCCAAAACAAACAAACATATCAGTGACTGTGTACACCAATCCTTGGAGGATTGTCATCCCAGTGTCCTCTATCGCAGGCAATCTTATGATTCTCGCAGTCAGAATCTACTAAACACGTCTTAGGTGGAGACAAAGAGGGGCTTTGGGCTACGATTTAGGAATTCATCATAAAGAAGAATCTTGAACAATCGAACAAACAAAATGTACATCGACGATAGAGGACCTTAGAGGAGTTGTCAAACAAATATGTACATCGACGATAAAGAAGCTTAGAGGAGTTGTCAGCCCGAGCTCTCCGATCAGCCATAATCCAGTAATTCTCGTAGGTTGCTCCAAGTAACGTTGTCGCTGGTGATGGTGAGGAGAGCGATGGGTCCATTCTGACGGAGAATAAAAAGGAAGTTTAGGTTTTTATAAGAGGGGACGAGAAGACCAAGTAACCTCGTTTTTTGATCATCAAACACCTCCACTCCAATCCATTCCTAACGTGCCAGTATCAAAAAAAGTACATAGTACGTGTCAGAGGAAGCACATGATATGGCATATCCTGACATTTTCACTGTAGCACATGATAAGAACAGCATGTTTATATTGAAATAAAACATACAAAATTTCAACCAACCACTATGGATGAAATGGATCAGATACAGATATGATTCGGATATGCATTAAGGAAACCATAATCTTAAAAATACGGATATGAATTCAAATAGGATATTTATCGAATCCAAATACGTAACGAACAAAAAGCACCCGAATACATATCAAATAAAGAGCCAATCAAAATATGAATCGAATAAGAGTGAATATAAATATGGATTGAATAAACATAAACTCCGAATACGGATCGAATAAAAACCACATAGGAATACAAATTGAAAATTTTAAATTCATAATGATTTTAAAAAATGGTATTAAATTAAAAACAAGTTGCATCATAATAGAAGGGAGCGTCGAGATGACATATGTTCTTTATTTGAAGCAATAGAAGGGAGCGTCGAGATGACATATGTTCTTTATCTGAAGTAAAAAGAGGGATGGGGTTTCATAACTTTTGTTCATGTTCATCCCCAAACAAACGAAAATATATTAATATCATTAATTTACTATTATAAAATATATAATACTAATAGAACAACACGAGCTGTGTCTTATATTACATTAATTAATATATAAAACAATATTAAATATTGTCGGATATCCGAATCTGGTTCCAGATATCAAGCCATTACCGTATTTGTATCCGTATCAAAAATTTTTTAACAACCCATATCCATATTCGATCTATATTCAGTTAATATTCAGATACAATAATCCATATTCGATTAATATTCCGATATGGATATCCGTATCCGATAATTTTCCAAATACAGTAAGCGGATATTCGAATATATTCGCATCCATTTTCATTCCTACCAACCACTCATATGAGGATAATGTTACCTAATATATAATCAAACACACACACACACACATATAAACAAAATATTGGCAATATGCACAAAAATAATGTTACAGGGCCGTGAACAGTGCCATGTCCGCGTCCCTTAATATATTGTATGATTATGGATTTTGTATAATTATGATTCAAACACGACTAAACAATATCAATATCTCCTCAACTAACGATGATTCTATGCTATAGCTACTGATGCACTTGTTACAACAACTGTAGCCATACTAACACACATACATACACATTTAGACACATATACTCATAAAAACACACAAATTCATACACAAACACATGAACACACACACACACACTAATACAAACTATCACATCCATACACATACAAATTTTACACATTTATACATGTGCTCACATTCTCTCTCTCTCTTGCTCTCACATGCATGTGTACGTAGGGCTGCTAATTGAACCGAATCATTAAAATTTGATTAGGATTTGTTTGATAAAAATTCGAAAAAAGTTCGATGTAAAACCAAATGAACTAAATTTGAATTTCATTGTGGATTCGATTCCCAAATGAGTCGAATTTGAATTAATCTGAATTCGTTCGATAATAGTTCGATTCGATTTGATTCAGTATTTATATACATACGCATATACATATATATGTGTCCATGTGTGTGTGTGTATATACATAGTACATACATGTGCATGCATAATATATATAGATACATACATGTAACAACCACTCTTGGTTGATTACAATCTTTTCTAAATATTCTTCTACAAGAATTATAGCATAAATACATCAAAAGATTGACATTTCTAAGTAAATAGATGCAAAAATGAGTATATGAATATGTATTAAAAAGTTACTACATTTAGTTTACATTGAAAGATTTAGCACTGCATTATATCACTAGGCATAACATGTGAAAGCAACTAAAGATGCTCTCAAACCAACTAACTACGTTGATTAAGTGGTTAATTTTAAACTTATAATCATATCTAGGATCCATTGATATGATTTATCATGTAAAGCAATCACAACTGTGATTCCATACTCCTACGCTACATCGATATGACTTATGAATGCATGATGTGTATATGCAACATTAGGCCCCCTAATGAGATCTAATCTCTATCCTTTCCTCTTTATAATTAAGTTCAAGTGGTTTGACTGCAAAATATGTTATGAATTAGAGATGTGTATCCTTCATGCATTGGTAATAAAAAATATTTAAGTTTATGCCTTTGCTTCTTTTTACTTTGTAGAAGTACAATAATCAATCTTAACATGCTATTCAAAAATTTTAAGGCATTAAGATGATACAAAGCACTCTAATCCATATTCAATTTTTTATGCATATAGGTATGCATAATAATATTATTTAAAGACTAATTATTGAATATAAAAAAATAATGAAAAAAATTGGTTATAAAATCTAATAGGAAAAATTAAATGTCTAATATTGTTATTCTAAATTCTCATCCACACATTTATTTTCATTTTCCCACATTCGTTACACTATCTTTTCTATTCCCCCTTTCATTATCTATCAAAGATCCTAAAAATCCATGGCAGATTATGATGACCTGACCTTTCTCCCAGCATGTGAAAATGATGATTTTGCTACTTAGAATTCCTCCTTAACATTTATCGTGATTTAAAATTTATATAGATATATCTCCTTTACTTTTTGTTGCTTTGATTTTCCTTACGTGGTAATCCATGATGAGTATCATTGTCAAGGTGAAAATTTATCATCACATGAGCAATATACTAGTTCTTCTCACCATAATGTAAGTTTTTCCTTTGTACATCAAAAACTCATATATTTCATTTCATGGCTTAATTTTTTGATATTGAAGATAATCACGCTCAATGAAGAAGTTTTATCTTTCTACGTTGTTTTTTTACGATTTTCAGTATTTCAATTAATAATATTAATTTGTATTAACTTTCTATATAAAGTTGATCTTATCTTGCTTTAAACATACAATGGTAATTATATTGTCCATCTTTTTCGTCTATGATATTCTACCTCTTTAATAGGCTCATATAATTATATTGTATGCATGCATTCCTTCATCATAGAAAACGTATTTTAGATTGTAAAAAATGCATAATAATTGTAAAAATTATATAGTTTTATTCAATGTATTGTATTGGTTTGATATTTTCCTTGATTTTATAGTTTTCAACTTATCTTAGTAATATATTTTCAAATTGAATTTTACAATAAAACATTGATATGATATTATTATTATCATATAATATTATTTATATAAGCTCTAAAACATCAATTAACATTTCAAATTCAAAATAAAATGAATCGAATTAGAATATCTGAAACTCAAAATATATTGAATCTGAATTTAAGTTAGTAAATTCATTTGAAATTCGATTCGAGTTGAAATTTTTATAATGAATTGAATCAGGATCCAGGTGGATTTGAATGTATTCGATTCGATTAGCACCCCTATGTGTGCACACAGATTCGAACACACATACAGATGCATATTTTCTCTCTTTCACTCTTACATATACACAATTCACTCACTCTTTGCATTATCTATATTGACATCCATATACCCATACACAAAGATATCATGCAAACTTGAGCCCTCATATTTTTCCACATTGGATAGTACACAATAACGTCCTTTAGAAGATCTTATTAGTGTCATTATTTTTGGAATTAATTTTGTTGGGATGTTTGATGTAACTTGATGGACAATATCAAGTTGTATTAATGTATCTCAATTCCAGGAGTTCAATGTTTCAACCATGTTGAGTATTGTTTAGTCCGACATCGTGGAGTATCAAAACTGACACTTGATTTTTATATGGGAAGTTTTCAGACCAGTTTGGAAACAAACTAGAGATGACTTTGGACCACCACACACACGCGCATGCATACGTACCCGCCCACCATGTTGGGCCGGGTCGAGCTTCGGTGTGGGTACAGCTGCGACTGCGGTGACATGGCGTGGCATGAAATAAAGGTTGGATCAATTTTGTTTAATCGCGGATTGGTTTGAATTTCAAGGGACATGTCCCTTAATCCTCTCACGTTACATAACTACCCTGTTGATGAAACTCGATTTCATCATCTTTATTTTCCATTATTAACCTCCTTGCTTAAAGTTGTGTCAATAAAATCCAGATAAAGTCCTATAATTATCATAGTCCCTAATACATTAAAAATCACAAAAAATGACAAAACAAAAAATCGTGGTATTTTTAGCCTTAAAAATACCCTCAAAAATCTTTTATAGCTTCAGATGACCTCATCTCCACTTTTGGTCAACATGAAACTTGTAGATCTCATCGAGATCTACAACTTTTATGTTTTATGTTTTCTCAAATTCGACCTTTTAACCCCTTAAAAATAAACTTTTCTTTTATAATAATCTGAGCGGGCCACGTGGCCACAATTTTCCCAGGACGCACGTGCGCAACACCTGGGGTCCTTAGGCTCAGAGTATTTCAGAGGCTCGGACTTGGTTCGGAAGGAGGCTCAGCTAGCTTCGGGGATACGAGCCTAGTGGTCGGGGAGGAGGCTCGGACCGGGCGACGTGGTGTGCTATGGACCGTGCGATCTGGTGAAGATCAACGGTTGTTGTTGGCTCCTATTAGACAAAGACGTGGATGATCAACGATCGTCAAATCGAAGATGATCCAACGGTGTCTGAAGCGCGAGGGAGGAAGAGACGTGACGTGCTCTGGACCGTGCGATCCCCCTGATCCGAGGGTAGAAGCTGATGGCGACGTGGATGGCTCCGAACCGTCTGATCGAAGGGATCGGACGGTGGCTGGACTTCATGCCCAACGGTCCTCCTCCTCCTACGGCGGAGGGGACTGGGCTCCGGCGATGCTGGGCTAGCTCTGCCCTGCCCTCCCTTTGTCAATGAAGGCTACTGTAGGTTCTGAGGGAGCCTGGAAGATTCGTTGATGGCTGGCAACGCATCCGGTGATCTTCGAAGTGGAGGAGACGCTCTGGAGCGCTGTGAAGGAGGAGCTCAAGTGCAGCTCTGATGAACCTCCGACCAATCGATGAGAAAGAACCTGCAGTACGTTAGCAGATAGCCGAAGCGTGCGTGGTGACCGTAAAGTAATGTAGAGTGAAACGCAAGGCCTGTGGAGGAGTGGGAATGGCCAGTGAGCGAGCACCGCCGAGGTGGCGGAGCTGGGGTCGAGCGAAGGTGAAATGTGTCGTTTGACGAAGCTATGGATAACGTGATGATCAGTGCTCCGTCGCGGAGCTCGGAGGGTGGACGGTGGAGCGAGAAAATGATTGTGGAGGGCAAATTTAATCGGAGAAAACAAAGGAAAAACTAAGAAGAAGATCAGGGGATCAATGGAGGATTCTACCTGGGATTAGAAGCTCCGGGGAGGCTTCCGGGTCTTCGCTCGAAGGTCGGTAGGAGCCTGAGCTCGTGCAGGTCACGGAGGTAGCTGCAGCACGGCGGAGTTGGCCGTGGATCTCGCCGGAGGAATTTCAACCGTCGTCGCTCTTTTTTTGCCGAACTGCTGTCACCAATAGGATGATTGGAGCTAGGGGAATCCCTCTATAGTGGCGGATGGGGATGGAAGTGGTTGGAGGTGGTTGATTTATAGGACAAGGGTGACGACAGGGATGGAGGGGAGGCAAAGTTCGTGGACGTCGTGGGGTGACTCTGGTGGTAGTCGTGAAGAGTGAGGGAGCTGGCGAGGATGAGGGATGAGTAGTCTTCATCGTGGTGGCGTTGGTGATCGAAAAAGGTGGTCATCGAGGAGTCGAAAATAGAATGGGGGCGGGTGCTGCGCAAAATCGAGAACGTGGGAGAGAGACGGTCTGGAGGTAGAAGACGAAGTCTCGGTCGTTGGATCTGGCTATCCAACGGCTGAGAGAATGGTGCTAAGGAGCGACGTGGATTAGATCTAGGAAGCGTGATCTGAGGGTTGCGGAGATGCCACGTGTCGCTCTGGAGATGAAGCGCGAGCGAACGACAGTGATGGATCAACGGGCACGCGATTGAATGGTGCACAACGCGCCACGTGGCGTAAGGAGGGAGAGAGCGGTAATGAACGGCTCTAATGAGAAGTCACTGCCAATCAGAGGGCTGACAACGGATGCGGAATGGAAGGTGGTGACTTAATGGACAGATAAGGCATCGGATGGCGCACAAAGCACCACGTTGCTTGCTCTCTGTGAGGCACGAACGAGCGGTGAGGATAAGAGATGGGAACTGTTCTGATGGCTAGGAAGAAGGGCGTACGTGGAGAAGGCGGAGCTGTTGGTTCAGAAGGATATTCAACGGCCGTGGGCGCGGGCGGATGATGCAAAGGGGAGCAGGCCGCGTGGCGCAATCAGAGGGCGCCACGTGGTCAGCTATGAGTGGCTGAGAGGAGAAATGAAATTAGAGAGAGATGGAGGCCAAATTTGGAAAAACTCAAAACATGAAAGTTGTAGATCTCGATGAGATCTACAAGTTTCATGTTTACCAAAAATGGAGATGAGGTCAAATATGATACAAAAATACAGGAATACAAATATACACAGATATAGTATACATAGAGGCTCAAAAACCCAACTTCTTCATATGAGCTCCGAATTGAATGAAATTAGTATCATTTTAAAGGTCTCTGGATGTGTATTCATCTGAAGATGAGTAGACCTAATTTGGAGTTGGTACAAGAGAACTATGGGCCTTCTAAGGTCCAGGGGTTCTAGGACTTTCTTGGGTGTTTTACAAAAGAGATCTCTGACCTTCTTCCCTATATTATTAACTAATGGTGTATATATCATAAGGAAGGTGTTGTTTTATTCTAGAGGAGATAATAGGTGGATATTTTACAAGTGAAATTGGCTTCTTATTTAATGCAAATATGAGTGCTAAAATGCAGATATTATGCTTGCATGTATGAATGCTAATTATGCAAGACAAGGGGAAATATGCTACCATTTACTTGGGAACAAAGCTCTATTTTCAACTTTAAGAGTGATGAATCACAGATTCATCAACTCCCTATACTTAAACCTTGCTCGTCCCCGAGCAATTAAGATGAAATGCAAGAGTGAAACGATTTTGGGTTCCATACCAAGGTCATGAACATAAGTTGAAAATGGATCTTGACTTGACCTTTGGATTAATTGTGTGGCGGAACCTTATTGGGATCTGAATTTAAGAACTAACAGACTTCAAGTTCCACAAGTCTTCTATTCAAGACGCCTCAACAGTCAGGTCAGAACAAATCCTCAAACGTAAATTTCTGATGAATATGATTCTTACTTGTACTGTGTAAGTGTAAAGTAACTCTCCACATCAGAAATGGCTCAGAACCAGCCTCCTCTAACAAGGTAACTCTAATTACCCGGTCCAGTAACTCTTTCCTCTAGGAGCGGGGTATTCCCTTCTAAGTTCAAGTGTGACCAACTCAGGAGGAGGGGGTAGAGAAAAGAATGGACGGTAGCCAGTGTAGCCACCTATCCCAGGATGTCTAACCAATGTAGCCAAGTCATCCAGCTGCAGACTTCTTGCTAATATACATACTCCGACAGACATTTTTTTTATATCTGGCCTGTCTATTTTTTTTTGCATTTTTCTCTCTTCTTTTTTTTCTTTTGGAACTATATACAAGGTGCAGCATGTACATCAGGAGTTTTTCCTCTTGAGCCAGTAAACTATCCCTCTTTTGAAGTATTATTGCAACCCACAGCGTCCTGTCCTCAGACTTCAACACCACCATGCTAGGTTGAGATGCACTACCCTCCCTAGAGGAGGACGGATGTTTCCACCCGTGTGCTACTCCAAGCTAAAGGATTCTACCTCCTTACCACCTCATCAATGAAGTGCTACGTGCATTGTCCTTGTCCAAGTTAGGTCACTATCTAAAAGAATCATGCGTGTGCACGAGATATTCTACTTAGATTAATCAAGATGACATGTGAACATAGACTTGCGGACTCAAAGAATTAAGTCACTTGACTTGAGAAATCTTAACTCCAGTTCCTATAAGGTTCCTCTGAAATTAGGTGGATTAAGGTCAAATCAAGTCCATCCTAAATATCTACTCATAACTTGGTTAAGAAGCCACTAGCTTTTCACCTTGCATATGCAAGATATGCAGATAAGGTGTAGATGACATGCTATGCAAGATTTTTTTTCATTTTTTCATTTTTTTCTTTCATGATAGGATGATATGCAAAAGTAAATAAGAAGCCTTTATTTTCAAAATTTTCATTTTATTTTCTATTATACAACAAATTTTTACAACAATTTTTAGTTGGTAATAACATACATAGTATACAAGGTTTTTTTGGTATACATCCTATTTTACAACAAATTTTACAAAAGTATATTTTACAAGAATTTTACAACTTTTTATACAAGTAGTATACATATAGCACAAAATTATACAAGTAATTTTTTTTTCCATTTTTACCCACCCCGTAATTATTGCATAATATATACAAAAATACACGAAAATATGTGAAAGTACGAGCGATGGGTAAAGTATATATGTAATATATACACACCCCCTATACTTAGCGTGTGCTATGTCCTCAGAGCACGAAAAGCGACTAAAAAGACATAGCTCGGGCTAAGCGTAGGAGAGATAAAATTACAAAAGTATAGAAGTTGCTCCGCCCCCCCATACATAGGCTTTGGCAGCCTAAGTATAGAAGAAGATCAAAGATGGGGCGGACGAGGCAAGAGGTGAAAGGGATGAATATATATAAGGTGGGCATCGGTCCCCCCCTATACTTAGGCTCAGGTCAGCCTAAGTATAGGATAGGAGTGAGTATGAGAACCGATGTGATCTGGAGGATGTATAGTGATTAGACTCAGTTGACTCATCCCCCTATACTTAGGATCTGATCATCCTAAGTATAGTCCAAGATGGTGATTAATGATGCTGGGATGAGTTACTAGAGTTGCGGGAGAGAAAGGACAGAATGTACAGGAATGATGGTTATATACAAAGATCGTATAAGATGCTGCCGATGGCTAGAGCTCATTGCTGCAAGGTCTCATGCGCGGCTCGAGGTGTATCTGTTGAATCTGTCTCGCGCATAAATACAATCTCCTCAACATGGATTAACTGCTCATTGGATTCGACGAAGTGTTTCAATAGTTGTCCATTCACAAGAAATGTCGTTGCATCATCTGCGAGATCTGAGATCTCAACACATCCACTATCATGCATCGTACAGACGACAAATGGGCATGTACACTTGGACTTCAACTTGCCTTGGAAGATCTTCAGCCTAGCATTAAATAACCATACCTTCTTTTCAGGAACAAAGGTCTTTCGTGTGTTATATCTATCATGCCAACGCTTCACCTTGTCCTTGTACACCAAACTGTTGTCATATGCGCGGTTTCTGACTTCCACAAGCTCATTCAAATCCATTTCTCTCTGCTTCTGCCCAAGGTGTGTGTTCCAGTTGACCTTCTTGATTGCCCATTCTGATTTATGCACTAATTCTACGGGCAAATGGCACGACTTTTCAAATACCATTTGGAATGGGGAGCTTCCTAGCGGTATCTTGTAAGTTGTCCTATACGCCCATAGGACTTGATCCAAGATCTGAAACCAGTCCTTTCTGTCTGGGTGGACAAGCTTTTGCAATATAGTCTTTACCTCCCGATTCGACACCTCAGCCATACCATTGGTCTGTGGGTGGTAAGGAGTAGCGACATGGTGTTCGATGTCGTAGTCCTTCAGGAGTTTCTTCACCTCCCGATTTACAAAGTGGCTACCCCCATCTGATATCATCATTTTGGAGATCCCGAACCTAGAGATGATGTGCTCTCTGATGAATTAACAGACAGTCTTGCTGTCTGCATCTCGGGTCGGGATAGCCTCCACCCACCTGGATAGATAATCTACCACAAGAAGGATGTATTCAAACCCGTGACTAACAGGGAATGGGCCCATGAAATCGATGCCCCAGGCGTCAATGACATCACAAATGATGACAGGGTGCATTGGCATCTCATCCTTGGGACCAACGGTTCCTCCCATTCTCTAACATACTGGACACGACTTTGCAAGGGTGATGGCATCGCGAAATAGAGTCGGCTAGTAAAAGCCACATTGAAGTACCTTCCATGCGGTCCTCTTCCCGGAGTGGTGTCCTCCTGCCTCCAATCTGTGGAATAAAGAAAGGATACTCTTGTATTCCTCCAGAGGAATACACCGTCTCCAGACACAATCCGATCCTTCAAAGAAAAGGATCGGATCCTCCCAATGGTAGTGTATAGCATCCGACTTCAGTCGGTCAATGTGGCTCTTGGACCAACCTTCGGAAACCTTCTTGAAGACAAGATAGTTCACGATGTTGGCATACCATGGGAGTGAGTCGACAACAAAAATCGACTCGTCAGGGAAGGAGTCTCGAATAGGTGAATCCTCGGAAGTATTAAGATCTTCGAGACGAGAGAGATGATCGGCTACTACATTCTTCTTTCCAGGTTTATCACGAATATCCAAATCAAATTCTTGGATAAGTAAAATCCACCGAAGAAGATGCGCCTTCGCGTCCTTCTTCTCCATCAAGTACCGTAGAGCCGTGTGGTCAGTGAACGTAATTACTTTAGATCCAATTAAGTGAGATCTGAACTTATCCAAGGCAAACACTACTGCAAGCATCTCCTTTTCCGTAACTGTATAGTTACGCTAAGCGGTATCAAGCACTTTGCTTGCGTAGTGGATTGCAAATGGGATGCCATCTCTCCTTTGTCCTAACACAACCCCAATAGCGAAATCTAATGCGTCCGTCATGATCTCAAAAGTTAGAGACCAATATGGGGCTTATAGGATAGGTGCGTCCATGATCATTCCTTGCAATAGCTTAAAGGCCTCGAGACATTTGTGATCAACAGCAAACTCCATGTCTTTGCCTAGAAGCTCAGTTAGCGGTCGGGCAATCTTAGAAAAATCCTTAATGAATCTCCAATAAAATCCGACATGCCCGAGGAACCACCGCAACTGTTTGATGTTGGTTGGTGGCTGGAGTCATCTGATCACATCTACCTTGGCAGGGCCAACCTCCATTCCTCTCTTGGAGATGACGCGCCCCAACACAATGCCCTCCGTCACCATGAAGTGACTTTTCTCCCAGGAGAGCACCAGATTAACCTCACAACAGCATTTGAGGACTCGATCCAGACTCCTAAGACAGGAATCGAAGGAATCGCCGTGGACGGAGAAGTCATCCATGAAGACTTCCAGGAATTCACCGACCATTTCGGCGAATACAACAATCATGCACCTTTGAAAATTACCCGGAGCATTGGATAACCCAAAGGGCATGCGCCTGAAAGCATAGGTAACAAAGGGGCATGTAAACGTGGTATTTTCCTGGTCCTCCGGAGCTATGGCTACTTGATTGTAGCCCGAGAACCCATACAAGAAACATGAGAATTCTTTCCCTGCTAGTCTCTCTAGGATCTGATCAATGAATGGTAGTGGGAAATGATCCTTCTTCGTCGCGGCATTCAAGCATCTGTAATCCACACAGACGCGCCACGACGTGGGCACTCGCGTTACGATATCCTCTCCATCTTCATTGGTGGTCATCTGAATTCCCGATTTTTCGAGACCACATGGATCTGGGCCACCCAGTTCGAGTCGGAGATGGGATAAATGAAACCCGCATTGCACCATTTCTCTATCTCCTTCTTTACTTCCTCTCGTAAATTTGGATTCAAACGACGTTGGAATTCACGAGAGGATTTGGCTTCATTCTCCAAGTTGATATGGTGTGAACAAAGAGCGGGATTTATCCCGTGGAGATCGGAAATACTCCAGCCTATTGCCTTGCTGTTTTTCTCCAGGATCTCTAGCAGGAAATACTCCTTGGTCAATCGCGAACTGATGATGACCAGATATTTCCTTTCTTGACCTACAAGGAAGGCGTATTTCAGCGTTGTGGGTAAAGGCTTGAGCTCAGGTAAGGTGTGATCATCTAGGAAATCTGGCTCAATCGAATTTGGCTCAGTATTGGAAGTGGCTGGATCTTTCTCTGTTATTGCTGCCACCAAATTATTTAGCTCCAGAGTCGGATCGTCAAAGGTCTCCATGCAATCGGCGAAAGCCACGTCCGACTCGTCATCCTCATCTTCTAATTGTCCTAAAGAGGAAAGGACTGACAAGCCCAGCTGGGCTTCTAAGTCATAAAAGATGTAGGGGATGCAGGTTCTGAGCTGTACTCGTCTCTGATGATCTCGCAAACTGACTCATGCACTGGATCATCTCCGGAGGGGAGGGACTCATCGATGCTGGTTGGGTTCTGTCTCCATGGTCAAACTGTGTCTACATGGTCGCGTTCTGCTTCGGACAAAGAGTACTCGGTGCTGGACTCGGAATCTGGTCTCTGCCATCTGGTTTGCTTCATCTCTAGTTCCTCATCTTCGTCTGGAGTTTGGAACTGAATCTTCCTGATCTTATAATCAAACAAGGCCCCTGCTGTCGTGAGGAAGGGCCTACCTAAGATGATCTGGGAGTCTCTCCAATTACGGGGGTTTCCATATCTAGGACAGTGAAGTCCACCATGTATTCTTGACCCTCGACTTTGATTACAACATTCCTCAATTCTCCTTGGGACCTCTTGGTTGATTTATCAGCGAACTGCAGGAGGGCTCTGGATTTCCTAAGAGGTCCTAGATTAAGCCGCTCATAGAGGGCTCTAGGCATTAAGTTAATTGAGGATCCGTTGTCTAGGAGAGTGCGTGCAAAAGCAATGTCACCAACATGACTCACCACATAATGTGCACCCATGTCTCTTCATTTCCTTGGAAACGAGTTCTTTATTGCACAAGTCGTGGCTACTGACAGAACGTGTTTCTCAACACGGCTTTTAGTCTTCCTGCTAACCCTAGTAGGTGTGCATCTCATCTTCAGGTACTTCTGAAATGCAAGAGTCATTTCCACGTACTTGTCAAAGGGATTGTGACCTTGATATACTTGTTGCAGAACTCTACCATCTCAGGATCATCTTTTTGTATTTTTTGATTTTCTTCTTTCCACCCGTAAGAGCTCGGGGAAAGGGATTATTGACTCTAACTCATGTTCTGAAATTGAAATGTTTTCATTGAAAGTTGGAACTGAGTTCTGTACAAGACTCGGACTTTGAAACAGACTTGGACTCTGACTCTGACTAAAAGGAAAATGACATGGCGAGACCGATGATGCATCTTCCGCGACTTCTGGACGATCATCCTCAGATGGAGGTGCGGGCTCTTCATCAGTTTCGTTGGAATCTCTACTGATGCGGGTTTGCTGCTTCGAGGACCTAGAAGTCCTCTTCTTTTGCGGTGGTGATGGTGGTGCTGCTCCTCTTCTTCCTCCAAGTTCTCCTCATGTAGAGACTTGGCGGCTCCTTCCTTCAGTGCCCGTGCCCGATCAGGTACGATCACGGTCCTTCCGCTCCTGAGGGACATATGATTTACATTATCGTACGAAAGGATCTCATGTTCAGATAAAGAGTTATATGAATAGTATACCTGATCAAGAGGTCTGTTCTGGCCTTGATTTAGGCTGTTCAGGTTAGCCTGAACCTGAGCAGGAATTGGGGTCTTTGGCGCCATCTGCTGATCCTGGGTATGAGAAACACGATTCAGATCGGTTCTCATATCCAGATAGTCATTCTGGATCTGTTGGATCCTATCAGACAGGGTCTGGATCACCAAGGTGAGGTACTCCAATTCGGTGGGCTGTGCTTGCTGATGATGATTCACGGATGAGGATTTGTATTGGCCTTGCTGGCCATGACGATACCGCTGCTGTGAATGGGACTGTGATGGGCTATACTATCCTGAGTAGAACGTGTGCTGCTGCTGCTGGTGCTGCTGAGGTTGGTACCCTTGTTCGGGCCTGGACTGAACAAAGTGCGGTGCGGGGATGGAGCTGGTTTCTTGGTAAGCTGGAGAAGGTCGGTGAGGCTGACCATTCCCCATCCCCGACTGTCTACTAACTGGGTCACGGCTGTACCACAACCCGTTGATCTCGAACACCTGCGGAGGCTCCTCGTATCCGATCTCCACTTGTAGGGGTGCATGCTGGTCCTGTTGAGTGTAAGTCTTATCCCAGCCACTCTAAGGCCTCGATGCCTATTCCTGTACAAGATGGACTCGATGTACAAGTACAGGTGGTGCAGAAGGGGCATGTAGCTTTATCTTAGCTACCTTCTCAGAAAGTTCCTCCACTTGCTTCGACAGACGAGAGAGAGACTTAAGGTCAGTGACCCTCTTGTGGATCTGCTCGACCATGGTTAACTTATCAGCAATCATCCCCATGCTGGGAATGAGGTCCTCTATCAGATCCGCTACAGTCCTCCGGGTTGTCTCGTTGGATAGGATTGAGGGAGACAACTGATAGCCTCTGGTGGCCTACGACCTGCCTGTTTCCGCCATTTGCTCTAGTATCTTCTATACAACATTCTCATTCTTATTTAGATAGCTTCCTCCACAGGCATCACTTACTAACCCCTGCATCTCCGGGGTCAAACCACAGAACAAGGTCTGGACTAAGATCGCCTTAGAAATGCCGTGGCAGGGACATTTTTGAATTAGTTCATTAAACCTATCCCAGGCATCATGGAATGTTTCACTGGGTCCCTGGGAGAAACTAGCGATCTTTGTTCTCATCTGGTCAGTCCTACTGAGAGGGTAGAACTTCTTCAGGAATAAGTCCTTGAACTGCATCCAGGTTGTACATCTCACCCCTAGCTTCTTCAGCCAATGTGTTGCCTTATCTCCTAAGGCAAAAGGGGTGGCCTTCAGTCGAATGTAATCATGCCCAACCCTAGGATGGTTAAGGTTGTTGCAAACCATCTCGAAGTCACGGAGGAAGGCGTATGGTTCTTCATGGGCATTTCCGTTGAACTTTGGTAGCAGGCAAGCGGGGGAGTAGGGCTATTTGAAGATCGACGACGACAGTTTTTGGTTACACATCGTGGGTTTTGAGGCGAAAATGGGGCGAGCGGAGAGGACGTCGTGATCGAAGAGCAACTCGCAAGGATCATAAATGAATGGGCTCGGTCGTGGGGTGGTTAGAGAGTGGATAGGATGGTCGGAGATGACGGGATAATGGAAAGGGGCAAGCATGTGAGCGAGGTGGGGAACGTGGGAAAGAGAGGATATCGAGAGGTTGACGATGACGTGTGGCCGTTGGATATGAAGATCCAATGGCTGACGATTGGGCGCGAAGCGACGGGAGTGATCTGATCTAGGGGTGAATGATCGGAGAGCCAGGATGTTACCACGTGGCGCATCGAAGGCGGAGCGCCAGTAGACGGATGTAATTAGATTAGGACTTCGATCAGGCGGTTGGTATTATAGCGCCAGTAGACGGTGTAGATCGAAGAGATAACGACGAGATCGGAAGGCGCACAATACGCCACGTGGCAAACTGTGGGAGAGGCGCGAACGAGCGGTGCTGATCAGAGTTGAGAGTGGATCTGATGGCTAGAAAGAAGGGCGCACGTGGATAAGGCAGAGCCGTTGTATTAGAAGGATATACAACGGCCTGGATCGCGGGCGGATGATGCAAAGGGGAACGGGCCACGTGGCTCACCCAGAACGGACCACGTGGCCCAATCAGATTATTCCAAAAGAAAAGTTTATTTTTAAGGGGTTAAAAGGATGAATTTGAGAAAACTCAAAACATGAAAGGTTTAGATCTCGATGAGATCTACAAGTTTCATGTTGACCAAAAGTGGAAATGAGGTCATCTGAAGCCACAAAAGATTTTTGAGGGTATTTTTAAGGCTAAATATACTACGAATTTTTGTTTTGCCATTTTTTATGATTTTTAATTTATTTGGGACTCTGATAATTACAGGACTTTATCTGGATTTTATTGACACAACTTTAAGCAAGAGGGTTAATAATGGAAAATAAAGATGATGAAATCGAGTTTCATCACCCCCTATACTTAAACTATGCTCGTCCTTGAGCATCAAAGAGAATGAAAAAGCTGGATTAACCCCCTTGTGCATGTGAGTACATGATCCAATCCGTTCTACTCAACTTTAGAGCTCTCAGATTCTCGAGTTCAACCCAGACTTAATCAAGAGGCGCCCAATTCCTCTAATTCTCCAGACTCTCTCTGATGTTCATATAAACTAAGGGTATGATTCTTAGTGTTGACTGCGATTCTGAGAGTAGAGTCAAATCGTCACCCAAAGTCTTGGTCCAAAAAATTCTCCTAAGGACCCAATCCTCAACACTAGGTAATAAATCAAGTCTTGCATCCAGTCCACCGTCTCTTTAGTTGCCAGACTTAGAAAATGTGGATGGAAGGCCAGTGATGGAGGGCATGGGTTTGTGTCATTTCTTCTCTCCCTCACATTGGAACAAGGATTCTCTCTAGTGCCTTTTTACGCAACACATTTTTTTTGGTCTTGATCAGTGCGTCCGTCAAGAGAAGTTGGAGCCGTCTGCACTTGTTTTCCTGGAAGTACACCGTGGTGTATCTTTTTTGAGTACCTATCGTACCTTCGACACCCAGACTTGTAGCATTTACGGTGCAGAGCCCTTTTTTGGTGCAAGCCCGACTCCTGGTCCTAATAGCGGTGGTCCAAGTGGACACTTTGAAAAGTTTGGGAGCGCTCGCCTTTGGTGGAAGCTCTTTTGAAATTTGACTTTGTATGGAATGAGAGCTTTTCTTTGACATTTCTTTGATTTGTATAATTTGGCTAGCTCCACTGCTTTTACCAAAAGTTGACGCACACTGAACAACATTTTTTTATTTATTTCACACCCTGGCACTAAGGTCAATGTCAAGAGATTAGTATAAGAACCAAGTTCTCATACTGGCTAAAATTGCCGACACTCAGGTTTCATGAAGCCTTCAAAGATTTTATCGCATCCTCGAGCATCATTAGATCAAGTCCAGACTCAAATCCCTCATCCCAATCCCTCAGGTGAAAAGTCAACTCATCTCATCAAAACCGCAGTCGTGCATGTGATGTGCTGATTATATTCTTATTGTCTGAGACTAAGCATGGAATATAGCATGCAAATCTAGAAATCTAGGGAAATGTGGATGATTAAGTCTAAGACCCTGATGGCTAAGACTGGTTAACCTAAAATCTCAAGACCTCACAAATCAAGCTTCCTTGAACTTTTCAGATCCTGGGTGGAAGTGTGAAAGTAGAGGATTAATCCAACTTCTTCATTCGAAAACACTTTTTTTCTTTTTGAAGCTTCAAGAGATATTAAGACTGCCTAATCTCAATTAAATATATGTATCTGCATTCAACCAGTATGGATGTAAGTACAGGCCAGAGCCCGTTGCTTGAGGACGGGGCCTTACGCGATGGCTCTAAACCATCCAATCTGCTAAGGGCGAACCCTCACTGAATGCGGCTATTTAATTGGGCTTAGTAGTCACTAATGACTCATAAAGGATTTTTGGATTTTTCTCATTTTTATGGGTTTTAATTTAAAGGTTAAAACAATGTTTAGACTCAACTTTCCTTGAAAAGAGAGAAAATTTTCCAAACCATGTCACACAAATAAAAATTTTCAAAACATTTTTCAAAACATTTTTTCAAAACAAGAAAACTCATTTTTTAAATCATTTTCGAAAATATTTTTATAAAAGATAGTGTAACATAGTATAGAAAAAGCCGTGAAAAATATTTGAGTCCTCTTAGTTCAAAGATTTTTACTTCAGCAAAAGAGTTTTAAATTTTTTCAAATTTTTTCAGATTTAGCTAAAGTACAATATACGGTATACCCCCCTATACTTAAACTTTGCTATGTCCTCATAGCACTAGATGATACAAGTACATAGGTCCATTTAAATATAGAGAAATATACGAGAGCTAAGAGGGGATCCCCCTATACTTAGGTTAGAAATAACCTAAGTATATAGGCAAGGAAAAATGAGTAGAGAAAATCACAGGGACTCGGGTCCCCCCTATACTTAGGCTGAGATTAGCCTAAGTATAAAGATGAGTGTTGATGTTGGGAGAGATCGAGGTGAACGAAGAAGATGGATGGATACACAGATGAGCGGATGAATCTGTGGAGATGAATGGAGTATTTTACGGCTATGGGGAGTGTATCAAAGCAAACGTGGCTCAATCAAGCATGCAAGACCCTCAATTTCACCAACTCACACATGAAACCAACCGAAGTTGGTTTATTATCTTATCAGTTTTATTGGTGATAAATCTTTAGATTTCACGCAGAGAAAAATTTTAAGTGAAAAATCAATGCGTAGACGAGGGTGTTGCTCTTCCAAAACAAAATTTTACTCCATTTTTTGGTTGACTTGCAATTAACAGTCCTAATTATTATTTAAGGTTATCACTGAATTAAGGTTAGCACAAAATCAAGAAATCATAGTCTACCGTTCATTCCCATTTTCCATTAACCTAGGTGATCAAGCTAGGAGGGGAAATCGAGAAAAACCGCGTATTCGATAAAATCATGATCTAAGCTAAGCGAGAAATCATGTAGTGACTTGGCGAAAATACCGTGAAAATTTGGACTGTTTGAAAATCAAAAATCATGTATGCAAGTCGATAAAAACCACACCTATCATACTTCTATTAGCGAGGAGGAATATCTTTTAAATTTGGCTAATGATGCGAGGCTAGGTGCGTCTTTGATTAATGTGTGTCCTACCTATGAGCAAACACGTAAAAGATGGAAAAATAAAATAAGCTCAGAGAGCCGCGTGCCTGGTCCTAGGTCGACACTCAAGTGGGGATGATCCCCCCACAACCACGTATAGTTGTTCTTTTACAACCGCGAGCCTTCGATCGAAGACCGTTGTAAAGAAGATTATTACATGAGGACAATGGTATGCAAAATGACACACAATTTTTTTTTTCTCGACGTGCTTTAAGCGTGCTTCTGCGGATCCTCACAGCGAGAAGCTCCTGCTCCTCGCCTCCTTGAATCATCAAGGGCCCTGCCACAAAAATAATGGTTAGAGATCGATAGAGAAGAAAATTTTATAATGCAAGATAAATTAACAACTTGACCTAAAAAAAGAAATACTTAGATAAATAAATGATAATCCAAAAAAATACAAGAAATGAGCCGTGTCCCCGGCAACGGCGCCATTTGATAAACCGCTAAATCCGACCCTTTAATAGTGTTGTTTTAACACTTGAGACGTCATCGCAATCGGGCCGAATTGGTCTATCAAAGACCATCTGATTGATATGTTAAATAAGAATAAGATGGTCGTGTTTTTATTTTACTTGGCAAGGAACCAGGTCGAACTCAGGGACACGAGCCTCTCTCGTATTATCTAGATTTTTATCTATTTTAACTAAGTGTTGAGTTAAAGAATCATAGGTCAAAGTATGCATGAAGGACAAGACAAGACAAAACATTAAATCAAAACATGCATTTTTTATTTTAATCACGCAAATAGATGGTATGAAATGCGATGCAAGCATGCCCTTGGTAAAAATCATGAACAACTTAATTCCTTAGTTTCCGACTTAAACTAAGCAGTAAATCATTTAACACATTAGGCAAGAGTCGTATAAATGGCATGAAAGATACTTGAGTGGTTTAAAATACTACATTAAGATTAGAGTGTCAAAACAGGAAAACAAATATGCCATTAGAAAGTGCATCAAACAAGCTTTAAAATGAACTGAAATCGACTCAATTGGACATATGAAGCTTAAGATATGCATGATAGAAAGCAATGACATAATTGAAAGGAAACATGAAAAGATAACTACAAATAGGTCCCTGGGAGGGACTAAAATGCAATAAAAATTAAGCGTGAGGCCCTCGCTGTAAATAAACCACACGCGCGGGGGTATATTTGCAATTATTGAAACCCGCAAGGGTCAAAGTGCAAAATATCCCAGGTGCGTATGATTCTGCACGTGATCCAAGACTTGTTTGCAATATTGAGAAATCCACGGGGCGTCTCTACAAATAGCCCAATGTCGCACGTGACAGACACGTGCTTCCCCAGGCTCGGAGAGTGTTGAGGTTCGGAGGAGGCTCGGACTGCTTCGACTAGCTTCGGGCTCTGGTTTAGGCTCGGAGAAGGCTCGGAAGACACGAGCCTCCAGGCTTGGGTTCGGATGATGCTCGGGGCATCCAAGCCTGGATCTCAGAGGTCGTGTGGCTTTGACACGTGGCTGATCGCTAGCCATCCGATTACGGAGATCGGGTGGCTCCTAGATGAGGCGCTAGTTGGTGACGTGGGCTCTCTTGCGCCGTTGGATGTGCTCTGGAGAGGAGCATCCAACGACACCTGTATCTTCGTCCTCGGCTGCGGCAGACAGCGAGATCAGAGCTCCGTCGGAGCATCTCCTCCTCCGCCGTTCGTTCTTGGCCAAGGTAGACTTCCCAGGAGCTCCGTGAAGCATGTCGAGGAAGCTGAGAGCGAGGGGAAGGTACCTGACCTCCGGGATCTGGCCATAGAAGCTCGGTCGTCGAAGGCGACGCGGATGAAGTTATCTCCGGCGAGTCTTCGACTATTGAAGGAGTTATCGACCTGCAGAATTAGTGACATAGCCGAAGAAAAAGGGAAACGCGTGTGTGAATGAAATGGGAGCTCGGCAAGCGAAGAGGATGAGAGCTCAAAGCTCCTCCGCCGCGAGGGCTGAGGAGATGGTCGGAGATGGCTGAGGTGTGGAGGAAGAGAAGGGTGGAGGATCGAAGATAACACATGAAGGGGTGAGTCGAGATGGATCTACAAAGACGATCAATGGAGGGCGTGGACGAGTACAGAGGCCTAATAAATTAAGCGAAAATAGGAAAAAAAATATAGAGGAGATCGGAGAGTCTTACCTTAATTATTGGCGAATGCAGAGCTTGTGCTCGAGCTCCTAGTCGGAGCTCTGGTCTTCGCTGAACCCCGGCAGCTACTCGGGGTAGCTCGAGCGGAAGCGAGGCGCCGCGGCACTGTCGTGCTCGGCGGTGGGTCAACACCGGAGGAAACGATCATCTTCACTCAATCCTCGCTCCTCCCCCTATCATAGGGAGGAGGAGGAGGGCTGGGCCTCCCCTCGCATAAAGGTGGACGAAGCAGGCATGCGGGGGAGTGGGGCTATTTGAAGATCGACGACGACAGTTTTTGGTTACACATCGTGGGTTTTGAGGTGAAAATGGGGCTAGCGGAGAGGACTCGTGATCGAATAGCAACCCGCGAGGATCATAGATGAATGGGCTCGATCGTGGGGTGGTTAGAGAGTGGATAGGATGGTCGGAGAAACGGGATAATGGAAAGGGGCAAGCATGTGAGCGAGGTGGGGAACGTGGGAAAGAGAGGATATCGGGAGGTTGACGATGACGTGTGGTCGTTGGATCTGAAGATCCAACGACTGACGATTGGGCACGAAGCGACGGGAGTGATCTGATCTAGGGGTGAATGATCGGAGAGCCAGGATGTTACCACGTGGTGCATCAAAGGCGAAGCGCTAGCGGACAGATGTGATTAGATTAGGACTTCGATCGGGCGGCTGATATTATAGCGCCAGTAGACGGTGTAGATCGAAGAGATAACGACAAGATCGGAAGGCACACAATGCGCCACGTGGCAAACTGTGGGAGAGGCGCGAACGAGCGGTGCGGATCAGAGTTGAGAGTTGATATGATGGCTAGAAAGAAGGGCGACGTGGAGAAGGCGGAGCCGTTGGATTAGAAGGATATCCAACGGCCTGGATCGTGGGCGGATGATGCACCTAGAACAGGCCACGTGGCCCAATCAGATTATTCCAAAAGAAAAGTATATTTTTAAGGGGTTAAAAGGCCGAATTTGAGAAAACTCAAAACATGAAAGTTGTAGATCACGATGAGATCTACAAGTTGACCAAAAGTGGAGATGAGGTCATCTGAAGCCACAAAAGATTTTTGAGGGTATTTTTAAGGCTAAAAATACCACGAATTTTTGTTTTGCCATTTTTTATGATTTTTAATTTTTAGGGACTCTGATAATTACAGGACTTTATCTGGATTTTATTGACACAACTTTAAGCTAGGGGGTTAATAATGGAAAATAAAGATGATAAAATCGAGTTTCATCTCCTGTCGACCTTAAGTATCATTCTCAAAGCCATGGACTGGGGTTACGAACACTTACGATTCTCATGCCCACCGTATCTCTTCTTCCTCTCACAATCTTAGGCTTCGTCTATGGAAGAGACTTTCGAGGACGCTCAGGCATTGTGTGCACTATCAATAAATGTAGGACCGTCATCCCTTGGATCACCATGTTAAGGCCCTGTGTGCCGATAAAGTGGCGGGCATTGTCTCTTTAAGGGGAGTCCTATAACATTATGCTTCAGTTGTGACCTCTATCCCTCTATTTCTTTGTCGCATTGTTTTCCATGATGAGTGTTTCCAGATTTTTTCCTTGCTGTAATATGCATGCGTTCTTGAAATGGATATTTTCTTGTCAATAATAACTTGGATGCATTCATACGATGATTTAAACTGGAAACAAGTTGTAAATATGTTTTATATATGTATGTGCATGTTGTGATTTTCTACAATTATCTTATCCTCATCTAATTGATCTAAAAACCATTTTTTAATCTCATAATTAATCGACGATTAGAAGCAACCAATAGAAAACCTACATGAGAGCTGAAACACTCTGAAACGAATGTTGATAACAACTTAATTATTCAATTTTCCCTACATTTCTAGATCTTTGTGAAGAAAAGTGTATATGAGTAATGCACATGTAGAAACTAACACATGTTGCAACATCTCTATGAGCTTACAAATACTCGAAAATCATCTTCTACAAACATAACAACAAATAAAAGAAGGTATGTGAGTGATGATATAATATCACATATCATCACATGCACTACATCTGTTCAATGCACAATATCTAGGATCCTTTCGGTTTGGTGTACATGATTATCATGGGCATACCCATGAATACGATCATCGCTGGCTTCAACAGAGATTTCCACAAATTCTTACTTACAATCACACCATTAAGAATTCATTCCATGTCTGTTTACTACAAGCAAACCAACGAAATACAATAAATAGTTCGATGTCAGGCAACAAAATCATAAACATGAAATGAGATGTAATAAAAACATGAATATCTACGTGAGTGCATATCTTTATAAACAATGGAGTTATTCAAGGTATAGTCTTAACTATGCATATAATTGCATAGTTAAAGGAAACTCACCATATGTGGAATACCATAGTAGTGAATTTTGCTTTGTGAGAAGCAAGGATTATTGAATTCACATCTGAACAGATCAACTATTTTCAGCAATAACCTTCAAGAAAATACATCGCTTCTGCAAATAAAATGTACTCTTTTCATTGTACTGAAAAATATCATTATGATGTGTGATAAAATTGCACCTTTCATGTAAATACTAGGATGATACCGTGATCCGATAAGAGAGTGTCGTAATTATACTTGAGAGAAATAAAGTTAAGTTGGTAAAGAACTAGGGACACAAGTTTTAAATGGTACAAGCAAGTTTGTTACATCTATAAGTATAGTTTCTCATTTTTCCATATAAGTTGGACAAGCACAAAAACACAATTTGAACTCTTAGAAAATAGTTGTCATATTTACTTAAGATACTTCCCTTATTGAAGAAAGTAAAACAAATAAAACTTTAAAATTACAAAGAACTAAAATAATGATAAATTGGTACATTTTACATTAATAATAAGCATGAATACAATGAAATAAATGGTAGCTTAAAATAGTGGTTAGTAAGGCACATACTTCTCCTAGTGCCTTCTGCATTACCTTGAGAAATTGTGTTGTAGCTTACCTAGAGAAAACATTAATATATACTGCAACGCCTCCTGGTCATGATTAATAATTCATCAAGGCCCCTCTCCAACTCTATTATCCAATAGAGTGTCTACTTAGGACATGATCTGAGTTGACATTGTAAAGTAGAAGGGGACTCTGCTTCTTGCCATGCATTTCACCCTTCAAAATCCAAGTATATCATTTAAATGCTGATTAAAGTATTTTTAGACTACTAAGAGCCTATCCATGAAACAAAATTGAATGCAAATATATTTATCGATCTTGCTTCTAGTTCAAATTCTACACTTACGACACATCCACTAATTTGTTGAATGCAACCTTTCCTATTTCTTATTCATCTTTGCTTTGTTCTACCAAAAATATTGTGCATAAATCTACCAAAAATATTCTTGAAGGCCAATGTTTCAAAAGACATGATGGACAAAAACAACAATAAACAAGCAAGGCATTCAGTAAACATCAGATCATCATATCACGGTAAAGAAACTTGGGACACACTTGCATGTTTAGAGACCGTTCACTCAAGCTCCTCAGAAGTGAATCCTGCCAAGTTAATCTAGAGAAGAAAACATAAACATCAAAATTATTCGGCACAACTTATTTAAACTGTCTATTCAAACAAAGATCTAATAAGAATTATTAAAAGGCACAGGGGGCATGCTAACTTCTTGTATGATTTTATATTCAAAAGCTTGAACAGAGTAGGAAGAGGATGGACAATAGTGTCCAATTGCGAAGATGCAACAAGCTTCCATGATGACTTTTCTCTCTGTGTGAAGATGGAGCCATGGAAACAGCAGTTGCAAAAAAGAAAAAATAAAAGACTGAATCTTGAAAGAGAAATGATACATAAAACATAAAATTTAAAATACTTGGAGCACAATCAGCAGCTGACATACAACATAATCTCCTACATCAATCTGAGCTCAAGTGGTGCGAAAACATCGTCTAAGGAGACACCATCTTCTTTAAATATCTTTAACTATCAAGCATAGAAATCACTATAAAACTACAAACTTTTCTTCAACACATACGTCTAGAATGAGAGGTTATTACCCAAAAAGAATAATCCTAAAGTCATAAGCAAGTACCTTGGCCGAGGCTATCAGTTGAATCATGTCCTAGATTAGCGAGACGAGATCTGCTTCGGATCCAAGTTTCACATAAATGATCTTTAAGGAGAAAAAGAATATATATTTAGAAATTTGCTATTGAAATATGTGATTAGAAAATACTGGAGAGATAGGTTTTGAAACTTAAAGATGGATCATTCCCATTGATCTTGGGAAGCTTGAACTCATTTGTCTTGCTTGAAAGCAAAACTAGGAATCTAAACATTTTGTAAGGTTACAATTCGTTAGTTGAGATGAAAAAGGCTAGAGTTATGTTAAAGTTACACATGGACAATCAAACTCATGTTAAATTGAATATGCATTACAAATGAAAAAATTATTGGTTTATCAACAATTAATATACATTTCAAAATTTTCAAAATGGGCAACCTGAAAAAATAGATTCTTCTTATAACCTCTTGAGTTGCTAAACTATTCATAAAGTATATTCATCATAAAGTGTAGTTAATTCAAGAAGCTTCATCTCATCATATGTTTCTTGCCTTCTTAAATACTTAAGCGCCAGTGTGCATGGCAGAATTCACTACGATTGTTGATCATGTTGACAAGGGCCTAGTACAACAAAGATTGATAAAATATCATAAAAATAGAAACAAAGATAGTCTCCAAAAATGAGAACATGAATGATGCTGAAACATTTGGGCAGTATTTGGCAATAGCAGCAGATATCGATTTGACGATCCCAACATTGATGTTGAACATGTTGTCCTAGGTCATGCCAAGCTTTCTAGGAAATCCGACATGAATAATTACAATATCAGAACCCTCCAAAGCCTGTCCAAGATGCATTCAACACATTTTCTACGAGCAATCTATCTAACTACTGATCTTTTTCCTAAGGACATTGATAAATTTAGCCATAACACATATCATCTAATCTTTGCATTTGCTAAAATCGACCAATATAAGGTATTGCAATGAAACTCTTATGAAATTAGCTTTATGAAAATTTATCATATTCATTGAATCATTATTGCAATTAGAAAATGTGGTACCAAACAACTAATATACATCTAATTGCTAAGAAACCAGAAGCCACATGGTTAATACTCGTGCCACTAAATCAATTGGGTTATCAAATACAACTTAAAAAATAATTACAGTAAAGTTGATATAATGAATTGGAAATAACTTTATTCCATCTCAACAACAACAACAATCTTGATATCTAGCTCATACCGAGATGATGAATAATTAAATCAAATCTAAATATAAAGATTGACAATTAAAACCATAATCACATTCACAAAGGTAGAATATATAATCTGGATTTAATATCCAAACAATGAAATCAAATTTAAGGAGCATGAAATAGACACAATAAAATATAGTATCACTTCATTCGAGTTCTTGATGCTGCAAGTCAACCTCCCAATCATCAGATTCAACAAAGATACAACGTCTTTCCCCGACAACATCCTCACAATAGATATCACAAATCCTCTCAGCTACCAGCATCTTGTGTTGCCTCATCTCGCTTCCGACCGCCTTGCTCGGTGTGAGCCTCATCCCATCAAAGTCCTCCTCCTCGTAGAATCAACCTGTCAAGTAGGTGTTGTCCTCAGAATTGTTGGGAACATTATCTTTTCCCAATAATTAAAAAAAGGAAAAAGGCTAGTTATCCCTTTGGGGACTCTTACTTCACGTAGGAGTAGGATTGGAGAGAGGAGGCAAGAGTAGTATAAATAAGACCCCATGCATGGCATTGGGGATCATCCCAACTCAAGCATCTCTCCCTCTCTTCTCTCTTAGTTCTCTCTCCCCAAATAAGGAGAGAAGTAGCCCACATAAGGTGTGAGTATCAAGTCCGCGCAAGGTACAAAGAATTAGCCCGTAGGGGTACGAAGAGAAGTCGCATCCGCGAGGAGCATCTGCACTAGAGGCGGGAGGAACAATCACTAGGGAGGTCCATTCTCGAGGAGGGGCATCATGTGATGAAGAGAAGCAAAAGTATATTGTTCTCCAAGTATAGATTACGATTATCTAATTTATTTTTGTAAGTGATCCTCAGTTTTGTTGGGCAACAAAATTGAGAAGACAATGTACCCTCTCATTTTTCTGGCCTAGTGGATTTTGTTGCGGATCATCGTGTCCCGTGGGTTTTTCCCCTCCCTCACATCAAGGAGGGTTTTTCTACTTAAAATTTCTCGTCTCTTTGTGGTTGCTTGATTATTATACTACAATTATTCTTTATTACCGTGTGGGGAATGTTCCACTACTAATCATCCTTTGCAGGACAAGTTAAAGGAACTCTCGATTTTCCAACAAGTGGTATCAGAGCACACATTGTCGAGATGGGAAAGGATGACAAAGGCACAAGTATCAAGGTGACGAGCACGAATTGGCAAATATGGAAGGCCAAGATGGAGGACATCTTGTATTGCAAGGACCTCCATGATCCGATGGAATAAGAAACAACCAAGCCTGAGGGCATGTCCGCTGGTGACTGGAAGAAGCTGAACAACAAAGCAATCGGCACCATCTGGAAATAGTTGGACTTATCGGTATTCCACCATGTCGTAGAGGAGACAGATGCGAATAAACTATGGGAGAAACTAGCAGAGCTTTCTGAGCAGAAGACGACCACTAACAAGGCGTTCTTGATTCAGAAGTTGGTGAATCTAAAGTACAAGGACAGGATGAAAGTCGTTGAGTACTTGAATGAGTTCCAAAGTCTCATCAATCAACTAAGTACCATGAACGTGATGTTAGATGATGATATGCATGCACTTCTTCTCTTGGGTTCCCTACTAGACAATTGGGAAACTCTAGTGATTACTGTGAGTAACTCCGTTATGGAAAGCAAGCTGACCATACCTATGGTCAAGAGTAGTCATACGAATGAAGAAATCATACATTGATCACCCGGAGAGTCCTCTTCTTCACATGTGTATGCAATTGAGAGAAGAGGCATGTCCAATAATATAGGAAAATCACAAGAGAGAAAGAAATCTAGGGATAAGTCCAAGAACAGAGGAAAGTACCATCATTGCAACAAGACTGGTCACTGGAAGAGAGGTTGTGGAGTCTGAAAAAAAGAGTAAGCAGAAGCCAAAAAGAATCAAAATAAAAATGAAGATGAGAATGTTGCTACAACAGTGGTGACAAAATGCAAATTTGGCCCTTTAATAGTGTGGAATTAACACTTGGATGCCATTACAATTAGGCTAAATATGATCCATCAAAAACTACTCAGAATTTGTCAATTAAGTCAAAGCGGTTCAATTTATTTTACTTGGGTAAATCCAAGTTCGAACTCAGGGACTCGAGACTCTTAAGTATCTATTTAGACTCTCATTAATCAGATTAAGTGATAAATAAAGAACTCATAGGTCATAATGCAAATAAACAAGAAGCATACAAGGTAGACACATGCAGACACTTTTTATGTGATTTTAAAATGCAACATAATGCAAATGTAAAGTTATAAACATATTCCCTAATTAGAT
Organism: Ottelia alismoides; assembly: GCA_037367405.1. Classification (NCBI taxonomy): domain Eukaryota; kingdom Viridiplantae; phylum Streptophyta; class Magnoliopsida; order Alismatales; family Hydrocharitaceae; genus Ottelia; species Ottelia alismoides. Next base: position 293,743 of record JAZKJV010010228.1, read on the forward strand.
AACATCAATGAGCAATTAATAAGTGATCAATTTCAGAATCAATTTCTGAAGCAAACTTCATTGGCAAATTAATTAATTGCAGCACAATAATTAGGCAAGTGACGCCATATTATTAGAATTAATCATATGGATTCTAAGTGTCAAATCAGAAAATCAATCATGGCAATGAGTAGATAAGGAAACAAGCTTCAAAAAGAAACTGAAATCAACTAAAACGGAGCTCGGATGCTCAAGATATTAACAAAAGAGTCCGGGATATAAATGCAAAGAAAACATGAAAATAAAAAAGAAAAACACTACAAACAGGTCCATGGAAGGACCTAAATGCAAATAAAATAAGTTGGGAGGCCTTCCCTATAATTTTCTCACATGTGTGGCACCTAAATTGCAAATATTAGAACCCAGAGGGGGTCTGTTACAATAAACCCAAGCACGTGTGTCATGCACATGCTCAGAGGACCTATTTGTAATTTGAAGAAAGTGGCAGAGCCCTCTGCAATTTGCTCAGCCATCACGTGCCCAGGGCACGTGAGGCTAGGCTCAGTGGTCGGCGCTGGCTCGGAGGTGGCTCGGGTTATTTGTCGATGGGAGGTGATCTAGCATGGCTCGTGTGACATGATCTTGGAGACTCAGAATGGAGGCTCGGAGCGGTGATGTGGTCTCCTGTGGGCCATCTGATCTTGATGATCGGACGGTAACTGCTCTACAAGTTCCTCCTCTCTGCTGCCTCCTACGACAGGCTTGGCTAGGGTCCGACGAAGGGCCAAAAGCTCCGCCCAGCCTTGGTTGCACGTTAGAAGCTCGGGGAAGGGTCCTGAAGTATCGTCAATGAAGTTCTGACGTCTAGGATCACCTGGGGCTGTCTGGATCGTGGTGGTGATGTGAGATCATCAGAGATGAAGAGCTTGAAATCTGCCCGGTGATAGCTCCGACCAATCAAGCAGTACCTGCATTCGTTAGTCCAATAACCAGAGTGTGCAAGTGCGAGGTGAAGTGAATGAAGTGGGGTCTCGTGCGAGCGGAAGAATGGGAGACCTGAGCCTCCTCTCCGGCTAGTCGGATGTGTTCAGGCAATGGAGAGGAGGAGGAGGCGAGTGAGAAGCATGGCGAAGGTGGATGTGGACGGGCAAAGCTAAGTAGATAATCAATGGAGGTGAGAACTCAGAGGAATGTCTAATTAATTGAAAGAAATCATGAAGAAAAGCAAAGGAGTGTCGAAGGGGATTACCTGGAGAATTGGCATACACTAGGCATGGGCTTGAGCTCCTCGAAGAAGTTCAGGTCTTCGTTGGACTCCATCGGTCGGTTGGAGGAGCTCACCGACGTTATAGAGATGGGGGCAAGGCCTATCGTGTCCAGGGGTCTCACCGGAGCCTTGGACATCATCGCATCGTCGATCCAACCTCCCCCTATCACGGGGAGGCGGAGAAGAGCTGGGCCAAGGCTCACGTACAAGTGGACATTATCGCAATCGGGCGGTGGCGGTGTATTTGAAGGTGGAAGAGTTGAGCCGATAGTGGTTGATGATGTGGGTTGTGAGGGAGAGGCCTTAGAGCGAGAGAGAGGGAGACATGGGGAGTTGTGTTGCTCGCAAGGATCATGGAGGATGGTGTCTTGGACGGAGGACAATAAACGAGTGGTGGTAGGTGATGAGGAGATGGGGGAAATGGAAAGGGCACGATGGTTTGGTGAGGCGGAGAACGTGGGGGAGAAGGGGGCTGGAGGAGGAAGATAGAGTCTCAACCGTTGGATCCCGTGATCCAAGGGCAGAGAGGAGGGCACACGGGAGCGACCTTGATCAAATAATCAAGGGCACAATCGATGGCTATGGGCGAGACATGTGTCGAGAGGGGAAGCGGGCGGAAGTGGACGTATGAGATGATCTTTGGAGAAGCGATCAATGGCAGAGATTGAAGCATGGATGAATGGCCATGATGAAGGCGCGTAGAGGGTAATCAGAGGGCTGGAAGCGCATACATGCAGTGGAGATTGAAGATCCAGAAGAAGATCAGACGGTGGAGGATGGAGCGGGAATAAACGTCTGAGATTAAAGCACACTAGAGGTGATCGAACGATGAAAAATGAAGGTGGATGGTGCGAGTAGCGTGCCATGTGTCTCAACCAGAAAGAGCCATGTGGCCCAATCAAGTTATTTAGATAAAACATGAAAAAGAAAGAGAAGGAGACTGAATTTAGAAAAACTCAAAACATGAAAATTGTAGATCTCGATGGGATCTTCAAGTTTCATGTTGAGCAAAAATGAAAAGTGCTCAAAAAAAGAGAGAAATATTTTTGTGAGTGTTTTTAAAGGTATAAAAACACTATGATTTTGGGTTTTGTAATTTTTTTTATTTTTAAGTTATTTTAAGACCAAGATATATTCAACGATTACTCTAGTTTTTATTGACTCTAGTTTAAGCAAGGGGCTTAATATATAAAAATTAACATGACGAAACCGAGGTTCATCATCCCCTTATACATAAAATATGCTCATCCTCGAGCATATCAAGCATGAGGGAGTTGGATTATCCCATGATTGTGTATGTGAATACAATACAGAATCTGTCCAAAGAACTCCCGATTCCAGAGATCCAACATTTCAAAGCTGAACCTATCTTTAATCAAGAGGTATCCAATTTCTCTAATTTTTCAGACTCTCTATGTATATGTATAAAATAAGGATATGACATTACGTGTTGATCGTGGTCACAAGAGTAGAGTGACAACTTCACACGAGGTTCCCATCCAAGAAATTCTCCTAAGGACCCAATCATCAACACTAGGGAATAAATCACATAATGCAATCAATCTATCGTCTCTTCAGTTGTCAGACTTAAAAATGTTTAATGAAGGCCAGTGGATGGAGGGCATAGGATTGTGTCATTTCTTCTCTCCCTCTCATTGGAACAAGTATCCTCTCCAGTACCTTATTAACTCAACACTTTTTTTGTTATTGATCAGTGCGTAGTTGGAATTGTTAGCACTTGTTTTCTTGGGAATATACTGAGTGTGCCTTTTTCGAGTATCTAATATACCTTCTACACCCAGACTTGTAGCATTTACGATACAGAGGCCTTTTTTGGTGCAAGACCTACTCCTGGTCCTAATAGTGGTGGTCCAAGTTTACACTTTGAAATGGTTTGGTAGTGCTCGCCCTTGGTGGAAGCTCTTTGATAATTGACTTTGTAGGGTGAGAGCATTTTTAAACAATTATATTTCTTCGCATTGTTTTTGGCTAGCTCCACTGCTTTTACCAAGAGATGGCATGCACTGATCAACATTTTATGTTTTATCACACCCCAACACTTAGCTAAATGACAAGAGATAGTACAAGAACCATGTTCTCATACTGGCTAAAAATGTTGATACTCAGGTTTTATGAAGCCTTCAATGATTTTACCCCATCCCCGAGCATCATTAAATCAAGTCCAAATGTAAATCCCTCATCCCAGTTCCTCAAGTGAAATTTCAATTCCTCTCATCATAACCACAGTCGTGTATGTGAAGTGTTAAGGATATGGGAAGATCCTAAAGCGCATCACGGAAGCGTGAGGATTACATCATATGTGATCAGGAGCGACTATTCGCACTAGTTGCTCAAGACATCGGAAATTAAAATTTTTCATGCGATGAAACCACATCATCAAAGAACATTTCTCGAATCATTTTATCTAAACTACAAATAAGAATTAGGGTTACCTCTTGAAGCGTGGTTGCGATCGAGTTTTTAAACAAAGAGACCTCCTGTCTCAAGTCCGATCCGACGGAGGAGATCCTTGCGAACGTGTTGATGAAACACATTCTTCTCACAATCCATGTTGAAGACCCAACGTTGAATCTCCTAATCTCGTCACACAAGATCCGATGTCTTCTTCATGAGTGAGGCGCACCGAAGGAGATGTATATCCACGAGCGAATAGTTCGGTAGCATAACAGCGACACTGCAGCAAGAGTGACTCTATGTAGGGCTTAATGGTTGACGTCCATAAGAGAGAGAGGGGATGTGTAGAGAATGAGAGAGACAGATATATTGTAAACTTGTAACCCCTTAGAAGGGCAAGGGGTGCCTCTTCTTATATAGGGTTTTGAGAGTCCATGGATCACAATTCATGGAATACACAAAATCAATGGATGAGATTGATTTGTGCTTCTTTAAATGGCTAAGATTTTGTTAGAAAAAAACAACAACAATTAATTTAATTAGATTAAATATATATTGATAAATCAATATAATTTAATCCTAAAATTAAATCAATTAATCTCGGAGACAGTAGAAAGGAAAATCTCCTCTTCCATATAGGAATGGTGGACCACCATCCTTTCCTTGTAGGGATTGGTGGCTGTCCCTACTCCTATTAGGAATAGGAGATTTCCAATGCAATCTCCAATATTGTATGATTTCACGTATCTCCAATATTTACAACAATTGTTGTAAATTATTCTTCGAAAATTTCACAATTATTTTGAGAATATTGCAGTCTTGTCATTGGAGATTTGTGAATCACATTCACAACCCAAAATAAAATGTGATTTACGTTTTCAATTAATTATCCAATATGAATCCATTTCACATCAATAATTAATCAACAAATATAAATCATAATAAGCTCTCTCTCTTATATATTATAAATCACATTTATAATATATATAATTAATATGGATAGTTCTATCCACATTACTCATATCCATGATAATTAAATCACATTTAATCATCTTGGATCTCTATTCTCATGAGCTCAAATAATATGCACCACATTCACATTAGTCAGATCTTTGATAATTAAATCACATTTAATTATCTGTGATAACTCTCTTTATAATATGAATCAAATTCATATTATTCATGATAATTAAATCATATTGACTTATCAATATTCTCAGTGCTTGGATACATATATCAACAATGAATTATCATTGAACTCTTTCAAGGATAATGCACTTTTTCCACAGATACTTGGTGATAAATATAGGGTGATTATATTGTTCCACGTATAATGACTTGGATATTGAGATCCCATCTCAAATCTAGATCTCGGACCTCCCGTAGATGCTTGATTAAATTAAGACTAAAAATATAATGAGATCATCTGAATGGCTTTCAGATCAATGTCCAACGTTTAGACCAAGATCATATTACTTCTCTATTGAGAGGAGTCACTAAAATCAGACCTATTTCATCACTCCCTAGGAATGGAAGCGTCATGGTTATACAATCATTTATGATAAAATCACTTTAAGGTATTCCTAATACCTATACGTCATGTATACTGGAAGGCCCAGAATAAACCCAAAGTAATGTTTACTTCAGGATTTTATCATTAAGTTTCTCATTTGATCACTGGGAGTCGGTATTGATCATATAATTTTCAAAAGCATATATCATACCTAGGTCTTGACCGTATACTTTTCAAAAGCATATATCAAACCTACAAATTCAGTCAAGCTTCCAAAGAGAGACGACCGTGCATGGAATTTGATTCTTCCCATTATCTCATGAGTGAGCTCATGTCTTCTGGTTTAATAATGAACTTGTATGATCCTTTGAGAAATCTTATTACTTATATGCCCTTGCATGCACACCAGCGCACCAATGTATAGACCTTGGTTAGGTCATCAACCTCTTGGTCTGACAAATGTACATACTCAAACATATAGTAATACTTCTGTCTCTGGTCATAGGATGTGTGCCTATATCGTGACAACATATGACATAGGACTTTGGTTATCTCGATCTCGTTAAGTCAACTCTTTGACCTAACTAATCTAACAACTCCGAATCTATATTCCTATGCAGAGGACCTGCATCAAGAGGTTAGTCAGATATCAGCCTTTAGAGAAAATATTACCATCTCCTTCTCAGGCTTAATAATCATTTAATTGTGCTTGATGAGTCATCAATCTAACTCTTTAGATATTCATCCAAGCACCAGCCTCTATGATTCAATAATTGGATCAACAACTGCATGATCATTAAGATGGACATGATACATAACCCTAATTGTACTAAGGGACCTATTATGAAAATTAGTTATTCTTCATTTCAGAACAGAGAATGATATTTGCAATAACATTTATTTCATAATGACTCGCTATGGACTCACATGTCCAACAATCTCCCACTACTCCAAAGAGCCATTAATGGGCTAATCATTTAAACCCACACTCATGTGACAATCATTGGCTATTTAGAAAAAAATAGCTAGGTAAGCTGACCAGTCACTATGTTCCCAAGTCTGCAAAGTCGTTTTACAACACTTGCATATCCCTCAGTAACAGTGCTCGCATCCAATGCGAATGTTGCATCTTATGCAACCAATACTCAATATTGTCAGTTATAGTGTTCTTGACACTACAACTTTATAATTATTATAACTAATATTCCCATAACCTTTATCAGAATACCCTTATTCCCAGAGATCTCTATCTCTTAAGGTATCTGCAGTTAAGACCTTTTAGATCACTATCTATAAAGTCTTAATTTCTTGAAGATAAGACTTAGAGATCACTATCTCTAAAGTCTTATCATCTTTGAAGATATTGTTATTACTGCAATCAAGTGTTTTATTTCCATAGTAGGGCTATTAACAGTTTACTACTCCACTGCATGGCAAACATCTGACATTTGTACACATCTAGCATACATTCGACTTCTCATAGCTGATGCACAAAGGCAAGCAGTTCTAGTATTCACTTCCTCAACTCTTTACTTTATTTTCATCTTGATTCTCAAGAGTCTCATCCTCTAAGAATCACATTCTCGGAGATGAGATCTTTTAAGAATCTCAAGGTCATAAAGTAGGTATCCAATACCATTCTTTATTTTCCTAATGAAGTAGCAATATCTGGTGCTATATTCCATCTTATATGCATGGAACCTTATTAAGGATATATGTTGCAGTCTCCACTACATATATACCTTGGAAACTAAGAGGTAATCATGATAAGATTAAGCATTGGTCAAATCATGTCACACATGATCCAATTGTATCTCCATATAACTCTGACGAGTTTAGGCATATCAGGAGGAGTGAGATAGGAATGACATTCCTTTCTCCATAAGGTATTCTATGAATTCATCTAATATGTACATGATACCTAGGTTAGATCAAATTCATTTCATCTTCCTTCAAACTTTGGTTCTAAACCAACATTTTGAAATCTTTGAACATTTCAAAGGTTTCTTAGGTGAAGAGAAGAAATCTCATATCATACATAATCATCAATAAATATTACATATCCATAATGTTCATTATGATATAGATGATCAACATACATCATGTATGAGATACTGAATACCTTGACATGTTACACCATTCTCTAAGAAGGGTGTATTGGACATATTTTACTTTTGAATACAATATTCATATGTAAGATTTGAAATTTCAGCTCTAAAGTTTCCTCTCTTACTGCCTATTGATCTCATCAACAAACGTATGTCCAGAGCTTGATGTCAAATCATTGATCTTTTAAGGTTTTAAATTTTCAGTATCAGAAAAGTTAATGAACCATTAATTAATTTTCTAATTTAGTAGAGTCCACTAGATGTTTGATTACTATCTGAAATATATCCATCATAGCTATTTATGATGGATTTATTCCAAAATTCATGCTTATTTTCAACATTTAGAAATAAACTATGAGTGTATTCTTATATCTAGGTCATAGAGACATTCTCTAAGACTAAGGACTCTCCCACTGAAATTGAGAAGTCTATCAATCCAATAGAGATTTTTGTAACAATTGCATCAGTATCCATGTGGATGACTATTAGAATCATAAAATCAAAATTTCTAGTTTTCTAAAACATATGCAACCAATTGCAAATGTTATTAGAAGATTGAGATACAATTATTAGACTTTGATCTTATCAAATCAGCAAGTCAATATCAATGATTATATGTAGATTATTCTGATGCACTTTACAAGTCATTCTTTAAGGATTCTAGATAGACTTGATAGCCGTACTACAACACATCAACTTATTGCAATATAGGCATCTATCCAACTCTTTGGATGTCATATAGAAATTACAGAAGCATAGTCAATTCCTTGACTTTCCTTCTTGCTTGCGTAAACCCCATGCTTCTATTGCGCTCACTTCATCTATAACCCTAGAGTTTGCAGATGATAATCAGTTTTTCAACCAAAATTATACCATAAATAATAATAATAATAATCAAAATAATTTTGATTAATATTATAAGAAAATTTGCTAAGCAAATTCCCAATCCTATTCAAGCAAATATGTTTGTTGGAAAGTCGATCATGTAACCAATTTGTGATCTAGATCACATCTAATCAGTTATTGGTTAAGGCAATGGAATTCAAGGAAATAATTATCATCAAATATTTTATAAATATTTATCCATAATTATTTCAGGAAATAAACCATTTAATTTCATTAATTGATTAAATAACAATCACAAGATTCTTGATTAGGAAAAGTAATTTCCAACAGTGACCCTCACTTACTAAAATTATAATATCTTAATCAATTTAAATACAAATCAAGCAAAATAAATTTACAAAGTTTGTTAATTTGATTTATAACAGAAACTAAGTGATTTGCATGCATTTCTAGGCATTTCAAATCAATAGTTAACTCCATAATTACGTCATGATTTGTAGCCCCTGAAACAGTGGATACATGTTTACTAAAATGATCATAACTTGTGAAAACGGATTTGAAATCATGTAAACTCAGATCCCACGATTTCCTTATTTAATGAGGAAAAAAATCCAAGTGTTATTTTAGTGTTCAAAAAATTTAAACAGGGCCTAAAATATTCACTAAATAGAGATGCGAAAATGAAATGCGAGAAAACTTTCACAAACCTTAATGAACCCAAGTCTTTCTAGCTTCATGGATCTCATCCAAAACTACTTGGCTTTTATACCACTTGAAGGATATGAGAAGATCTTTAATCACATTATAGAAGCATGAGCATTTCATCGTATGCGATCGGGACAGACTAGTCGTACTAGCGCTCGAGGCAGCGGAAATTAAAATTTTTCATGCGATGGAACCACATGATCCAAGAACACTTCTCAGATCATTTCATCTAAACCACCAAAAAATATCAGGGTTACCTCTTAAAGTGTGGTTGCGATCGAGTCTCTAAATGAAGAGATCTCCTGTCTCAAGTCTGATCCGACATAGGAGATGCTTGTAAGTGCATTGATGAAATGTGTGCTTCTCGCACAAGATCCGATATCTTCTTCACGAGCGAGGTGCATCGAAGAGACAGAAATCCACGAGCAAATCGTTAGGCAACATAACGACGACGCTTCGGCGAGAGTGACTCTCTCTAGGGGTCCATGGTGGATGACCACAATAGAGAGAGGGCGTGTAGAGAATGAGAGAGAGTTGTTGTAAACTTGTAACCTCTTGGAAGGGAAAGGTGTGCCTCTTCTTATATAGGGTTTTGGGAGTCTATGGATCACAATTCATGGAATACACAAAATGAATGGATGAGATTAATTTGTACTTCTTTCAATGGCTAAGATTTTGTTGGAAAAATACAACAATAATGAATTTAATTAGATTAAATTTATATTGATAAATCGATATAAATTAATCTTAAATTAAATCAATTAATCTTGGAGACAATGGAAGGGAGAATCTCCTCTTCCATATAGGAGTGGTGGACGACCAACCTTTCCTTGTAGGGATTGGTGATCGTCCCTACTCCTATTAAGAATAAGAGATTTTCAATGCAATCTCCAAGATTGCATGATTCCATGTATCTCCAATATTTACAACAACATCTGTTGTAAATTATTTTACAAAAATAGTTCATAATTATTTTGAGAATATTGCAATCTTACCATTAAAAATTTGTAAATCACATTCACAGCCCAAAATAAAATGTGATTTACATTTTCATTTAATTATCCAATCTGAATCCAATTCATAGAAATAATTAATCAACAATATAAATCATAATAAGCTCTCTCTTATATATTATAAATCACGTTTATAGTACATATATTAATATGGATAGTGCTATCCACATTATTCATATCCATGATAATTAAATCACATTAATCATCTTGGATCTCTATTCTCATGTGCTCAAATAATATAAATCACATTCACATTATTCACATCTTTTATAATTAAATCACATTTAATTATGTATGATAACACTCCTTATAATATAATTCATATTCATATTTTTCATGATAATTAAATCACATGTAATTATCAATTTTCCAATGCTTGGATACATATATAAACAATGAAATTATCCTTGAACTCTTTCGAGGATAATGTGCTTTCTCTACAGATCCTTGGAGATAAGGATAAGGCGATTTGTATTGTTCCATGTATAGTGACTTGGATATTGAGATCACATCTCAAATCCAGATCTCGGGCCTCCCATAGATGCTTGATTAAATCAAGACAACAAATATAAGCTTCTCATTGCATCTGAATGACATTCATATCATTGTCCAACATTTGGACCAAGATCAGATTACTTCTCTACTGAGGGGAGTCACTAAAATTCAGACCCGTTTCATCACTCCCTAGGAATGGAAGCGCCATGGTTATACAATCGTTTAGATCACATCACCCTCAGGTATTCCTAATACCTATACATCCTGTATATTGAAAGACCCAGAATAAATTCGAAGTATAAGATCTATTTTGCACTGTCTACTTCAAGGTTTTATCATTAAGTTTCTCATTTGATCATTGGGAGTCAGGATCGATCATATACTTTCCAAAAGTCTTTATCATACCTAGGTCTCGATCATATACTTTCTAAAAGCATATATCAAACCTACAAATTCAGTCAAGTTTCCAAAGCGAGACGACCGCGCACGGAATATGTTTCTTCCCAATATCTCATGAGTGATCTCATGTCTTCTGGTTCAGTATTGAACTTGTATGATCCCTTTGAGAGATCGTATTACTCATATGCCCTTACATGCACACTAGCGCATCGATGTATAGACCTTGGTTAGGTCATCAAATTGGTATGCCAAATGTACATACTCAAAAATATAGTAACACATCTGTCTCCGACTAGAGGACGTGTGCCTATACCGTGACAGCATAGTGCATAGGACTTTGGTTATCTCGATCTCGTTAAGTCAACTCATTGACCTAACTAATCTGATACCTCTGAATCTTTATTCTTATGCAGAGGACCTGCATCAAGAGGTCAATCAGATATCAGCCTTTACAGAAAAGATTGCCATGTCCTTCTCAGGCTGGAGATCCTCTCTTCATAATCTTTGATGGTGATTGATGAGTCCTAAATCTAACTATTTAGATATTCATCCAAGCACCAGCTTCTATGATTCAAAAATTGAATCAATAGTTGTATGATCATTAAGATGGCCATGGTACATAACCCTAATTGTACTAAGGGACCTAGTACGCAAATAAGTTATTCTTCATTTCAGATCAGGGAATGATATTCTCAATAACATTTATTGCAAAATGGCTCGTTGTGGGCTCACATTTCCAACAAAGTGCTGATCGTATTCTTAAGGTTAGAGACTAAGCACACAATATGCAAATATGTCAAACCAGGGAAATATGGATAATTAAGTCAGAGACCCTAAGGACTAAGGCCGGTTAACTTAAAATCTTAAGACCTCATAAAACAAGTGTTCTCAAACTTCACTAGTCTTATGTGCATGTCAATGTATCAGGGATTTATCAAACTCAGAATTATTGATTTTTTGTGATTTTTAAGTTTTTATTTCAAATTGTTATGAAGATTTTAAAAGACATAATGAATGGCCTAAGCTCAAAAGAGTAGTCGCATCAACTTTCAGCCATTATAGGTGTAAGTTCAGGTCGTAGAACGATACTCACCACCTTCCCATTCATTCTTTGAGAATCTGCCCACTCTCCGTTCACACGGTTATCAAAGCGGAGGAAGGGTGGTTGCTTGAGGACGGAGCCTTCCTTGTTGTCCTATAAAACACATATTCTGATAAGGGAGTCCCTCACTGAAAAGCGGCTACTCATTTAAGTTCAGTAGTCAGATTGTCTTTTAAAAGCCTTTTAATTTTTTTTTCATTTTTTATGAATTTTTGAGTAAAATTAGACCACAAGTTAAACTCATTTTCCCTTATTGAAATCAAATTTGAAAATATTTTCCAAACCATGTCAAATATACATAGATTTTTACAAATATTTTTCAAATAATTTTTCAAAACAAGTAAAATCCATTTTTCAAACCATTTTCAAAATATTTTCCTCAAAAATAATGTAACATAATATAGAAAAATGTTCAAACTTTGAAAATATTTTATCCAACGTATTTCATAAAATGTATACCATGGCCCTCCCCCCAAAAAATTAAACTTTTCAAAATTTTTCAAAATAGAGCTATGGCTAAAGTACATATATTGTATATACGGTATACCCCCCTATACTTAACTTTTGCTATGTCCTCATGGCACTGAGCGATACAAAGCCATAGCTCAAGTTAAGATATAGGAAAGAATACATGAATTGAAGAGGACGCCTCCTATACTTAGGTTTAAAATTACCTAATTATCAGATAGAAGGATAAATGAGTAATGAATTTATGGGAACTCAGGTCCTCCCTATACTTAGGTTGAGAATAGCCTAAGTACAGAGATAGATAAGTGAAGTTGAGGAACTAAGCGATAAATACAGAACACATAGGTCACAATGCTAAGAAACATGAAGTAGACAAGGTAGACACATACCAACACTTTTTATTTGATTTCTAAAATGCAACATAATACAAATGTAAAGTTACACACATATTCCCTAATTAGATAACATCAATGAGCAATTAATAAGTTATCAATTTTAGAATCAATATACGAAGCAAACTTCATTGACAAATTAATTAATCGCATCACAATAATCAGGAAGGTGACACCATATAATTAGAATTAATTATCTGGACTTAAGTGTCAAATTAGGTATCCAATCATGCTAATGGGTAGATAAGGAAGCAAGCTTCGAAACGAAACTGAAATTAACTAAAACAAAGCTCGAATGCTCAAGATATTAACAAAAGAGTCTAGCAGCATAAATGCAAAGAAAACACGAAAATAAAAAGAAAAACACTACAAATAGCTCCCTGGAAGGACCTAAATGCAAAAAAATGTTGCGAGGCCTTCCCTGTAATTTTCCCACATGTGCGGGGGCTAAATTACAATTATTAAACCCCATAGGGGGTCGGTTGCAATTAACCCCAAACGCGCGTGTCATGCATGTGCTCAGAGGACATGTTTGTAATTTGAAGAAAGCGGCAGAGCCCCTCTATAATTTGCCTAGCCATCACGTGCCTAGGGCATGTGAGGCTAGGCTCAGTGGTCAGAACAAGCATGGAGTTGGCTCGGATGTGGCTCGGGTCACGTGTCGATGGGAGGTGCTCTGGCGTGTCTTGAGTGACCTAAGCCTGGAGACTCGAAATGGAGGCTCGGGGCGATGATGTGGTCTTCTGTGGGATGTTCTATCATGAAGATCGGATGATAACTGCTCCATAAGTTCCTCCTCTCTGCCACCCCTGCGGCAGACTTGGTTGGGCTCCAACGAAGGGACAACAACTCTCCCAGCCTTGGTTGCACATCATTATCTCGATGAAGGGTCCTGAAGTGTCGACAATGAAGCTCCGACGTCTGGGATCACCCGTGGCGGTCTGGATAGTGGTGGTGACGTGAGATCGTCGGAGATGAAGAGCTTGAAATCCTCTTGATGATAGCTCTGACCAATCAAGTAGTACATGCATTCGTTACAATAGCCAAAGCATACTAGTGCGCGGTGAAGTGAATGAAGTGGGGTCTAGTACGAGTGGAAGAATGGGAGACCTGAGCTACCACTCCAGCGTATGGAGAGGAGATGGGTCGAACGTATTCAAGCGATGGAGAGGAGGAGGAGGTGAGTGAGAAGTGTGGCGAAGGTGGTCGTGGACAGGCGAAGCTAAATAGATGATTAGTGGAAGGTGAGAATGCAGTGTAAAACCTAATTAATTTGAAGAAATAACGAAGAAAAGTAAAGGAAGATTGAAGGGGATTACCTAGATAATTGGCGGACGCTGGTCCTGGGATTGAGCTCCTCAAAGAAGCTTGGATATTCGTTGGACTCCATCGGTCGGTTGGAGCAGCTCGTCGGCATTATAGAGCCAAGGGAAAGGCCTATCATGGAGAGGGGTCTCACCGAAGCCTTGGACGTCATCACACCATCGATTCAACCTCCCCTTGTCATGAGGAGGTGGAGAAGAGCAGAGACAAGGCCCGCGTACAAGTGGACACCATCGCAATTGGGCGGTGGCGGCATATTTGAAGGTGGAAGAGTTGATCCGAAGGTGTTGGATGACATGGGTTGTGAGGGAGTTGCCTTGGAACGAGAGAGACGGAGACGTGGGGAGTTGTGTTGCTCGTGAGGATCATGGAGGATGGGTCTTGGGTGGAGGACGATCAACAAGTGGTGAGAGGTGATGAGGAGATGGGGGAAATGGAAAGGATGTGATGGTTTGGAAAGGCGGAGAACGTGGGGGAGAAGAGGGGACTGGAGGAGGAAGACTGAGTCTCAACCATTAGATCTTGCGATCCAAAGGCTCAGAGGAGGGAATGAGGGAGTGACCCTTATCATATGATCAAGGAGGACTCAATGGCTATGGGAGAGACATGTGTTGAGAGGGGAAAAGGGCGAAAGAGGACGTACGGGATGATCTCTGGAGAAGCGATCAAGGGTGTAGATTGAATCGTGGATGAACGACCACGATGAAGGCACATAGAGGGAAATCGAAGGGCTGCAAGCGAGGTTCGTACATGCGGCGAAGATTGAAGATCCAGAAGTGAAACATACGGTGGGGGATGGAGCGGGTGCCAGCAGCTGATATTGAAGCACGCCAGAGATGATAAAACAATGTGAAATGAAGGCGGCGCGAGGACAACGTGCCACGTGGCTCAACCAGAATGAGACACATGGCCTAAACAAGTTTTTCAGACATAAAACATGAAAAAGAAAGAGAAGGAGGTCGAATTTAGAGAAACTCAAAACATGAAATTGTAGATCTCCATGAGATCGAGATCTACAAGTTTCATATTGACCAAAAACGCAAAAGAGGTCAAACAAAGGGAGAAATAATTTTTTGTTTATTTTTAAAGGTATAAAAACACTACAATTTTTGGTTTTGTCATTTTTTGTATTTTAGATTTAGTTTAAGATCAAAATATATACAACGATTACACTGATTTTTATTGGCTCTAGTTTAAGCAAGGAGCTTAATATAGAAAAATTAACATGATGAAACCAAGGTTCATCAAGTGGTTGATGACGATGAGGACTAGGAGGTTCTCATTGTTTAGGAGCAGTGTCTACATGCAGTGGATGACTCCAAGTGGGTCGTTAATACGACCGTCTCCTACCACGTGACTCACACAAGGAGTTCTTCTCTTCCTATACGAAGGGAGATTTTGGAAGAGAAAAGATGGGTAACAACAGTTACTCCAAGATCGTTGGCACATGCACCATCTCAATTCAGACTGATATTGGATGTGCAATGACTCTACAGGATGTTAGGCACGTTCCCGACCCGCGTCTTAGCCTCATATCCGATTCTCAACTAGATAGGGAGGGAAATCATCTTATGTTTGTAAACAATAGATGCAAGATCAACAAGGTCTCTCTTATCATGGTCAGAGGTAGGTTGTGCTTCACGCTCTACAAGACTCGGGTGAGGGTCATGGACGGCAACCTACACGGTAGTGAGGCTGACACGTCAGATCTCTAACACCGTTGGCTCGGACACATAAGCCAAAAGGGCTTACTAATTTTTAGTAGGAAGGAGTTGATACCATGTCGCACTGACATAACGTTGTCGTCTTGTGTTTTGTGTGATATTGGAAAGAACAAGAGTGCACCTTTCACGACCAGATCAAAGGTGAAGGAAGACCTTCTATAGTTGATCCACTCCGATGTGTGTGGTCCCATGGACACATTGTGTCTGGGAGGAAACAAGTATATTCTGATCATCATTGATGATGCATCAAGGAAGGTGTGGATTTATATGCTGAGGATGAAGGATCAAGTCTTTGATTACTTCAAGAAATTTCATGCCATGGTGGAATGTGATACATGCAAAGTATTGAAGTGTCTGCGTACAGACAATGGAGGGGAGTACACCTCTCAAGGATTCTAGAGCTACTGTGTAGAACACGGGATCACGCATGAATGGACATAGCCTGACATACCCCAACACAATGGTCGTTGAATAGATGAATAGGACCATTGTGGAGAGAGTTCGTTGCATGCTAAAGATGACAAAGTTGTCCAAGGCCTTTTGGGCTGAGGCAATTCGGATCGCCTGCTACTTGATTAATCAATCTCCATCTGTTCCCTTTAATTTTCAGGTCCTTGAGAGCATTTGATCTAGGAAAGATCCCTCATATGATCACATGAGGGTGTTCAGATGCAAAGCTTATGCATTTATACCGTAGGAATAGAGGAAGAAGCATGATGACAAGGTAGTACCCTGCATTTTTGTTACCTATGGAGATTAGGAGTTTAGATACCGACTTTGAGATCACAAGAAGAAGACCATCACCGGGAATAGAAATGTGATTTTCTATGAGAACCAGACTTTGACTAAGGATGATAGTGGTTATGGTGACTGTGATTGGATTGCTATGGATGATGACATCGATGAGGACTCAAATCCTTCTCCAGTACCAAGTACAGATAGAGAAGATGCATATCCATAACAACATGAGCCAGATGCAGACCCCATTGTTGCAGGTCTAGGGGATCCTGGGCAGGGGGAGCAACCTCATCAATAAGAAGATGCAGTAGAGCCTCAGGTCAGGAGATCTGGGAGCGTACATCAGCCATCATTTGGATATCATTGACTAATCATGATGTTCTATGCACTTTTTGACTATATTCTATGCACTTTTGTGGAGGTATAAGAGCATAAGGTGAGAGATCATTGGGAAATTACAATGAATGAAAAGATGTAGTCTCTGAAGAAAAAATTATACCTATGATCTTGTTGAGCTTCCTTCAGTCAAGAGAGAACTGAAAAACAAATGGATCTACAAGATGAAAACAGATGATGGTCTCAAGCAACTAAAGTACAAGGTCACATTGGTTGTGAAAGGATTCAACTAGAAAGAGGGTATGGATTATGATGAGATCTTCTCAACAGTTGTGAAGATGAATTCTGTGAGAGTGGAGCTATGTATTATTGCAAGGGTAGACCTTGAGCTAGAGCAGATGGACGTGAAGATGGCTTTTCTTCACGGTGACCTGAAGGAAGAGATCTACATGGAGCAGCCACAACGATACTACGAGAAGGGAAAGAGCATATGGTTTGTAGGCTGAGAAAGAGTCTCTATGGCTTGAAGCATGCCCTTAGACAGTGATCATTGAAGTTTGATGCCTTCATGATGAAGCATAACTTCAAGAGGGCTACATCGGATCCATGTGTGTACTCCAAAGTCTTCCCAATGGCAGCTTCACTATCCTATTGTTCTATGTGGATGACATGCTTATAGTTGGTCATGATCCTGGGTTGATTGCAAAGCTCAAAAGGGAACTCTCTATGGAATTTAAGATGTAGGATTTGGGCAAGGCAAGCAATATACTTGGATGCAGATCATTCGCGAAAAGAAGAAGCACAGGTTGTGGTTGTCACAAGAGAAGTATGTTGAATGCATTATGGATCGGTTCAACATGAAGAATGCGAATCTTGCCAGCATGTCCCTTGCCACTCATTTCAAGTTGACGAAAGAGACATATATGTCTACTTTTGAGGAGAAAGCAGAGATGACCAAGATTCCTAACCATTCCGCATTGGCAGCCTTATGTACAGCATGGTTTGCATTATACCCGACATTGCTCATGCCATGGGCATAGTGAGCAGATTCATGTCGAATCCAGAGAAGGATCATTGGGAAGATGTGAAGTGGATTTTGAGGTACTTGAGAGGGACCTCAAGTATGCATTTGATGTTTGGGAGATCAAATCCCAACCTCTGTGGATACACAGGTGCCCGCATGCAGGAGATGTGGATCAGAAGAAATCAACTTCCAGGTACATTTTCACCTTCGCAGGGGAGCGATTTCGTAGCAGTCCAAGTTATAGAAATGCATTGCACTCTTAACGACTGAAGCCGAGTACATTGTAGCAGCAGAAACATGAAAAGAAGTGTTGTGGTTACAACGATTACTTTGTGAACTTGGATGCAAAGACAGTGAGCTGATTGTCTTTTGTGATAGTCAGAGCGCTATTGATCTGAGCAAGAGAACGATGCACCGTGCTCGTACAAAGCATATATACATGTGATATCATTGGCTTAGAGTTATTATTGATAAAAAAACATCTCATTCTGAAGAAGGTCCACACAGATGAAAATCCATCAGATATGCTGACTAAGACCGTGACTCATGACAAACTGCAGCTCTGTAGAGAGCTAAGTGGTGTCTTCTCCCAGTAATCATATTCTTGAAGACATCTCCCCAATAGAAATGAAGGGGGAGTTGTTGGGAACATTATCTGTTCCCAATAATTAAAAAATGGAAAAAGGATGATTATCCCTTTGGAGACTCCAACTTCAGGTAGGAGTAGGATTGGAGAGAGGAGGCAAGAATAGTATAAATAGGACCCCATGCATGGCATTAGAGATCATCTCAACTCAAACATCTCTCCCTCTCTTCTCTCTTAGTTCTCTCTCCCCAAGCAAAGGATAGAAGTAGCCCACGCAAGGTGTGAGGAGCAAGTTTTCTCGAGGCATGAAGAGTTAGCCCACAAGGGCACGAAGAGAAGTTGCATCCGCGAGGAGCGTCTGCATCATAGGCGCAAGGAGCATCTGCCAGGGAGGTCCATTCTCAAGGAAGGGCATCACATGACGAGGAGAAGCAACGGTATCATGTTATCCAAGTACAAGATAACCGTTATCTGATTTATTCTTACAACTGAGACCCAATTTTATTTGGCAACAAATTGAGAAGATATTGTGCCCTCTCATTTTTCTGGCTCAGTGGATTTTGTTGCGGTCGTCGTGCCCTGTGGGGTCTCCCCCTCCCTCACATCGAAGATGTTTTTTCCACGTAAAATTTCTCGTCTCTCTGTGGTTGCTTGATTATTGTGCTATGATTATTTTTTTCTCATTTAGGGAACGTTCTGCTATTAGTCATCCTTTGCAAGACAGGTTAAGGGAACCTCTCTATTTCCCAATAAGAATCGCATTGCCTACCGAGCTCTCAGGTATCCTCCTCCTCAGGAACAAGTGGATCACTAGAGGAGCAATAGAGAGGTCGGGAGATTGGTTGGGAATGATAGTGCGAATGGGAGTGGATTTGTCGTGGATGTGTAGGTGGGTGGGTAGTAAGGGCATCTGTGGTGAGGGGTGAATGGGTTGGCAATGCCAAATGCGAAGAGATAGAAAGGTGGTTGTGCTTGGCGGCAAGCATGGCGAGGCCAACATTAGCGAGGTTGAAGGCAACAACCAGAGAGAAGTTAGAGTCGGAGTGAGAGAGTTTGTTGTCTGAGACGTCAGAGGAGGTCTGGTGGGAACGAGAGCGGAGTGGAGGAGGATGTTTAGATCTATAGGGGGAAGCGATTTGGGGGGAATTTGGGGATATACATAGTTTAAGCGGGAGCAAATGATGCATGGCCAAATTTTAATCCAACAAATGTGACTACATTTGTAGTCGCATTGTTGTCTCAATGTCCTCTCTTCTATTTTACGTCTATACTACGATCACATGCGGTGTTGTCGTGGTCGTATTTTTAATGTGATCACAATGGCACCATATGTAGAAACAAATGTGTGGTGGTAAATATGCAAATTTCTTCTAGTGATGACATGATATTTGCTTGAAATCCCTCCAGTCTCGATGAAAATTTCATGATCAAAGTATTCCAATCTTGAGGTTAAAGATTTTCTTTGATAAGGGGAAGCCTAAATAGTTTAATAGGAAAGGAGTCTGGCTTCCATTTTAAATTTCACTAACATATAACTTCTCAATAGGATCAAGGTTTGTAACATAGAAGGTGATTTTGTGTGGTTTATCTCAAAGCCTGAGACTTTTGTGAAAAATCAGTGATAAGAGTATGGTCTTGGGAGAATTCACGTCATATTCCATAAATAAAAGCAAGTCGCCTGCACATTGTACATTGATGATATTTGATTCCATCCTTTCTTTATAAAGCATGATCTTTCCAAGAGAGGCATGTTTGCTTAGCATAGTATCAAAGATTGATAGGGCGCGAACGAAGAGCAATGAGGAAATGTGGTCTCCTTGACGCACACCTCGAGTGGTTGCAAGAAACCAATGGAAGATCCATTAAGTTTGAAGGAGATACGAGTTGTTCTTGAATTTCACAGAAGATTGCAAAATATGGGAAGTCCCAATTAAATCCAAAAAGGATCTAGAATTCTCCAAATCTCCAAATCCTGATGAGAGCAAGCTCCACCCAAATCTCTCTCGACGTTGAATAGACAAAAAATGTATGATCAATGTCCTGGATATCTTCCGCACAACGTTGGTATCAATCACTAGCCTTGAGGAATAATCTTGTCGTTCGTGCGCCCATCATGATCCGCTCCATACCTAGTAGCCACGTGAATACTTTGACTCTGTGAGGAGTCTTCCAAGTCTAAATCTGCCTCAAGGTTGGCATAGCTATGCTAGGATCAAAAATAAATGAAGCATAAAGAACTTTATACGCCTTCTTCACTGAAAGCGACCATATCTCCAAGTCTAATGGTCTCGTCTGATTGAGGGAATCTCCACCCGAAAGAATAACTCCTCATTCTCAAGAGGTATGATGTCTCATGCTCAGAAAGCTTTACATGAAACTTAGGTGACCAGGAACCATCAATCCATGTTTCACCTCCTTATCTCATTGGTTCACCGTCAAAGCAAATAAATTTGGAAAACTATCACAAAGAGCTCTGGATATCTAGAGGGAAGATAATTTCTCCCCTATTTTGTTATAGACACCTTAGATATCTTAGATGGGAAATTCCAAATTATGGTCACAAACAAAATAATTGCATGATTACACTCCTAAATCTATATGGATTCCGTCAGCACGAGTAGTGGATCCAAGATTGTGTGGATAAGTTCAATATTAGTTTGGCAAGTTCCCCTGCTTATGCATGGAGGATGCTGAAAATCACACTCATCTTTCTTCAAACCGTCGCTTCACCTTACAAACTCATCTTTATTTTATATACGATCATCCTCGAACGTATTAGGAAATCATCTTTGCAATGGTCACATCAATGCAAAATCTATCTCATATTGGTATATGAAATCCGATGTGGTATCAGTCTAGTAGAACGATCCTAGCGAGCCTTCTAGGGTAACACTCAACAAATCACCAAAATCGTGCATGATGCTATTTTCTTTTTGGAAAATCATGAAATGGGAAATTCTTAGATTCAATGCTGGAACTCTTTCTCAAATACACCGTCTTTTTCTAATCTTATTCCCCCATTAACTAATGTACCCTCCATGATGGCACTTTATCTTGAGATTACAAATATGGTAATAATATGAATCAGTGATCCTCAGATTTAATATAACGTGAACATCGACTAAAAATATATATTGGCTGCTATCATGTCTATTATAAAAAGAATGACAATAACGTGCCCATCGACACTTACTTGTGGCAAAGCACATGGCATATATATGCAACCACTACTATATGTCTACCTTACAAGAGTGAAAGATGGCACCCAAGTCCAACCCAATAATTGAGCAATTATTTACAAACACGTGAAAATGACTCAAATTGAATAGAGTATAGACGAGTAGGGAAGTCCATTTGATTGACCAAGTGTAAGTTGACAGTAGCCTCCAACAATTAATTATAATCCCACTAATTTAGGGAGATTAAGACTCTCGTTCTGGCATGCCTCTATCCATATATAGCATGTAAAAGAAATCTTATTAACAGATGAAAGACAAGCAAGCCTCTGTTTAGGGGTAGATCCGGAAGGAGAGCATTCCTCTTTTAATATTTAACACGATTCTTGTTTGCTTTTATTATCTCGCTTTCCTATCGAAATTTACCTCAATATGAAGGAACTTAAATACTTCGCATCACGGAAATACGGAAAATAACAAATCATTTGTAATTATAGTGAGTTCATTACATGAACTCAGATTTCATCACAACGAAAATTTGTGCATTGCCAAACCACATGATTAAGAAAATAATTTTTTATAATCGTTTCACATATTCTTATTAATATTGGGAAGAGATCGTGTTACCTTTTAAAGCGTGAGTCTCTAAAAGAAGAGACCTCCGGGGTAAATTCCTATCCGAAGACTCTCCTTTGATAGATGCAATGATGAATCGCGTAGCTTCCCATGAACTTAGATGACAACTTCTTCTCAAAATTTGTCCACATAAGTATGAGATCTAGATGATCTCAAGTTCATGATTTCATCGCATGGAAACGATCCCTCCTTCATATATGAGAAGCATGGAGAAGAAGGACTTCTTCTCTTACGAAGGCCCACACTAATGTAGAAAAGAAGTATGAAACTTTGTGGGCGTGTAGGGCACGGTAGGAGAATTGGGTGTATGTGTATAAGAGAGTTTTAAATCGTCAAGAATCTTCTCAAATCTCAAGGCAATGAAATTTTAGAATGAATGATGGATTTCATATTCATCATGCTAAAATCTACATATTAATCCCCAAGCTTAAGCAATTCAAGAAAAATCACTAATAATTCATTAATATTAACCTTGATTATGTTGTATATATTCTGTGTATAATTAGCCTATAAATAATACTAAAAGCTAACTCTATTTTTTGTATTTAGTTACTAATGCCTTTTCTTTATTTTATTAAAAACCCCTAAAAATTAGATTAAATATTGTCTATATTTATTTTCACTTTTAAAAGAAATATAAAATATAAAATATAAAAACCACAAAATCAATGTTTTTAACTCATTAAAAATACTCCCAAAAATTCATATTTGTCAAAATGACTTCTTTTGGGTTTTGACCAAATCAAACATGTAGATCTTAATGAGATCTACTACTTTCATATTTTGACCTTTTTCTACTTCAGTCTCCTTTTATTTCTTCTTTTATTTTCCTTTGTTTTTTTTCTAATTTTTGAGAGCGGGCACGTGGCGTCCTCTGGGCAGTCCACATGGCCCACTTCCTCTTCTGCCACCTGACCTCCCTTCTAGCCGTTGTATTTGCTTCTACCCGCCTCCATCACAACAGTCCCTCTCTACTTCATTTTCAGTCGTCTGATGACATCTCTAGATCTCATCAGAACCGTCCACTTCCGCCTTCGTTTCCACCACACGGTGACTTCCCATCCTGCACTCCAGCATTGCCCACATGGCAACACCATCTTCACACCACCCGCCAAGCTTCCTGGAAATTCGATCTGATCTTAGATTATATCTTCATCATTCAGTCCTGCTGCTCCGCCAGCTGCTGGATCACATCATCTCATCGAATCCAGAACCCTCGCCCGTTCCATAACTAGAGCCGTTGGATCGCAAGATCCAATAGCTCTGCTTCATCATCTACCTCCTAACACCTCCGACCCATGCATTACACCTGCTTTTCCCTCCGCCCCCTTCCATTTCTGGCCACCGCTCTGATCGCCCACCTCCTTCGTAATGGTTACCTCCATGTAGCCATATGCTTTGTCATCTTCGCATGACTACAAACGCTCACCTCCATCAATACCCGCCATATTTTCCACCATTGCAAACCTACCTACTCCACCTCTACCAAAAATATCGTAGATCCTCTTACAAATATCCACTCTCCGTCGTTGTCACAACCCGTCCACCAATACCCAGGCTTTGGCCCAACTTCGATCTCCCCTCCGATGAAAGCAGAGGGGCAGATCATCGAGGCGACGACGACCATTAGCCTTCGTGTCGAGTCATGTCTACATCGGTCGTGTAACGACGCCTCCATCGTCGTTAAGCTTGTGTCCTAAGATGAGCATGCTGGGCAACGATCTCGAGCATCAAGCCTACCCTGCCACCAATCTTCTTCTCATCCCACCGGGTACTCTTTCCTTATTTTTCTCTCATTTTCTCCTATTTATTCCGATGTCTATAGCTATCCCCACCATCGCTTGATCATCTCCACACCTCCGCCACCCATCCCTCACCTTCGCCAAACCCTCTGCTCCCCCCTCCCTTCTCCAAAGCCTCGATCATCTCATCCCATTCCATCTTCAAACCACCGAAGATGAAGCTGAGATCCCCCACTCCTTCATCTACTTGGGACCCCCATTTCATCTCACAACACTTCACATAGCACATCTCGGCTATACCTAACTCCTACAGGTCCAAAGCTCCCCAATGGCTAGATGTTCGAAAGTGGCTTCATTCTCGGACCTTGCCTCTGGCGTAGCTCCATCGACATCCACTTGTGACCCTCCCTGGATATCCTCCTCCATCCGAGATTCGTCGCTAGAGCTTCAGGATCCTCATCAACCATCAGGGAATCCAAATGAGCACGACGGAGGGAATACATGGTCACCGGAGTGCAGTCAAGTCCGTTGCAGGATGCGACGCTCGTGGAGGTGGAAGACCTACAGTTACCATCCAATTCTCTGGAGTGGACGACCCATAAGGCTCTACGCAGCCCGTTCCAAACCACCAGTCTCGAGCGACCCGAACCATTCATCGAAGCCACATGAACCCAACACGTGTCCTCCCGAGCCTCCATGCCTAGCTTCTACACTCACAGAACCAAGCACCAAAGCACCCAGAAGCAACCACGTGGCCCGAGCTTGGGTTGTCTCCCGAGCCTAGCCCCGAGCGTGCCCTATTGATGAATCTCCATTTCATTATCTTTATTCTATCATTTTGGACTTAAAAACCCAAGTAAATGCATGTAAATACCCTTAATTTAGGCATTTTAGCACTCATGCATCACTCTATAAAAAGTGTATAAAATACGGTTTTTAAAGCCAAAATTATAGACTAAAGAAAAGAAAAGAAAAGAAAAAGAATAAAATATTGAAGATATTTTATGACCCTAGACCCCGAGACCTATGCATCTTGACGACTAGGTCAACAAGGAATAAAGTAGGGGGAGATAAGGGTCTAAAATCCAATAAAAATATCTTTTATTTGATTCATTTTCCTTCACTTTTCTGACCTATTTTTAGTTCCACTTTTTATAACTTAAATAAAGAAATTTTGTACATGAATGTAGATAATAAAATATAGAGAAATACTAAATTGATTTCATACAAAAGTAATATGTAGATAAAAAGATATGATCTGAATAAGATTCCAAAACCCCAACTTCCCCAACCCATATCTCTCAAAAAAACTCAAAATATATCAAAATCAACTTTAATTGTATATAATTTTTAATAAACTATTTAGTGAAGGTAGTTTCATATTTTTTGGAATTACAATCTGAAAGTTATGTTTTGGACTCCTATTGTATACTTGTACCGATTAAAATATTCATTTTATTTATTATTCATGATTTTATAATTTTTTAAATTTTTACAATTTTGTAAATATTATTTATAATATATGTAAATATTAAAATAGGAATGAAAACATAAAGAAAATGCAAAAATAAAATAAATAATTAAAGAAAATACAGAGATGAATTTCTAATAACGACACCAATATAAATAATACTTCTATTTATTTAAGTGTATATATTATATCATAAAAATAAAATAAAAATATATTTAAGTGTATAATTATAAATATATAAAATAATAAACTAAATTAATAAAATTAAATATAAAAAATTAAAATAAAAGATTAAAATACAAACACAAATACACTATATATAGCCCTCAAAAAGGTAACTTCTAAATCTAGACATCGAAAAAAATTATAATAAAATACTTTATAAAAAATAAATATTTTTATTTTATAACCTAAAATTAATAAAAAAAATTATTTTTAAACGAATTTACAAATATTTTTTGCAGTATTTTTTTGGGACCAATCAGATCATCATGTTCATTGACCTCAGTTAACTCTCTGACCGAGGTCTTCCCCCTGTCAGTCTTGTGTTTCGTCCCTTCTTCTCGGATTTTTGCATCTCGCATCTTTCACCAAATTATGATGATGTCTTCTTGACTTTTCTTCCCTTAGATTGATGATTCACTCCCGAGGATTTTTTCGGGGAATGGAGTCACGATTCGCCATATTTTCCTCGATCTTACCATCATCCCAATCATTGCACATAAAAACCTCCTTCTCTTTCCATTGGAATTCCATTCCCTTTTGGCCCTTTTCTCATCTTTCTTTCGTGCCTAAAGGCTGGAGGATAGTGACAACTCCCTAGCCAGCCCTTGGCTGGTCAAGTGAGGCGTCGAGAGGTCTACTCCACTACCTTTGCCGATCGTCGACCTAGAGGTCCATCTCGCGTCTAAGAGTTGTTCAAGGTCCATATTTCCTTTGATTTAGATATCTCTAGTTGTAGGTGTTTATTTTATGTTCTTTCTTTGTATCTTAATCACATAGGTCTCGTAGATTTATGTCAAAACTTCCTCGTCGGAGCTCCTCTCTGGCCAATTTCGATCCGTGTTATTCACCACCCACCACCCCTCTCACTTGCCCTGGGATCCCCTATTGTCGTTCATGAGTTTACTTGTAGGTCACAGGAGTCAAGGTACTCCGACCGGAGTCAATTTTTGCTGAAGAAGAGAACCTAGAGCATCCCCCATTCCTTCACATCATGGCGGTCCTCTGACACCCCCACGCCATTTTACGATCGTCGATCGATAGAGAGTCACTCCAGGAAGCTTCCTGGCCATTTTGAAGCATCAATGCCCACCGGAGAGGCATGATCTGGCCGGTGGAACTGCGCCTCGGCGGAGTTCTTCCCGGTTCTTCCCTCTGCTTCCTCAGTCATTGGATGAAAGCCTGTTCTTGGAGATGTACAACAACCGTCGGATGATGCCAAGCCTCCACTGTTGATCTCCAGCCGACGATCTGATTCGAGCCGTTGCAGCCAAAGCTTCAGCGTCCTCCTTCGTGGCGACACGTGGCAAGTGATTGAAGGAGTGTCGTTGGATCGGCCCTTGCTCTGCGTATTTTGCGATTCTTCCTAGATATTTTTTGTATTTAATATTTAAACTTTAATCATTCATCTGTAGTTGTAAAATTTTGTAACATTTGCAAAACCCTCCTGGACTTTTCGTATTTGTTTTTCACTCCAGGCCACGTCACCTCACGTGACACATCACGTGAGGTGGCGATTTTGCACCTGGACTCCCATGTCTTTCGGTTATTGTTATTTAGCCCAGAAATATTTTTAATACGTTATAACTTTTTGGATAATTTGCAAGTCAGCCCCTGAGTTTTTGGGAATTACATTTTGGTTCCAGCTTGTGTTGCTCATGCGTTCTTACACGTGAGTTGTACATATTGCATGGAGTACCTTGGGGCTTTAATTATTTATATTTAGTCCAGTAGCTTTTTGTATGTGTTGAATATTTTTGATGAAATTGCACTTTGACCCCTGTATTTCCTGCTATTTACATTTATACACTTGATAGTAGTGTAGTTTATCTTGTTGTCTCTATTTATTTCATATATCTACAAAACTCGAAACCCCCCCCAAAAAGACTTAGCTTCATGTTGCATTGATCTTTCTTGCACAATTTTTATTTTGCATTTTGAAGCTTTTACTATTTCAAAGAATAAAAAGCATCTATTTTTGTCCTTGTTTACAAAATAAATACATAAAAATTATAAAACCCCTTTGAAAAATTCCAAAAAAATACTTCAACAACGTTAGAACAAAATTCATTAAAAAATATAAAAGAAAACTCATAAAAACACCTAAAATCATCATAAAAAGATAAAAAATCATTAAAAATCCCAAAATATAATTTCTAATTTTGAATTTTGTACTAAATATAATTTTGAGAATTTTGGATACTATTTTATATTTTTCATCTCCATCTTAATTTTAATTATTTATTTAATTCCCTAATTTTGGGTATTTTCTACTTTAAAAATAAATAAAAATTAGCAAAAATTCTTAAAAATCATAAAGTAGTAAAAATTATATAAAACTCAAAAATATTTTATTTTCTTATTTTTGATCATTTTTATTCACTATTATAGCTATAATAGCCTATACTGTATATATATCTTATATAGATTTATATCTATTTAAAATAAAGAGGAAATGTAAAAATATAAAATATAAAAAGAAAATACAAAATAGATAATAAAAAATCAAATATAAAAATATAAAATAAAAAACAAAATTATATAAAATTTAAAACCCACAAAAAATAGAACTTATATAGACAAATACATCACATTCAGATTTTGTGCATCATTGTCTTGAGCTATCATGCTTGTTCCTTGTGTTTGACACTCGACACATGCACACTATGCACATCTTTGTTGTAGAGTTATAAGAAATTTTAACTCCGCACTGCTTTTTATTGCTTAATTATCATTGTGGATTAATTGTTGTTTTAAGTAGGGTTTCGTGTGAGGTCACCTCAACGACCGTTGGTTAGCCTTGTGAGTTTACACGACCTCCGCAAAATCCCCTTAAACAAATGGCACCATTGTCGGGGAGCAACTACGCATAGATTGAGATTATTTATTGATTGTGATTTATTTGTTATTTATTTTCTTATTATTGGATACAATTGTTTAATTTGTCTAACTACTCTGTTGGTTGTCTTTGTTGCGACGAATGTAAATTGAGGGAGGCACTCTCTTCTAGGAGCACTTGAGCACCCACGTGAGGCGGTTTTGACTGAGTAGCGAAGGAGGACTTGGAGAGAATTTTGAAGATAATTGTTTGAACATTTATTGTTGTATTTATTTTGTGTAATTCAAGTGAGAGAGAGAGACCACATTATTTGTAATAATATAGGTACTATGGACTCTGGACACTCGGGCCCAATTTCCAAGTCTTTGTTCACTTGGGGGCTCACAATGGTTTTGTCGGTTTTCATCGCATTTTTTCTTTTGTTTCTCGGTTTTTTTATTTCTTTTGTGTGATTGATCCCTTCACTTTAGGAGTTGCTTGTCGATAGAGTAGGTCCAAACACATAATTATATTTGCCTGTGTTTATATTTTACGTTTGTATCTAGTCAAATTTTGAATTGCTTCTCACTTAGTCTTTGAACCCCACACCGCGTGAGTCCTCCATGCAATGCCTGCAGGACCCACTATGGTGGGCACCGAGGAGACCCCAAGACCGGACACTTTGGTTCTATTCTAAGTCATTAGTATTGGTTCTTCACGATAATAACAATTTCTGAACTTAGGGTGATTTCATCGGTTGCATTTGCATATAGTATAGATTTCAATTCTATTGAGCATCTTTGCATGTAGAGAGATGGAGGAAAGGTAAGCATTTATGCTTTACCATTCATCATCATTTTTGCCGCTTGCATTGCTTTTCCGCTTCACTACCTCCAATTTTGCCATCCTAGGTGGTAAGTAAAATTGACTCCTCGTTAGGCTCGTGCATTCTTACTAAAAATAAAAAAAGTGATAACAAATAAAATTGGGACTGCTAAAATTACCAGACCCTAAAATCACCCAAAAAAGGAATATTTGTCTTGGGGCGAGTAATCCTGTCATTGTCTTTGATTTTACTTGCTTGTGCATACCCTAAGGACTAGTGCCCAAATCCCATTCAACCTCCTATGTGTTAGTGCAAATTTTTGAATTCTCATCTAACTCTAAAACAGACAAGATAAAAAGATTGATTTTTCACAGTTTCTACCGAGTTGAGTAGGTGAATTGAGGGGTTTGTTTTGTGTGAGTTTGCTTGTGTTTGTTTGTGTGTATTTTAGATTGTCTATGCGTACTTGCGCCTTTTTCTCACTACTCTTTACTAGACCATCGTGCTCTTCCGATTATTTTCTTTTGTTTCGAGATAGTTGACTGGAGCATTTTTTGTCCAGATTTTGCGGATCGCTCGTTCACTCCAGCCGACCTACCTCTCTTTTTCTAGGAGGACTTTACTCCTGATTTTTGTTCTTATCCGACCAATCCACTATTTCAGGATCCGGACATTGAACTTCACTAAACATTTCCATCACCATCACCCTCACATTTCGACAATCTACTCTTACTTGAGTATCCCAATCCGGAATATGATTTTTGTCCACAATCGCCACCCACATACGACTCACCCGATCTTGATATTTTGGAGTCACCTCTGATGATTTCCACACTTGAGACCTTTAATCAGATGATGGAGCGTATGAACTCGAGGATGAATGATATATTTAGTGTAAATAAGATCCAGCATGACGCTCCATTCTTTGAGACACATATTCACTAGAGGATTATCATGAGAGATTGCGATTTCCCAAAATACAAAAAAATGAGAAAATTTTAAAAATACAAAAAGATTTCGGAAGAACCATGGTTGATGCAGATTGTGAGGAGAGTGTCCATCTGTCAGATCTTTTGCCCAGACATCCATTAACAGCTTGTCCCACCATTGACCCCAAGGATGCCACTGTACATACTGTTCTTGGAATTCCTTGTGTATATGATGATTCCGATCCCCTCCCTTGCATGGAGGAGGTCCGAAAATTCAAAAAAATGTTGACTGAACCTAAAGTGATGGCCACTATTCATGATATCATCTGTGCCCCACATCAGTGGGTCATGACCCATTTATCTGCTCCTCTTCCCAAGAAGAGAAAGCAGAGGAGCATATCTGAGCTTCACATCTTGACCATACTCATTGCCCATGCCATCGCATAGCATCCTACTCATAAAAGAGGAACACAACCACACCTTCATTAGTTGCACCATCTTTGACCATACTTGTGATCACACTCTCCTAGACGACGGTGCTTCGATTAACATATTACCCTTCTCGCTGGTACAATCTCTTCACTTAGAGCCTCTAAAGAAGACTAGGATGATAGTACAATTTGTTGATGGATCTATCAAGAGGCCGAAGGGTTTTCTTGAAAACGTCGTTATTTCGATTCAATACACGAGGTACAACGTTGATTTTTTCATATTGCCCATGGAGACCTCAACAAGGGAGCACTCTCCAATCATTGTGGTAAGACCATTCCTCGCCTCTATGAGGGTCTTTATTGATTACGGATCAGGAGAGATTTGCTTCCGTCCTGTTGACGAGAGCGAGATGGTCATCGTTGCACTCACTGCTGACCAGAGACATGCACATGATGTGACCACACCTATCTTGGCTGACATCGAGGGGTATGACCTTGATGAGATAATCAGAGAGTATTGTTGCTTATTAGAATCCATTGAGACCCAAGAATTCCTCTCCAAGGAGGAAGACTTGGAAAGCATGGCTCTCGAAGTTCCTTCTTCTTGGACTTGGCACTGCATTGATGACATCTGTGGGATTTACATGATTGATACCATTGAGCGGAGGGCAGAGATTGATGAGACTAACGCCAAATTTGATTTGGTTCTTTTTATTCAGGAATTCGAGCCTTTTGATGAACAAGATGACCCGGTTGAGACTGTAGAGGATGAACATGATTCGACTACATCCACTGACGAGTTCGTTCCTTTTGATTTTGACCTAGATGAGACCTCACAAGACAACACTGACTACACTTCTTCTGATGATAAGTTCGTCCCTTTTCACGATGACATTATCAAGGCACCCAAGGTCGAACCTAGCCAGACTACTTCCATCGACCCGTTTGTGCCTTCACACCCTAGGACTATTGAGGACCTTCACCTTGTTGACCCTGATCGGTTAGTGTCATCTGAGGATCCTGATGTCGACCTGCACCTTGTCAGATCTATCCCTCAGCGGTCCCACAACAAGAATTGCTTTTGACCTTCTTGATCCTTTGTACATCCATCAAGTTTTATATTCGCATTTGTTACCTCAGTCCATCTTCCGTACTGCTCATCCACCCCATTCTCCTATGTGTCTTGGTTAGGACAAACTTTGTTCTAAATGGGGGGGGGGTGGATTAGCCGAGTGTTCAGTCATCGTTTCGTTTCATCACTCTTGTTGTTGTTATACTTAGGGCTTCTTTTACCCTAAGTATAGGTGGAGTGATGTGTACATCCTTTTCTATCTTCTTCCATCTTCGGATCTCTTTTCTTGTTTTCTTCTTTTCCTTTTCTATCTCATTTTTCTACCAAAAAGATGTCACCCCTTTTTGTCAGTCTTCTATACTTATGACGTGCTTTGTCCTAAGTATAGGGAGGTGTGCACCCTGATTCTTTCATTCTTTGATCCTCTCCATTGTCTCCTCTTCTTGTATATACTTAGGGATATCTTCCACTAAGTACATGGGGAGACATTCTGAGTACGATCTGTTCATTCTCACTCTTGACCCTCCCTGTTTTGTGTATAGCCTGTTATACTTAGGTTTATTTGATCCTAAGTATATGAGGATGGTCGACTTCTCATTCGTTCATTTCTCCATTCGATTTATTCTTTAGACTTTTCTATACTTAGTACGATTTATGTCGTCTTTTTTATCTCTAATCTATGAGGACATAGCTCAACATAAGTATGTCGTATATACTCCATATATACATTAGCCATAACTAGTACTTGCGTACTTTTTTTAATAATTATGGCTAATAGCACTATTAAAATTCATTAAAAATCATAAATAAAAAGATGACTATTACTCATCAAATTCTTTCTGTATTTACTGATTAATAAATCAGGTGAAAATATTTTTTGCAAAATGTTTGAAAAATAGTTGGAAAATCTTTTAAAAAGTCTTCTGAAAACTATTTGGAAAATGTTTTGTTACATATTTTCAACATTTGTAAAAATATTTTGTTTTGAAAATTTATTTTCTTTGTGTGAAATAAAAATATTTGAGAAATAAATTGCAAATTTTTGGAAAAATGGTTGCGAAAATATTTGAACAAATCTATATATATTGTTTAAAAAACCTTTGCAAAATGATTTTGAAATGTGTTTACATGTTTGTAAAAATTCTTTTTAAAATTTTTTTGACTATATTTTTTCAAAATTGTTAGAAAATGAGTTTCAAATAAGTTTGAGGAATATATGCATCACACCTAATGCTTTATATATATATATATGAGCACTTACCCTTTGTAAATTCCTAAAAACATAATTCTTGTATATATAAAATACACCCCTGTGTAAATATTTGTAACTAATTTTTCACCAAAATCTTTTGTTTAACATTTCAAAATTAAAATACCAAAAACATTTGAAAAATCTTTTGAAAAATATAAAAAATTGCATACGCATAATCTTTTTTAAAAATCCATAAAAAGTTTAAAATCTTTGAAAATTACATCACAAAAATATTTTTTGCATAGCATTTTCATATCATTAGCATTTTTCGGATTGAGTTTAATAATTGAACAAGTCTAAGTAAAATCCGAAGATTGGAGCTTGGTTGAGCTTTAAATCTACCTAATTAACAAAAACCTTATAGGAATTGGGATTGAGGTACTTCATGTCTAGTTGACTTAATTCTTTGAGGATCACGAGACTTGGTTCAATAGAGTCTTGACTGCCTAAGTAGAGTATTTCGGAGCATACGCACGACTCTTATTGATAATGACCTTACTTGGACACATGCACCTTTCAGTTGGCTCAACTCAGCTGGAGTGGTGAGGGGATTGGATTTTCCTGTATGAGATGCACACAAGAGAAAACATTTGTCCTCCTCTAGGGAGGGAAGTGCACCCCAACCCGTCCAGTGATGATGAATTTTGAAGACAGGCGAGTGTGGGTTGCAATAACGCTACAAAAGAGGGAGAGCCTAGTGGCTCAAGATCAAAAAATCCCTATGTAAATGTTGTTGTATATAGTATTTCAAAAAAAGAGAAAAAAAGCAAAAACTCCAAAAAAGTGGACAGGCCTGTATAAAAATAAAATGCATGCTGGAGTATATATATTTGTATAGTCAATAAGCAAGCTTGAGCTTCAAAGTCAAAATATGTGAGCCTGCAGCTGGATGACTTGACTACACTGGTCTTGCATCCTAGGATAGGTAGCTACACTGGCGACCGTCTATTCTTCTCTTCACCCTCTCCTCTTGAGTTGGTTGTCACTTGAACTTAGAAGGGAATACCCCGCTCCTCGAGGAAGGAGTTATTGAATTGGAGAATCACTGGGTTGTCATACGAGAGAAGTCAGTCTCTTTGTCATTTCAGTTGGGGAGAGCCACCATCACTTGCACTGTACGAGTCAAATTCATAATCATAAGGGTTTGCGTATGAATTGAAGCATTCTGACTTGGCTATTGAGGGGACTTGAGCAGATTTTGGGATTCATGAAGGCTGTTGGATTTCGAATCTGGTTCCCATTAAGGTTACGCTCGCACTAAAATCTCAAAGGTTCGACTTAAGCTCCAAACTTTGATTTTGTGAAGACAAGTTTGATAATTAAATTAAATCCATTTTTTTGTTTTCTTTTCTTTGTTTTTCTTTTTCTACACATATTGCATAAGTATTTGTTAGGGACTAGCAAAGGCAAGTATAAGGGGATGATGAATCTCCGTTTCTTCATCTTTATTCTCTCATTTTGGCCTTAAAACCCCTAGGAAATGCTTGTAAATACCCTTAATTTAGGTATTTTTCGCATTCATGCATCATTGTGTAAAAAGTGTATAAAATACGGTTTTTAAAGCTAAAATTATAGAATAAAGAAAAGAAAAAAATATTGAATATATTTTATGATCCTAGACCTCGAGACCTAGGCACCTCGATGATTAGGTTGACAAGGAATAAAGTAGGGGGAGATAAGGGCCTAAAATCTAATAAAAATACCTTTTATCTAATTCATTTTCCTTCACTTTTAGGACCTAATTTTAGTTCCACTTTTATACCTCAAATAAAGAATCTTTGTACGTGAAAGTTGTAGATAATAAAATATAGAAAAAAACAAAACTGATTTCACACAAAAATAACATACAGATAAATTCCAAAACCTCTACTTCCCAGACCCATATCTCTCAAATAAAAACTCAAAATATATAAAAATCACCTTTAATTGTATATAACTTTTAATAATCTATTTAATGAAGGTAGTTTCATCTTTGTTTGGAGTTACAGTGTGAAAGTTAGGTTTTGGACCCCTATTGTATACATGTACCGATTAAAATATTCCTTTTCTTTATTATTCATTATTTTTATAATTTTATATTTTTATAATTTTTTAAATATTTTTATAATATATGTACATATTAAAACAATAATAAAAACAAAAAAATGCAAAAAAAATAGGTAAAGAAAATACATAGATGAAGAATTGTCAATAACTGCACCTGTATAAATAATACTTCTATTTATTTAAGTGTATATATTATATCAAAAAATAAAAATATATTTAAGTATATAAAATTAAGTTATGAATATATAAAATAATAAAGTTAATTTATAAATTAAAATATACAAAATTAAAATAAAAAATTAAAATACATAGATAGATATACATATATATAGCCCTCAAAAAGTAACTTGTAAATCTAGACCTCGAAAAATGAATAAAATCATAATAGAATATTATATAAAATAAAAAATATTTTCATTTAATAATCTAAAATTAATAAAATTGTTTATTATTTTTAATCAAATATATTAATATTTTTGCAGTATTTTTTCTGGTTGGTCCATGTGGACCAACCAAATCATCCCGTTCGTTGACCTTGATAAACTCTCTGACCGAGGTCTGCCCCCTGTCAGACTTGTGTTTTATCCCTTTTTCTAGGATTTTTGCAGCCCACATCTTTCACCAAATCGCGACGATGTCTTCTTAACTTTTCTTCCCCTTAGATCGATGATTCACGCCCAGGGATTTTTTTCGGGGAATGGAGTCACAATTCGCCATATTTTCCTTGATCTTCCCATAGTCCATTTTGGCCCTTTTCTCATCTTCTTCTCGTACCTGAAGGTTGGAGGATGGTGATAGCTCCCTAGCTGAGCCCTTGGTCGATCGAGAGAGGCGTCGAGAGGTCTACTCCGCTACCTTGGCTAAAAGCCTCTCGAGGTCCATATTTCCTTTGCTTTAGATATCTCTAGTTGTAGGCGTTTATTTTATGTTCCTTCTTTGCCTCTTAATCACATAGATCACGTAGATTTAGGTTAAAATTTCCTCGTTGGAGATCCACTCCGGCCATATCAATCAGGGTTATTCACCGTCCACCGCCCCTTTCGCTTGCCCTGGGAGCCCCCTATTGTCTTTCTTGAGTTTACTTGCAAGTCCCAAGAGTCATGGGTGTCCGACTGGAGTCGGTTTTTGCTGAAGAAAGAGACTCTGGAGCAACCCCCATTCCTTCACATCACGGTGGCCCTCCAACACCCCACACCATTTTGCGGTCGCCAGTCGATAGAGGGTCACTCTAGGAAGCTTCCTGGCCATTTTTAAGCATCAATGACCGCTAGAGAGGCGTGATCTGGCTGGTGGAACTACGCCTCGACAGAGTTCTTCCCAGTTCTTCCCCCTACCTCCTCCACCATTTGATGAAGGTCGATTCTTGGAGACGTACAACAGTCGTCGAATGATGCCAAGCCTCTGCCATTGATCTCCAGCTGACGATCTGATCGGAGCCGTTACAGCCGAAGCGTCATCGGTCTCCTTTGTGGCGACACGTGCAAGTGATTGAAGGAGCGTCGTTAGATCTGCCCTTACTCTTGGTATTTTGCGATTCTCCTAAAATATTTTGTGTATTTAATATTTAAACTTTATCATTCATCTGCAGTTGAAAAATTTGTAATATTTGCAAAACCCCCCCTGACTTTTCGTATTGTTTTCAAGTCCATGTCATGTCACCTCACGTGACGCAACACGTGAGGTGGCGATTTTGTTCCTGGACCCCTATCTTTCGGTTATTCTTGTTTAGTATAGATATATTTTTAGTACGTTATAACTTTTTGGACAGTTCGCAAGTCAGCCCTGAGTTTTTGGAAATTATGTTTTGGTCCTCGTCTGTGTTGCTCATGTGTTCATGCACGTGAGTTGCACATTTTGCACGGAGGTCGTCGGGGCTTTACTTATTTATATTCGATCTAGCAACTTTTTGTATGCGTTGAATATTTTTGGTGAAGTTGCACGTTGGCCCAGAATTTCTTGCAATTTACATTTATACCCTTAGTATAGTTTCTCTTTGTTGTCTCTATGTATTTCATATATCTACAAAACTCGGAAAAATATCAAAAAATAGACATAGTTCCTATCGCATTGATCTTTCATGCACAAAATTTTATTTTGCATTTTAAATATTTTTACTATTAATAGAAAAATAAAAAAATCTAATTTTTCCATGTTTGCAAAAGAAAATACATAAAAATCATAAAAACCTTTTGAAAATTTCCAAAAAAATCATAAATACATTGCATTCACATTTTGTGCATCATACATCACATTCACATTTTGTGCATCATTTCCCTGATCTATCCTGCTTGTTCCCTGTATTCGATACTCTACATATAATTGTACACTATACACATCTTTGTTGTACAGTTATAATAAATTTTAACTCCACACTGCTTTTTATTGCTTAATTATCATTGTGGGTTAATTGTTGTTTGAAGTAGGGTTTCGTGTGAGGTCAACTCAACGACTCTTGATTTGCCTTATGAATTAACATGACCTCCACAAAATCCTCTTCAACCCCGTTACATTGAAGACCTTGTAACTTTAATATATTACATTTAGATCCTCCAGGCGCGGGCCTCACGTACGCGCCTAGGGTAATTTACAGGGAGCTCCAAGTAGTTTTTAATATTTACAGCTATGCCACGTGCTTCATGGAGAATTTACATAAGGGCCCCTTTGGGTTTTTATATTTGTAAATGGGTCTCTCTATGGGCCTACTTCTAATATTTATCTTTATTTCTTTGTATTTTTATTACATTTATGCCCTTCACATTGTTCCTTTCATATCTTGAGCATACAGACTCTGTTTTAATCGATTTTAGTTTTGTTTTGAAGCTTATTTGATTCTCTACCTAATGGCATTTTTTATTCATTGAATCAATACCTAATTAAATATGTTAAGTTTAGGATGATCTATAGTATCTTTTGCTCTGTAAATATTTTTTTGCCATGAATAGATGCTTGTTCCCAATTTTGATGTTCCATTTGTAGCTGAAATCGACCCTCATTTTATTGCTCAATAATTTACTCTTGGGTATAACTACACTTACATATATGCATGTATACCTTTCATATTGCATATCATCTTTTAATTGCATCTAAAATCAAATAAAAATTGCATGCATCACTTATCTTTGCATTATTTTATTGCATTGCATATCATATATGCACGAAGCATGAGGCTAGAAAATACTCACACATATCCTTGTGTTCGACCTTGGCATACTTGCCAAGTAAATTAATTTCCACATATTCGGAAGTGTAGTTTTTGCTGATCCAAATCTACCTTCTGTACTACGATAATACATCATTATTTTAGAGGTAGATTTGTGGTTCATCAAATGGATCCGTTGCCGGGGACATGACTCACCCTTATTTATTTATTCAATTTTATTGTATTATTTTTTATATGAATATTTTCAAAATTTTAGGTCTTTTCATCATGTTGTTTTACATCATTTGTTGATTATTTTTCTTGATATTCTCTCTGACTATTTCTTTTGTGGTAGGGCCCACAAAGACCAAGGACGCTCGATCTACATGGAGGCGTAGAGTTGGGAGCTTTCGCTGCGAGGAGGAGCTACAAAAGAACACAAGAAGGATTTAAGAAAGTGTCATCAACATCTCATTCATGCATCATGTTGTAAAAAAATACGTGTCATATGAAGTTTTATCGATCTTTTTTCAAGGGCTCGCATGTGTGTCAAAAAAAGGACAAAAAGGAGAAAAGAAAAAATAGATCACTAGATGATCTATCCCCCCCCCACACACACACATGTATGCATTCATATCTATATATCCACTCACCCCCTCACCATTTCTGTATATTCACACACACACCCTCTTGCATCCACATCTTCATCTATGAAAATTCATCACCCCCACTCCCCCATCTCCATGATAGTCGACTGTAAAATCACCCTCTAACCCTAACAGCCATGGGTCTCTCAACCCAAATTTCAGATCCAATACTTAGGTTATTTTCAGCATAAGTATAGGGGGGACCCGACTTAATCCATCTTCCCTCTATCTGTTTTCTTATACTTAGGTCATTTTTTGACCTAAGTATAGGGGGACCCTCCGACTCAGTTTTGCTATCACCTTGTATTTAATCGGAGTTATGGCTTCATATCACTTGTGCTACGAGGACATAGCAAACCGTAAGTATAGGGGGTATACCGTATTTTATTATATATACTTTAGCCATAGCTCGTATTTTGAAATTTTTGAAAACTTTTTGGGATAGGTTTAAGTTAACTGGTGAACTGATGTTTGTAAAAATTATTGTAAAAATCTTGTAAAAAAAACTCATTCATGCATCATGTTGTAAAAAAATATGAATCGTGTGCAGTTCTACAAGTCCTTGTTCAAGAGCTCATGTCTGTCAAAAAAATAAAAAAAAGAAAAGAAAAAATCACTAGATGATCTACCCCCCCCCCCACACACACATGTACGCATTCATATATATATATATATATATATATATATATATATCCACTCACCCTCCCCCCCACCATTTCTGTATATTCACACACACCTCCCGCACCGCATCTTCATCTATGAAAATTCATCAACCCCACTCCCCCATCTCCATGATAGTCAACTGTAAATTCTCCCTCTAACCCTAACAACCATGTGTCCCTCAACCCAAATTTCAGATCCAATACATAGGTTATTTTCAACCTAAGTATAGGGGGAGCCCGACTTAATCCATCTTCCCTCCATCTGTCTTCTTATACTTAGGTCTTTTTTGACCTAAGTATGGGAGAAACTTGTATTTAACTAGAGTTATGGCTTCATATCACTTGTTCTATGAGGACATAGCAAAACGTAAGTATCGAGTGTATACCCTATTTTATTATATATACTTAGTCATAGCTCGTGTTTTGAAATTTTTGAAAACTTTTTGGACTGGGTTTAAGTTAACTGGTGAACTGACATTTTTAAAAATTGTTGTAAAAATATTTTAAAAAATTGAGGGATTAACCTTTTGTAAATAAAATTAACCTTTTTCAAAAGCTCCTCAAAAATATGAAAAAAAATTTCTTTGGTAGAGGCTTTGATTACTAGACTTAAAAATGAGTAGCTACTCTTCAGTGAGGGAACTTTGGTCTCCCTTAGTAGAGTGGGGGATTTAGAGGACTTTGTCTATGGCTCTGTCCTCAAGTAACAAGACTAGTCATTTAACGGTCCATACTTACATCCATACTAGTTGGAAGTAGATGTAATTATTCATATGAGCCTAGGCCAGTCAGTATGTTTTAAGGAATTGAAAAGAAAAATTGAAAAATTAAAATTCATAAAATGTGCAAAAGATCACAAAAAATCATTAACCGAGGATTTAGTGTATTCTTGACACATTCACTATCACTCAAGGCATAAGGATTTGAAGACACTGGATTTCTGAGATCTTGAGAGTCTGAGTTGGCCATCCTTAGTTATTAGAGTTTTTGAAACTTAATAATCCACACTTCCCTAGTTTGAAAGATTTGAGCGCTATATTGCACTCTTCATCTCTACCTTCTAAAGAATGTGATCAGCACATCACTTTCACAACTATGTGATGGATGAGATGATTTGAGTTATCACTTGAGGAACTGGGACTGGTGATTTGAGTCTAGACCTGATTTAATGGTACTCGAGGATGGGATAAAGTTAATGAAGTCTTCAAAAAACCTGAGTGTCGGCAAAACTCTAGTCAGTATGTGAACAAGTTCGCATGCTATCTTTGATATTTACCTATGTACCAGAATGTGATAAAACTAATTAATTGTTGATCAGTGTGCTTCAACTTTTGGTAAAAGAAGTGGAGCTAGCCAAACTATGAAAAGCAATTCGAGAAAGTTCTCTAATGCAAGAAAAAGATCTATCGTTATAAAGTCAAATTCAAAAGAGCTTCCACCAAAGGTGAGCGCTCCCAATCTTTTCAAAGTGTCCACTTGGACCAAATGCTCCAAGGAGTCAGGCTAGCACCAAAAAAGGGCTTTGCATCTTATAGTGATGCAAGTATGGGTGTCGAAGGTATCTTAGATAATCAAGAGATTGTGTAATCCTATAAAAATAAGTGTAGACGAATTCAAATTCTCTTGATGGACATATTGATCAACAAAAAAATATACAAGTGTTGAGTAATAAGGTACTCGAGAGGTCTCTTGTTCCAATATGAGGGAGACAAAAATAGACACAATTTTATGTCCTCCATCATCTGGCCATCCATCTACACGTTAAAGTCTGACAAACTAATGAGATGGTTGACTTAAGCAAGAACCAAATTATTCTCTATTCTATTGTTGAGGACTAGTTCTAGAGGGGAGTCTCCTAGACTAGAACTTTGGGTGATGTCTCGACTCAACTCTCATGATTGCAGTACACTAAACTTCATGCCCTTATATTTTATGTACAAATAGAGAGTTTGATAATTAGAGAAGTTGGTTTCCTTTTGACTAGAGCATGGTTGAGCCCAGAATTTTAGGATCACTTAAATTAAGGAATCTCGATGAATTGAGCCTTTAAAATCTACATGCACTGTCAGGAATTAATCCGACCCCTTCATTCTTTAGATGCTAGAGGACGAGCATAGTTTAAGCATAGGGGTATGATGAATTTCAGATTCATCATGCTAAAATATACATATTAATCCCCAAGCTTAAGTAATTCAATAAAAACTACTAATAATTCATTAGTATTAACCTTGATTATGTTGTATATATTCTGTGTATAATTAGCCTATAAATAACACTAAAAGCTAACTCTATTTGTTGTAACTAACCCTTTTTCTTTATTTTATTAAAATCCTCAAAAATTAGATTAAATATTCTCTATAGTTATCTGGCTTTTAAAAAAATAAAAAATATCAAAATATCAAAACCATAAAATCAATATTTTTAACTCATTAAAAATACTCCCAAAAATTCATCTTTGTACAAATGACTTCTTTTGGGGTTCTGACCAACATGAAACTTATATATCTCAATGAGATCTATAACTTTCATGTTTTGACCTTTTCCTAATTCAATCTCCTTTTAATTCTTTTTATTTTTCTTTGTTTTTATTTTTGATTTTTCTGGAGCGACCACTCCTCGGCAACGACACTCCAGAAAATTCACACACACAAGTTTCATTGAAAATTCGAAAATAAAAACAAAAATAAAACTCAAAAATAAATTAAAAGAGAACGAATTAGAAAAAGGATAGAACATGAAAGTTATAGATCTCATTGAGATCTATAATTTTCATGTTTGACAATAACCCAAAAGAAGTCATTTGTACAAAGATGATTTTTTGGAGTATTTTTAATGAGTTAAAAACACTCATTTTGTGGTTTTGATATTGTTGTATTTTTAAATTCTTTTATAAGTCAAAATAAATATAGACAATCCTTAATCTAAATTTAGGGGTTTTTAATAAAATAAAGAAAAAGGGTTAGTAATTAAATACAATAAATAGAGTTAGCTTGTAGTGTTATTTATAGGCTAATTATACACATAATATGTACAACATAATAAAGGTTAATATTAATGAATTAGTGTTTTTTATTGAATTGCTTAAGCTTGGGGATTAATATGTAGATTTTAGCATGATGAATCTGAGATTCATCAAAGAAGTCCAAGCAACTTCTCCCCAAATATCAATATTCAATATCAAATAAGAATACAAATCAAGCATGAATATGAATCAAGAGATGATATCTCATGAGAATGCACTTGAATGTGTGGTATGAGATCTCACACAATACAAACGCAATACAAAACCCCCTGTCACCAGCTTCACATGTGAAGGCTAGAAGAGTCTAACCAGTTATCTTGTCAATTTTTTGATGATAAAAAATCTTGGAGTACATTACTCACATTGTATCTCTCTGACATCCAATGGTGCTTCTATTAGTTCTAAATCAAAAGGATGATATGCCCGGGTTGTTGCGTTATATCACACCCTTAAAGGAGATAACATACTTAAACAACCAAAACGTTGACTAAAATTGGAGGAGGGTATTTACAGCTCCCAAATCAACTAAAGTTAGAAATGGAGACTTAATGCGCATGTCTAGGATTTTGCGTTATATCCTTAAGGATGTGTCCTCACCCACACTGTCTGGAGGTAAGTACCTATGAGAAATAAGGGGATTATTCTCCCGAAAGACAAGGTAAATTTTATTTCAAGTTAGTTAGGCTGACTTACATTAATAGTCTAAATTTTAATTATGGTCATCGCTTGAGTCTTAAATGAGCACAAGTATGCCTAATGTTAGTCCAAATTCTTTTAAACCTAAGTTATAAAACTCAAGAAAGAGATTCAAGAAATCTAAATGCAAGCAGAGAATTTATAATGAATGCCCAATTTAAAAAGGCTCACATCGATGCCCAACACTCTCCATGTGGGATGCTCAATAAAATATAATTTTAAATTATATGATATGCAAGTTGATAAAATGCGTACTTAAACAAAGGTTTTATTAGTGGTGAAGAATTGAATTGATTCGAGCTAAGTACAATGATCTACAATGTGTATATTAATGAATCTTTTTTGTGACCTTCGATTTAGTCGAGCACAATCTGAAATCCTAAAAGAGCTCTAGTAGTTATGTGACTGTCCTAAATAATCGGTCACTCAAGTCGAGTTCCCCTCTTATAGTAAAAGAGTGAAACATGTCTCGACACACCACATAAAATAAAGTGTCCAAGTCTCTTTTATGACCACGAGTTCTCAATTGGGAACCTATATATATATGTATGTATGTATATATATATATATATATATGTATATGTATATATATATATGTGTGTGTGTGTGTGTGTGTATGTGATAATTGATTATGACAAAATAAATTACATGAAGAAAAGACACAAAAAAATAAGTTTACTTTATGCTAAACTAATATCTCTACTTAATACGACTTCAATGTGGTCATCTCAACAAGCCACTCCAAGCTCTCGCCTCCTCAAAGATTCGATCGTCGTGGCTCCTTAGCACCTGACAACAATTAAACTTGGTAAAATACAATTTAGCAGATAGATAAATATCGATAATGGGTAAAAAATAACAAGACATTAAACAATACAAGACAATGTATCATAAACAAGACGAGTTGCCTAAATAACACTAAAATCACAATAAACATTTAAACCTAATCAATTGATTTAAATAATCCATGTCCCTCACAAAGGTGTCGTCGGGTTAAATGTTAAATCGCTATCCTAAGATCGTCAAATTATAGTACAAGAGATTAACAAATCAATCAGAACCACACTTAATGTATCTAGATTAAGAAAGCATTGCATAAATTTATACAAGGATAAGTTCAAGGTCAAACATAATTATACAAGCTATTAAGTTATCGAAATAAGGGTTATATATCTACTTTATTTAATTTAGTGTGATCTAGGTCAAAGTGACTGAATGCACGGTATTTTTTCTTTTTATCTGCAAGTTATAACAAGAAAAAATGAATGAGATGCAATAATAATAAACAACTATAAACACAAAAATTATGTTTGAATTAATGCTTTGAACTTGAACTCAAACCAGTAACAAAATTAGTAAAGCATTATATCAATTATATGCTCCAATTTCACCTTGATAATACTGCACCTAAAAATCTAAGAACTTACATTACTTTAAGACAATTAATCAAGAAATTAATGATCCTAAATCAGATATCAAAATACTTGATTAAAATATATAAGAAATAAGCTTTCCAGGATGTTTCTAGTCGTAAGTATTGG
This sequence comes from Ottelia alismoides, assembly GCA_037367405.1. Taxonomy (NCBI): domain Eukaryota; kingdom Viridiplantae; phylum Streptophyta; class Magnoliopsida; order Alismatales; family Hydrocharitaceae; genus Ottelia; species Ottelia alismoides. The sequence goes on from JAZKJV010010228.1 coordinate 338,504, forward strand.
ACTTAGGTGCTAATAATGGCAATTAAATCAAGATAGAATGAACAATAATCTTATTTGATTACTAAATGAATACACACTAATTAATTCAAAGAATAAGCATATCATTAGAAATATAATGAAAAAGAACTTTTCACCAAGACCAATTTCAGTAAGAATAAAGTTCATATGCTCAAGTTATTAAACTAATAATACATAGGCTTGATTGTAAAAAAATATATATTAAGTGAGTAATAAAACATCACAAACCTGTCCAAAATAGACTAAATTCGAATATATAAAACTGGAGGGGCTTATTTATAAATATCTAAGCATTTAGGGACTTATCTACAATTTTGAGAAGTCAGTAGGGCTCAGTTGCAATTAGCCCAGAAAGCATGTGCTGGGACGTGTGAGGTAGCTTTGGCTCTACGCTCTATCTACTAACATGTTCGGTTGGGGGTGCTTTGACCCCTTCGAGCAAGGTGCAGGTACTCCAAGGCTGAAAGGACCGAGGGTAGCCTCGGGTTTGTTGTGGATTGTAGGATCAAATTTAGGATATTTAATCCAACAACATATGTTATTCCTCCTCGAAGATCCTCTCGAAGGGACAACATGAAGGATGGGCTCTAACGAACATCTTGTTATTCCTCCTTCATCCTCATGTGGATCTAAAGATTGGAGAAGGAGGCTAGAACTCGGGGGACGACGAGAAAGAGGCAGAGAAGATGTGGCAGTGGTTGGAGAGTCATATCGATGAGAGCTCATTGGGGGTGGAGCTCAATAATACATATGCAGTGAAGCCTCCATTCAATGAAGTGATTGAGTACCAGCAGTGGTTATAAACATAGCCAAAGCACTTGAGGGTGTTGGGGGAGTGAAATGAATGAGAATGGAGGGATGTCAGAGTGACTAGAAGTGGATCCCTAAATGGGTTCTTCACCTGAGAAGGTGAAGAAAGGATCAAATCTAGGGAGGATCTGGAGAAGGAGGGGGATGAAATCAAAGTGTGCACATGAAAGGGGGTATATCTAGAAATGGTGGAGGTATGGTTAAATCAATGTGAGGATGTGTGTGATGATCAGATAAAAATGGAGAAAACATGAAGAGAAAGAATTGGATCAACCTAGAAGATGAAGAAGGAAGTCTATGCGGAACTGGAAGCCTGGCGGGAGATATGGAAGCTCCTGATCTTTGCTTGACATGCACGACAAAGGTGTGGAGCTCGAGTAGTGGTGGAAGGTGCCGCGACACAACTGCGATGGTTGTCGATCTCACCGGAGTTTAATATCAGTCTTCGCTTTACTTTACTCTCTTTCACTATCACTGGATGGAGGAAGAAGCTTGGAGGAAACTCACACAAGGGTATATAAGGGTTAATTGTCACCTCCCCTCAGGTTTTGTGAAAATTACAGTTAGGTGAAGGTGATGGTTTCAACCACCGATAAGTTTACGTGTCGATGTGGACATCCAAGGAGAGAGGGCTGGCAAAGAAGAGGGACGAAGGGGCTATAAATGGCATCGAAGGGAGGAGTAGAGGATACATAGAGATGGAGCGGTTAATCGGTGAATGGACATCCGTGAAAGGTTACGTTTGAGGTGGGGGAACCATATGGAGGTTGAAGGCAAGAAGGGGTTGTTGGATCTGAGGATCCAATAACCCTACTTCGGGCATGATGGAGAAAAGGAGTACAACTTTATCATTTGATCAAACGGTCCCTAATGAGATAGGAGAATAAAGTTGAGGACCACTTGATCAACAAATCAAATGGTGGAGAATAGTTGTGTGCTAGAGTAAAGAGACAGTCGTGTGGCTAACCAAGAAGAGGCTATGTGGTCCAATCAGAAATTAGATAAATATAGAAAATAATAGTAACAGAAGCTAAAATAAAAAGTGTTATACATGAAAGTTGTCTATTTTTAAAAGTTCTATAACTTTTATGTAGAATTAAAAATCAAAATTCATAATATGAATATAGTAATATTTGTGTAGGTATTCTTATAGATATAAAAATACCAATTTTAATTGTTTTGAATTTTTTGTGTTTTTGAATTGAATTAAAGTTGTTATGAAATCAAAATTCATAATATGAATATAGCAATATTTCTGTAGGTATTCTTACAGATATAAAAATACCAATTTTAATTGTTTTGAATTTATGTAGGTATTCTTATAGATATAAAAATACCATTTTTTGTGTTTGAATTTTAATTGTTTAATCTATATATCCCTCTAATATGCCATTCAAATTTCATTATAAATAGAGACTCATATTCCCTCCATCTAGAAACATTTAACTTTAACGGTTTAAATATTTATGTAATCGACATGTTCTAGATGGAGGACATAGGAGTCTCCGTTTCTGATGAAATTTGAATGACATATAAGATATATATATATATATATATATATGAATATACATGGTTATATTTTTTCAAAAAATAAAAAATACTGACAATGAGACGGGAACAGCCATGTTGGTTGCTCCAAGGGGCAACCCCATTGAACCCTAGTTATATATAAAGAGATTTTTTGTTAAATATATATAATTAAGTATTTAATTAGTTTAATATACTAAGATATATGTTAAATAATAAATATAATGTTGATGAATCAGTGATTCATCAGGCTCTATGCCCTCTCTTGTTTAGCAGGAGGGGATGTCTATGAGGAGTCCTACTTGTCATAATAGATGTCCTCTCTCTACTCTTGGATGGTATATCAAAGGCAAGGATTAAATCCTCATTATTTTAATAAATAGTACTTGATTTACATGCTTTAGTTACCATAAAAAATAAAGCAACAAATGAAAACAAAAATGGGAGAGCCTAATCTCATTAGGACTCGAAAGATGGACGTCTATGCTTCTCAAAGCATGGACATCCACCTTGTCCCATTTGATCGTTATAGTTGTTTATTCCATTATATTCATAATAATACCATAACTACTATTATTAGGAATTTATGAGAACGTCCTCGTAACTTATGATTGTATTCACAAACGCAAAGAAAAATGTAAATCTAATTTACATTTATATTCCAATGTGAATCACGTTCACATAAGTGCATTGAAATAATTATACTACTTTTATCAAAATGTAATATCCTATATCTATGAGCTTAAGCTGAAATGATGCACACTCATTACACTCTCCATGAGCTTAAAAAATGATCAGAGTGATGAACTCAGCTTCCAACATCAGTTCTAATCATTTTCCAAATCATTTGGAGCTTAGAAATGAGTTCAAGAAGTAAATTCGCTTCAATTTTCATTACCATTTCTCTTTCCAACATTTGAACATTAAAATTGGAATTAATTCCAATGATGTGAATCTTAATGCAATTAATTCTCATATCATTAAGCCATGTAGTGGAGTCATAAAAATCCATCTAATTATATCACTCTCTCATAATGGAAGTATCACGGTTAATGATCTATTAAGATAGCTTTAATCTAGAGTATTCTTAATACCCCCCTCATCCTTCATAATGAAAGACTTTGATATACCCAAAGTTAAAATCATAGTAAGATTGTCTTCTTCAAGACATATCAATAGATTACTCAATCTATAATTGGATAACAATATTAATCATATACTTTCCAAAATCGTATACTAATATCTCAAATTCAGGTCTTATCTCATAAATAAGACGAACATGCGTGGAAGTCTATATTACCTCAAAATATTCCATGAGTGATATCTATCTCCCTTTTTATCATGTATAAACATGTATGATTCCTGTGAGAAATAATATTTCTCATATGTCCTCATGCGCACACCAACTACTGGTATATGGGAGTTAATTAGGTCTTCAACGTAATGATTTATCTAATTTGCACTTTTAGACATAATGATGCATTTTCTCTCTAATGAAAGGATGTGTGTCTGATCATAAATGATTGAAGTCTTAGTTTATCTCAACTTCATCAAGTCAACTCTTTGACTTGACTATTACGAAACCTTTGAATCACTATTCCTATGCATATGATATGCATCAAGAAGTCGGTTGAATATAGACTATAAAGAAAGATAGCCATCTCTTTCTTAAACTGGAGATCATTTTTGAATATGTAAGATATTCAATATGTCTACGATGCATAGAACTAATTTTGCAAAGGGACCTCAAGTTAATTTCATTCACAAACATTTATTTCAGATGGATACGAGAACACAATAACTTTTATTGTATTAATATGTTGTTAAGGACTTACTAGTCTAATAGCCTCCCACTAGCCCATACATCCATTCTTTTACAACTATTAAACCCATATTTATTACATACTGGTCAAAAACCTTTTGTGTCAATGGCTTGGTAAGTGGATTAGCAATGTTCGATAGAGGTAACCTTGGTAATGGTAACATCACCATGCTTATGTATCTCCCATATTATGTAATATTTCCTCTGAATGTATTTACTTCTTTGATGTCAGCGGATCCTTTGCTCGTGCTATGGCACCCGTGCATAGCAGAATAATGGAATTGGTATTCCGATGAGGAAACTACGTCAAATTCCAAGATGAACTTGCACAACCACACGACCTCTTTAGCAACATCCGATGAGGTTATATATTCTGCTTCATTTGTTGAGTCAGTCATAGTTTCATATTTCTTACTTCTCCAACTCATAACACCACCGTCTAATAGGAATAAGAATTCTAAAGTTGACATCCTATCATCCACATCTGACTGGAAGTCAGAATCCATGTACCCTAAGACATGGAGATCATTATCTCCATAAATCAAAACGAACTTTTGAGTTCTTCTTAGGTGCTTGAATGATCCAATGCTTCTCTCCATTGCAGGATTGATAACAGCTTGCTAATCCCACTGTATGGTAAATTTCTGACTCTTTCACATCATGGCATACATCAAACTTCATATAGCATATGCATAAGGGCATCCATAAATTGCTTTCTTTTCCTCAATAGTTTGAGGAGTCATTCCTTTAGACAGGTTAATGCCACATTTTAAAAGAAGTAATCTCTTTGTGAAATTATCCATATTGAATCTTTCCAAGATCTTCTTGATATATCATTGTTGTGATAGTCCCAATACCCTGTTTTCTTTGTTTCTGAAAAATTTCAGACCCAAGATGTAAGAGGTTTATTTGATATCTTTCATCTCAAAAGTATGTGACAACCAAACCTTAACACTGGTCATCATCCCAATATAATTTCCAATGAGAAGGATGCCATCTACATAAAGTACAATGAACATGATGACATTCCCACTAATCTTCTTGTATATACATGGCTCATACAGATTCTGAACGAAATCATAACTCTTTATGATTTCATCGAATCAGATGTTCCAATTATGAGAAGCTTGTTCGAGCCCATAAATGTATTTCTTCAGCTTTCACATCAAGCCTTCCTCAATTATGAAGACCTGGGACTGCTCTGTATAGATATCCTCTTCGAGGTATCCTTTGAGGAATGCAGCCTTGACATCCATCTGACAGATGTCAGAGTCAAGATGTGCAACTATAGCTAGTAATGCCTTGATGGATTTAAGCATGGTCATATGAGAGAATCTCATTGTAATTGATGCCTTCTCTTTATGTATAAACCTTGACTACGAGCCATGCTTTGAAGTCTTTACATTACCATTGAATTTCCTCTTTATTTTGAAAATCCATTTGCATCCAATGGATTTGTCCCCTTTATATTGATCTTTGAGGTTCCATACACAATTCTTGTGCGTGGAGTCTATCTCAAACTTCATTACTAGCATCTAATTATCCACGCCATAATCACTCAATGCTTCATCATATGAAGTCGGATCATCATCAAACTTTTTTGATACATGAAATATGTACCTTTCAGGCAGTTTCACTACCCTAGAACTATTTCTAAGAGGTAGGGTGATGTCATTTTCAATTATCTCTTTAGTTTTTTGGCATAAGAACTTCATTGGTCTCGCTAAACTTGATTAGTTCCTTAACTTCATTATAATCTTAACTTGTAAAAAATTCAATTTCCAAAAAATTGACTTATCTAAAAATAATGTCTTTTTGAGTCACGTGATCATAAAATTCGCATCTAATACCATTCTTTTATGTATCCAATGAAGTAGCACTCTTTGGTGCGAGATTCCAACTTGCTTGCATCTACATTTTTAACATGGACCAAACAATCTCAAATCCTTAAGTGTCATACACTCTGTTTGGTACCATTCCAAAGCTCATGAGGTGTTTTAGGTACAAATTTAGATGAAATCTTGTTTAGCACATAAACTACAGTCTCTACTACATGTCCCCAGAAATTAATAGGTAAGTTTGCTTTAATCATCATTGATCTTACCATGTCAAACATGGTTATATTATTTCTCTCTCCAACTTTGTTGAGTTGAGGAGTGCATGGAGGAGTGAGATTGGAAATAATTAATCTCTCCTTAAGATATTCTTTGAATTCATTTGAGAGGTTTTCATCATATCTGTTAGATCGAATTCGTTTTATCTTCTTTCTGGTTTGTTCTAAGCCAAAGCCATGAACTCTTTGAACTTTCAAATGTTCTGTATTTATAACTAAAAAGGAAGACAAAATCATACAGTGAATGATCATAAATAAATTGCATAATATTAATGTCTATTACGAGTTGCGGTATGAAAGGGATTGCATACATCCTTATGTATTAGGTCAAATATACCTTCACATCTTTCACATGTCTTAGAGAAGGGTTCCCTTGATATTTTTCCTAGAATAAAATTCTTGCAAGCTAGTAAATTGTGGGATTTCAGGAAATCCAAAGGGCCATACTTTATCAATCTATTGATCCTTTCAACAAATACATGCCCAAATCTTTAATGCAAGATCATAGTTAAATGAATTTTACCTCTTGATCTTTTAGGGATTCTAGAAATAGTGGTATTGACATTGATGACACATTTATGCATGTTCACTTCATAGAGTCCTGTTGTTGTTAGAGAATCTGCTATAAAATTATCATAACGACTTATGATAAGTTTAATACATAATTATAAAAAATATCTATGTATAACTAGCTTAGATACGGATAGTAATTTCCTTCTAACATTTGGTACATATAGACAATCTCTAATAGCTTGGACTCTCCCACTAGATAAAAATGGTCTACTAATTCCAATGATGATCGCTGCAACAATTGCATCAGATCTCATCTGGATGATTATCTCCCCATTTATAAATCCAAGATTTATCAGCATAAAATAATATAATTATCTCTCTTGCTTAAGAAAATCACTAAGATTCAATAACAATTAACCTTAATTATTAGTTTATGTATTGTAAATAATTAACCCTAATTATACCATATTATATAATCTATTATTGTGATATTATTTTATGTATTCCTTTCTTATTAAAAATCAAAGAAAAATTAGAATAATATTGTACATAATTAATTTAACATAAAATATAAACAAAAATCAAAAAATAAGAAAATAAAATAAAATATTCGTATTTGTTGTAATTACTTGTAAATTAATAACTTGTATAGTTGAATTTATTTCTCTTTGAGTTCTATATGAAAGTTATAGATCTCATTGAGATCTACAACTTTCATGTTGAACATTTTTGTTCTAATTCTTTATCCTTTTATTTTATTTCCTATTTTACACTCATTTTTGTATTTATCTTAATTCTTATTGTGCCATGAAATATACAGAATATTTGATGTACAAATGAATAACTTACATTATGGTGAGAAGAAGTTGTATATTACTCATGTGATGATAAATCGTGATAATGATAATCATCATGAATTGACATGTAAGGAAAATTAAAACAACAAAAAGCGAAGAAGAGATATCTATATAAATTTTGAACCATGACAAATGTTGAGAACTCGATGTAGCAAAATCTTAATTTTCAAATGCTAGGAGAAATGCTATCATAACTTACCATGGTATTTTGGGATCTTTGGTACATAATGAAAAGGAGAATGCAAAATGTATTGTAATGAATGTGTGAACATTAAAATAATTATGCGGGTGAGGAATTAGAATAATAATCTTGTACATTTGATCTTTTCTTGTAGATTTTATGACTAATACTTTTTACTCTTTTTTATATTTAATATTTAGTCTTTAAGTAATTGGATTTTACATGTATATAGATTTACAAGCATATTAAATTGGGTATTGCTTATAATGCATTATGATCTTCGTAATACCTCAAAGTTTCTGAATAGCACACTAAGATTGATTATTGCTCTTATACAAAGTAACCCATACGTAAGTTGCAATCACTAAGATGAAAGAAGAAGTAAAGACGAGAACCTAGATGTTTTGTATAACTGATACATGAAGAACATACATTTCTGACTCATAACGTACTTAGTTATAAATGGGAAAGGAAAGAGATTTGGTCTCACTAAGGGGGCCTAATGTTGCAAACACGTCATGCATTGATATGTCACATCAATGTGGTATAGGAGTATGAAAATCATAGCGTTGAAGTATGGACATGATAAATCATATCAATAGTGCCTAGATATGATTATAAGTTTAAAAGTAATCATTTAATCATTGTAAGTTTCATAGTATCTTTAGATGCTTGCACATGTTATGCTTAGTGATATAACACAAATACTAAATCTTTCAATGTAAATTAACGTCGAAACTTCTTCTGATACATATCCATATATTGTATTATGCATCTATTTACTTCCAAATGAATTTAATAAATGCATCTCATCCTTTTAAGGTATTTATGCTATAATTCTTTGTACAGGAATATTCGGAAAGAATCCTAATCGACCAAAAGTGGGGATTGTTACACGTATGTATATAAATATATATGCACTACATGTATGTACATATGTATATACTACATACACGAATATAAATATATGGATACATACATATATATACACACACGTAAGTTTATAAATATTGAATCCAATTATTATGGAATGAATTTAGGTTAATTTAGATTTGATTCATTTGGAAATCGAATTAACAAGTTAAATTCAAATTTAAATCATTTAGTTTCCAATCGAACTTTTTTCGAATTTTACTGAAAAAATCTATTGAATTGAATTATTCAATTCAATTAGTAGTTCTATTCCCAAACGCATATCATTCTATCGATCAATGAATGATACATGTAGTTGTGATAAAACGAAAGCCCCTTCACCATGACCACCATCTCAATTAGGACTAATCCCAAATAAATAATCCAGTGTACATACGCCCACGTGGGTTAATATTATAAGATGTTTCCACAAAATATGCCATCTAATAATCCCTAATCCATCTCATCACAAATAAGATACTAAATCCTCTCTCTTGCATCCATCGATAGTAATATATAGGATAATAATATATGTAAAAATTGGTGAATAATATCTACTCCATGGGGAGTAAGATAATGTAAGATTGTGGTTACGGATTTTGTGCAGATTGATATATGTTTAAACATGCCATCTGTTATGGTAATCCCTAATCCATCTAATCACCAAATAAAATACTAAATCATCTCTCTTGCATCCATCGGTAGTAATATATAGGATAATAATATATGTAAAAATTGGTGAACAGTATCTACTCCACGGGGAGAAATAAAATACTAAATCTTCTCTCTTGCATCCATCGGTAGTAATATATAGGATAATAATATATGTAAAAATTGGTGAACAGTATCTACTCCACGGGGAGTAAGATAAAGTAAGATTGTGGTTATGGATTTTGTGTAGATTGATATATTTTAAACATGCCATCTGTTATTGTAATCCCTAATCCATCTAACCACAAATAAAATATTAGACCCTCTCTCTTTCATCCATCGGCAGTAATATATTGGATAATAATATATGTAAAAATTGGTAAATAGTATCTACTCCACGGGGAGTAAGATAAAGTAAGATTGTGGTTCTGGATTTTATGCATATTGATATATTTTTACGCATATGATTACGCATGATTTTTTTAAAACAATGATACTGTTGGATATTATTGCAGTTTATCCGATCCCAACCATGGGAGTGGGGCTTCTTTACAATTTTCACAGCAAATGGGAGTCCCACTCGGCTACCTCAATTCCAGAACGCAGGGAGGTGTTTTTCCCCCGTTCCCAATCCAAAAGAAAGACGTCCCCATTCCCGTGAGAACATAGCACCAACAACAAGTTTTTTTGAAATTCATCCTCCTCCACGAGAGAGAGAGGGGTCGAAAGAGAAGGAGTTTGCAGCTGGGCTCCTCCTCTCTTCTCCTGTTGTCACGGGTTGCAGCTTGGGCTTGGAGGGCAGTGTTTGGACAAGCTTGAGAGGGAGCAGCTGGGAGGTCGTTGTGGACGACCTCAAGAAGCCAAAGCCGTCATTTTGGGTCTCCATCCAGGAGCCCATTGGGAAGCCACTCCGTCTTCTTGGTTTTGAGCACATTTGGTTATATTAGATACCTAGGGATAGTTAGCTACTTGTTGAAGAACTATCGTATCGTGCTTGTGGCTTGTATCTCAGTTTTGTTGGGCAACAAAATTGAAAGAACGTTGGCTCATCTTGACCATAGTGGAATCGTTGCCGGTCTTGCCCCATGGTTTTTTCCTTACTCACATCGAGTAAAGGTTTCCACGTGTGGTTGTGCTGCAATACAGAAATTTTTGTCTCGTACGGTTGCTTGTGGGGTTGTTTATCATTGTTGTCATTTAGTTCCCATGTGGGGAACACATATTGATGTGCCATCTTTGCTGCAGGACAGAAATTTTGGGAACATCCTCATGTGTCATCCCCAACAAGTGGTATCAGAGCTCATGTTGAGCAAAATAAGCAAAGATGATGAAGACACAATGATTAAACTCATAAGTAGCAACTAGCAGATTTGGAAAGCTAAGATGGAAGATATTTTGTATTGCAAAGACTTCCACGATCCAGTGGAGGGAGAGAACGCCAAACCGGATAACATGTCTGCAAGTGAATGGATAAAATTGAACTGAAAGACCATTGGGAGCATTCGAAAGTGGCTTAACATGTCCATATTCCATCATGTGGTTGAAGTGACAAATGCGAAGGAGTTGTAGGACAAAATTTCCAAACTCTATGACCATAAGATTGCAACCAACAAGGCATTCCTAATTCGGAAGCTGGTGAATTTGATATACAAGGATGGATGCAAAGTGGCAGAGCACTTGAATGGCTTCCAAAGCATCATCAATCAATTGAGCTCCATGGGTTTGGCACTTGATGATGAGTTGCAGACACTTCTCTTGTTGGGTTCATTGCCATACAGTTGGGAGACTCTAGTAGTCAACGTGAGCAACTCTGTGAAGGATAGCAAGTTGACCATGGCCATGGTCAAGGGTAGTGTCCTGAATGAGGAGATCAAATGTCGCTCATCTGAATGAGAAAACATACTCCTCTCACATGTGTATGCAGTTGAGAGGAAAGTCACAAGAGAGGCAGCAATCCAGAGACAAGTCCAAGGGTAGAGGAAAGTGTCACCATTGCCAGAAGCACGATCATTGGAAGAGAGGTCGCAGGATTTGGAAGAGAGAGCAAGATGGAGTCAAGAAAAATCAGAAAAATGAAGATGGCAATTTAGGAATAGTTGTAGCAGATGACATTGCAGATGAGATAATTCTCACAATCCAGGATCAGTGCTTGCATGCAAGGAGTAATTTGGAGTGGGTCATTGACACGGTTTCCTCCTATAATGTAACTCCACACAGGGAGTTCTTCACAACCTACACCAATGGTGATTACAGATGAGTCTTGATGGGTAACAAAAGTTATTCTATGATCGTATGAATTAGCACCATCTCGATTCATACTGATGTTGGGTGCTCAACGACTATGCAGAATGTAGGCATGTTCCTGATGTGCGATTTAGCTTTATATCTGGTTCACAGCTAGATAGTGAAGTCTACCATCTGAAGTTTAACGGCATCGAGTGCATGATAAGAAAGGGTTCTCTCATCATGGATAGAGGCAGTTTGTGTTGCACACTCTACATGACTAGAGTGAAGGTCATGGATGGTAATTTGCATGCCATCGTGGCAGACACATCAGACTTGTGGCACCGTCGACTTGGCCGCATAAGACAGAAGGGCTTGCAGCTTCTGAGAAAGAGAGAGTTGATACCCTATCAAAATGACATCATATTGTCTCCTTGTGATACGTGTGAAGTTAGGAAGGAGCAGGAGTGTGCCATACAGAGTCAGATCTAAAGTGAAGGGAGACGTTCTACAACTGGTCCACTCAAATGTTTGTGGTCCCATGGATACAACCTCTTTGGGAGGCAACATGTATTTTGTCACCTTCATTGATGATGCATGTAGGAAGGTGTGGGTATATGTGATGAGGATAAAATATCAATTTTTATTATTTCAAGAAATTTCATACCATGATTGAGCATGAGACAAGGAAATTGTTGAAGGGTCTATGCATGGATAATGGGGGAGAGTACACATCCCTTAGCTTTCAGAGCTACTATGCATAGCATGGCATCATGCATGAGAGGACAGAGCTAGGCACACCCTAGCATAATGGTCTTGTTGAGAGGATGAATAGGATCATTGTTGAGAGAGTTCGCTGCATGCTGAAGACAGTGAAGTTGCCCAAGACCTTTTAGGCTGAGGTAGTTCACCTCGCATGTTACTTGATCAACCGATCTCCATCAAGTCCTCTGGATTTTCAGATTCCAGAGCATGTTTGGATAGGGAAGGACCCCTCATATGCTCATTTGAGTGTGTTTAGATGCAAAGCTTATGCATTGGTACCCAAGAAGCAGAGAAAGAAGTTGGGTGACAAGGCGGTGCCTTGTATCTTTGTTGTCTATTGAGATCAGGAGTTTGGATATCGTCTTTAGGATCCAAGAAAGAAGACTGTCACCAGGCACATGGATGTGATATTTTATGAGAATCAGACATTGGCTAAGGACACCTTTGAGAGTGGTGACGCAAATGAGTTCCATGGATGATGACAGTGATGAGGACACATATCCCTCTCCAGTATAGGGTACATGTGGAGATGATGGGCAGCTAGAGCAGCATGAGTCAGATGCAGACCCCATTGATGCAGTCAAGGGGACCTAGGGCAAGGGGAGCAACCTCATCCACATGCAGATGCAACAAAGCCTTAGGTTAGGAGATCTGAGATGGCACACAAACCATCATCTCGCTACCCCACTTCTAGGTATGTGATGCGTACAGATGCAAGTGATTCATATACCTTTGACGAGGCACATATGCACAAGGACAAGAATCATTGGCACAATGCAATGAATGAATATAGATGTTATCTCTCAAAAAAATTTCACTTTTGATCTTGTGGAGCATCCTAAAGGCAAGAGATCCTTGAAGAACAAATGGGTTTACAAGATAAAGTCTGATGACGGTGGCAAGTAGGTAAAGTACAAGGCCAGATTGGTGGTAAAAGGGTTTAGCCAGAAAGAAGGAGTGGACTATTGATGAATCTCCAATTCACCACCTTTATTTTATCATTTTGGCCTTTAAAATCCCAGATAATGCATGCAACTAATATTAATTTGTACAAAATAGCATTCATGATTTATTGCATTTATTGTGTAAATATTATGATTTTTAATGTCAATATTATAAAATAAAAAAACAAAAGAAAAGAGAATAAAATATTAAAGATATTTCATAATCCTAAACCCCAAGACCAAGTAAAGAAATGAGTTGGTTGACAAGGAATAAAGTAGAGGGAGATAAGGGCTAAAGAGATAATAAAACCCAATTCTTTATTCATTATTTATTCATTTTCGACACCTATTTTATTTTTTTATTATTTATTCATCAAATGAAGAAACTTTGAGCATGAAAGTTGTAGATAATAATGTAACTAAAAATACAAAATTGAGTTTGTACAAAAATTATACATAATGTACTTTTTATACACAAAATAAAAAGCTAAAATCCCAACTTCACATACCCATATCTTTCAAATAAAAACTCGAAATATATCAGAATCACTCTAATTTTATATAACTTTTTCATGAGCTATTGAATGGAGGTAGTTGTATAATTTTTGGAGTTAAGGCGTGAAAGTTAGGTTTCCGATCCTCATTGTTTAGTAGGCATGAATAAAATATTCAATTTATTCATTCCTCATTATTTTTATAAATTCATATTTTTATAATTTTGTAATTATTATATATAACATATATACATATTGAAATTAAAATAAAACCAAAAAATGTAAAATAAAATAAGTCTATGTGAATATATAAACAAAATACCTATGTTATTTCCTGCATCTAAATATAAATGAAAATCATCCTTTCATTCTTTTATCTCTTATATTTGTATACTATTGTAAATATTATTTATATTCTACGAAAAATATAAACTTAAAATAAAACCCAATAAGGAACATTAAAATAGAAAGATGTAGATAACTCATAGATATAATACCTATAAGTATACCAATACATTGTACATATCTATTTATTTAAGTGTAAGAAAATATATCACCAAAATAAAATAAAGATACATTTATGTACATAAAAATAATTTATAAATATTTAAAATAAAATAATAAAATAATAAAATAATATAATAAAATATACAAAATAGAAATAAAATAGCCAAAATATATGCAAATACCTATAATTATACCATTGAAAATTAAACGCTAATAAATAGAATCAATCAATAAATAAAAATCATAATAAAATACTATATAAAATAAAAAAAAATATTTTACACAAAAAAATTAATAAAATCAAATAGTATTTTTAAATAATTGTTTTTCAATAAAACTAATTGTTTTGTCATTTAGTGCTTGACGTGGTCCAATCATGGGGCCCCGTCTTTTGACCACCAGTTACATGGCCTCTAGGACTTTTGACTTGATAACCTATCTTCTCCTACATTTTCTGCCAATAAGGGTTCTTTACATGTTCTATAAATAATTATTTTGCAATCAATCGGTCAATAAGGGTTCTTTACATGTTCTATAAATAAAACCTTCGTCTTCCATTGATTCTTTGGTCACCATCTCGAGTTTAGGAACCCTCCTCTTGGATCTAGATGGTCTTCCTATCATGAGGAGGCTTTGCAAGGTTGGGTGAAGCTCTAGGAGCATGGAGGTGCACCCAAGGTCACCACCGCTGGCGGCCCTGCTCCCTAGCCGACCCCCAGGTATAAGAGTTGTCTTTCTTTTCCTTTTCAGTTGCATTTCATTGTATGTGTAATCTTCTGTTCTTAGTTTAGGTTTTGGTTAGTCAAATAAGGTTAATTATCCATCTACATAGTTCGCTGGAGTTGAGCTCCAGCGAGCTCCTCCGTGCGTGGCCATCCGCTCCCCGCCGTTCAGATCACCCCCATCTCGCTCCCCTAAGCCCTCTAATCACCCTAGACATCTTGATTCACCCAGATCTCTCGTTGATCTAGATTCTGAGGTCCTTCTACGCCACGTACGTCGGACCTCTCCGCCCTCACCTCATTTCAAACTCATTCCGATCATTAAGACCCCCCATGAGCATCGTTTTTGTTTTCTTTATCTATCCTGCTAGCACCGATGGGCCCAACAACCCCATTGGGGTTGATTTTGCATAGACTTGAGGTACCTGGGTTCTTAGAACTTCCCCGACCTCGCTGGAGAACTTCGGTGAGCCTCAGGTCCTCTAGAGCCCTCCAGACGATAGATCAAAGCCCCAGGAAGCTTTTTGGACCATCTACAACTAGCGGGATAGTCGGACGTGCGTGCACCACCGGATCGAAGCTCAGGGATGGGGAAGTTCTTCCCTGTTCTTCAAGTTGTCCTCTATGTTGTTCTATCATCGCTCGTTTGTCCAGGATAGTAGCGACCGTTGGATCGTGGAACACCTCAGTCGTTCGATAGAGCATCAAAGATATAATCTCCACCGCCGAAGGCGAAGCATCATCGCATGACGTGGAGTGGTCACGCGTTAAGAGAAACCATCTCCACCATCCATTTGTGCACAATGAAGGGGTAAATTGCACATCTTTACTCTGAACTATTGCATTTATTATTTTTTCCTGTAAATACAATGTAGCATTTAAAAAATAAATGGAATTTTTGTAACAAGAAACCTATAGTTATTTTACTTACATTTTGGACTAGTCCAGCTCAGCTCATGTATCACCCCACATGAGCTAGGCAAATTGCATGTATATACCCAACGATTTTGTAATTTTGAAAAAATTCAATAAAAATTTAAATATGTTGTATACTATTCGGTTATTTGCATATACTTCCCTGGACTTTATTTTATTTGCAAATATTCCTTTGATGTGATATATAATTTTATTGTTTTTTTTCTATTTAGTTTAAACAACTATTGTGCTCCTAAATATATGCAAAAATAGGATTAAATGTCTTATGCCATGTACATTCATGGCCATGTGCATTTTCATGAATTTTAATCATTTATTAAAAATGAAATAGAGTACATATATTCTTGTTTAAATTAGAAAATATCAAAGAAAATAGAAAAACATGTCTAAAAATTATAAAAAAATACATTTGGTGTATTTTGTCATGTTTTAATTATAGAACAAAAATCACTAAAAATAGAAAAGAAAAAACTTAAAA
The DNA here is from genome assembly GCA_037367405.1 of Ottelia alismoides. Taxonomy (NCBI): domain Eukaryota; kingdom Viridiplantae; phylum Streptophyta; class Magnoliopsida; order Alismatales; family Hydrocharitaceae; genus Ottelia; species Ottelia alismoides. Next base: position 354,977 of record JAZKJV010010228.1, read on the forward strand.
ATTGAAATCTTTCCAAAATCTTTCATAAAAATCTAAAAATTCATTAAAAAATCGAAAAATAGGTTTTCCCATTCTATAATTTTCTTTATATAAATATTTATATATTAAAATCAGTTTGGGTAATTTTGGAGCTGATTTATTATTTTTAATACTCCAATCAATTTCAGATATTTATCTAATTCCTTATTTAAGATGATTTTGACTTTAAAAATACATAAAAATTAGCAAAAATCCTGAAAGAATATAAAAATTTAAAAAATTTATAAAATCCAAAAACAAGTTTAATTCTATATTTATTTATATTTATTCGTATTTATAAATATATCACTTTATATGTATATGTAAAAGCTTATACAAGGTATAAAATATATATAAGAAAAATATATATAAAAATTTTAAAAATATAAAAAGAAAATATAAAATAAAAAAATAAAAAATAAAAAATAACATAAAATAAAAAGGAAATATAAAAATATAAAAAAACCCACTAAAGATGTATATAACTATATTAAATGACTTGGTTGTAAATAAATAACCTTAGACTCCCATTTTGCTCATTGTGGTTCGAGCTCTACATGCTTAATTACTATGCATCTTTTAGTAGAGAATAATAAATTTTAACCTCACATTTCTATTATTTATGGCTTTATCTATATTGTGGGTTAATTGCTGATTAATAGTGGATTTTAAAGTGGTCAACACACCAAGTGCGGTTTTGCCTTGTGAAACCGGACGACCTTCTATTCCTCCATGTTATCAGACGGCGTCGTTGCTGGGGAGCAATGAGCGCAGCCTAGTCTTGTTAGTCATTTTTTTGTATAGTCATTTATTTTGATTTATTGATTTATTAATGTAAATATTCATTGATTTATTTCCATTCAATTCTTTACCCATAGCTTTTTAGATTCCATTTGATTATTTGTGCTAATGCAATCTCTTTGTGACTTTGTTGCGAGGGCCTGCCACGTGAGGATGACTTTTTAGAAGGCTGATGCAACCAAGCTTAGAGGAGGTTGGTCTTCTCCTTGTAACCAGTTGGAGAGGCTACAAACGAAGCAAGGTGAGGGGTATTAGCATATAATTAGATTAATTTTATTCATTTATATATTGGTGAGAGAGAGAAAGAGAGATAATTTTTATATGTAATAATTAAGGACTTTGGACTCTACTCTCCATAATGAGGTTCAGTGCCCGGGTGTCTGTTCACATGGGGGCCTCGTCATAGTTTTTCGTATTTCTTGCCTTCTTTTATTTTGTTTTCCATGGTTTTGAGTTTTTCGCCTTATTTTACTTTTTTTGTGTGCATGGGGCTTCTAGACATGGGTTGCTTGCTTGGTAACTAGGTCCACACCATAATAAGAATGCATGTTGCTATAGTCTCTTACATTTGGATCTAGTCACATAAATAAATGTTAACCATTTGAATTCAAACCTATGCACCATGAGAGACATCATACAACTTAGCAGGACCCGTTGTGGCAGATACCGAGATATCTCCAAGATCGGACTCTAGGGTTTGTCTTTAAATAACTAACATATGGTTCTTCACGATTAATATCAGGTATTGTTCAGGGCGATTTTGTTGATTGCATACCACCATGTAGATAGGTTTAAAGATTATATTTTGCATACCACACGAAGAGAGCTGGGAAGCACTCTAAGTCCTCTAACTCATCATGCATCATTAGATTCGATGATGAGATCTCCATAATTGAATCGACTTGCACGGCTTTTTCGCTATCTCCCTCTGATTTTGAACACCTAGAACTTAAAGGAAAATCTACAAAAATGATAGGCTCTTATATGAAAATATATCCAAAAAAATGTAAACCCAACTAAAACAAGGGGACTACTAAATAAACTTTGACCTTAATTAAAATTCATAATGGACTATCATTATCTTGGGTTCATAAAACCCTCATTATTTTAATGTACATTAGGAAAGGACCAAAACCCCTCCCATGAGCGAGGCATGTCCCTCTAAGGATAAGAGCCCAAATCCCAGTCTATAACTTCCTTCTGTATCGCCTGGATTTCCCAAGTAATGGAGCTTCTATCGTACATGACTGAGTAGGACCTTGTCAACGATGGTGTTTATGCCTTCTGTGGAACATCGACTTGGTCTGAAGTACTGAGCTTAGGCCACGCCTTCACGGGGGGTGTCTGTCTCATCGGTTTGCATCCGAGTAGGTTCTTACACGCTCATGAGTGATTCCATTCCGAGCGAGAACTGAAGTATTGGTTTCACCTATCAGCTTCCTCTCTCTATTTATTTGGCTGAGTAGGGATCCAGAAAGGGCTACAAGGACCTCAAAAAGTGCAGACTACAGGTTACAAAGGAGGAGGACAAGTACGAAATACTCTTCTGGCAGTACTCTCTCCTATAGGGTTAGTGTGCTAAGGACTTGTTACAAGATATGCCTGAAATAATAACTCTATAACTGAAAAAAAGTAGCTGAACCTTTACGGCTTCACATGGCGTGAGTTGGTGAACCCAATTTTTTATAGTGTTTGTGTGGATCTAGATTAAGGTTCAAAGATCAAATTCTACACATTTGCGTAAATTTTGCTATATGTGTCTCCCTTTTGATGCCCATTCAGTTTGAGACTTTCTACTGTTTTACAATCCATTTTATACTTAGCTGATCACCGTATCTTTCTTCCTTCATCGATCTCCCTCTTTCTTCACGATGTCGATCCATGGATGGTTTAGTCGAGACCCTGCCAACACCTACATCGATTCCATGGACATGACCTCGTCAATAATTGGAGGTGATTCCCGAGAACCCAATCTGGACCTTGCGGGTCGATCTTCAGACTCCTCATCTTCTACCCATGCTTTTAACCATCCAATAAACAAGGACCACTTTTGTCCCACCTTCATTATTGTGAATGAGAGTCAATTAAAATCCATATCTTTTTCATTCACAACACTTTGGAATTGACCCTAATTCCATATCCATCTTGGCAACTGGGATTCAATTCTAAATGGTCTGATTGGGGATTTTTCACATTGCAAATATCCCAGTCGTGGATCCGAACACAAAATTCATCTCTTCGGAATTAGACCCTGGAATGGCTCCTCAAGGGAAGGGCAAGGGTCAACAACCTCCCCAGCCCGAACAAGGACAGATGCCAGACCAGAACCAAGTGAACGCTCAGTTGCTGGCCTCCATCCAGGCCATCCAACAACAACTGACCGAGCAAGCCCTGTCACAGACTGCATTCAGGATATGCTGAATGATGTTATGAACAGATAAGAAGGAGGAGGAGACAGACCAGCAGGAGGAGGTGGACCCCGTAAAGATCCCAACAAGGAAGAACCTGAGCAAGGCTGGTCGAAACCCACGCTAAAAGAGACATACAACCTTGGAGACAGCCAGATGACTGGGTGGATCCTCATCCACCGGTGCAATCTCACTTTGAGCTAAAGCCATAGTTCCTCTCTCTTCTTCCTTCTTTCCACGGGAATACCCACGAAGAGTCTTACATTCATCTACAACAATTTTCTCGCATCTGTCGTACTATCTACTACCCCAATATTCCTTTGGACACAGTGAAGATGATGGCTCTCCCCTTCAATCTACAAGACAAGACCCTCTAGTGGTTAACCATCTGGGGAAGGTTGTGACAACATGGGAGGAATTGAAGGATGCCTTCCTATACAAATTCTATCCTCTCGGTCGACTCAACCAAATGCGATCCAGAATCAGCAATTTCTCTCAGGGAGCCCACGAGACTATTCATGAAGCCCAAGAGAGATTCACAGATCTATAGTAGAAATACCCCCATCATGAAATTCTGAGGACCAGCTTGGTCCAACATTTCTTCGGGGGGCTGAGCATAGAAAGCCAAAGGCTCGTTGACGTAGCATGCGGGGGATCACATTTTAATACAGATGAAGACATAGTTTGGCAAATTTTTGAGGAAATGGTTGAAGGAGAAGTCACCCTCTATTCATCAAAGGAATATAAGAAGCAACCCTAGATCCTCCAAATAAAAGTTCATATGGTAGCGTCCCGTGAGGCAGAAAGAGATGAGAGCTCCAACCTCAGCACCATCGGGGCCATCCTCAAAAGTTGATATCATTGAGAAGCAATCAGAGGACCTCGAAAAACTCGTTGTGATCGAAAAGAGGATGCAAAACCTCAATAAAATAGACCAGATTACCAAGAAGTTGGAGCTATTAGTGGGCACCATCAATTCAATCCAGTCGACGACACCATCTACAGAAGATCCAACTGAGAAGAACGATAAGCCATCACCGCCGCAACAAGCTCAATCGAGCCAGTAGAAACTGGCAGTCCAACACGTGTACTACGTGCAGGCGCCCAATTAGGGTCATCTGCATTAGCAGATGGTTGTCTACTAGCCAAACCTCCTTCCATCATCCGATCCAGCCTTCCCAATACCACCCTTGATCCAAGAAGTTAGCGGTGTTTGGACCAATGATGTGCACTGGCCCGTCCTACCGGACACCCTCAAGGCCAGAAACAAGCCAACATGCAATACCACCAACCATAGGGTGGTCATTTAGGGCAGTCCTCACAACCCCCACCTCAGTATCATTAGCCTTCGCAGTACAACAACCAATGGAGGCAGCACGAGCAGTACCACCAGTTGTAGTATCATTAGCCATGGCCATACCACCAGTATGTGGCTGCATCACCTCCACAGTATCAGCAGTACCCTCCTCCCTCCTACCATCAGTATCAGCTTCCTCCATCTCCTCAATACCACCACCAGTCACAGTCTCAGCTCCCAAGCACTCAGCAATAGTGTGGTCTACACGTTAAACCTATCGAGGCAAATCTAGTGAACCCAACCCTTGAGTTCTTGGCCCAACTCATCAAAGGCCTCACAGACATGACGAAGAAGCTAGACAACCTGACTGCCACCAAAACTTCCATTCTGACGTAGGTCGAAGAGAATCCCAATAGCTTCAAGAAAAGAGAGCAGGAAGAATGTAATGTCCAGTATGTGCCTGTAGAGTCAGGTGATTGTGCTATTACTTTATCTAATGTTGTTACTCTCAGGAGTGGTATGACCTTGCCTCTATCTGCCACAAACAAGGGGGAAAATAAATCTTCAGGTGAATCTTCATCTCTGCATCAACCGTGCCAACTACAAGGGTAGATGAGGAAGAAGAAGGAAGAGCCATTCCAATTGCCACTCATCACCATCTACACCAGCAAAAAGAACAAAAAAATCATAAAAAGCAAAAAGACCAAAAAAATGATCGTCGCCAAAGCAAAGTTGTGCCAACCATAGAGGAGTCGTCGATCGCAACAAATCCCATGCCAGCCGATGGAGCAGAGGCCCCCCACTTTTTTCTTGTCCACCTGCTGAAGAGCCTTCACTTCCATCCTGTACACATTTTTGTGATCTGGATGTACAAGATTGTGTGGACAAGAATTTTGTTGTAAATAAGAACTATATTTCTGATTCCAGCAGTGCACATATTCCTTTTCCTGGTGAAATTGAAAAATCCAAAAAAAATCAAAAAGAAAAAGTGCACTATATGATCCTGGAGTTGTGGACATTATTAATAATTTGACTGTTGAGATTCCATTAATGAAGTCCATGGATTACATGCCCGCTGTGAAGAAAGGGATGAAGGAGGCATGTACAAGTAAGCATCGACCTCCTCGGAACAACAGACGTCGAGAGGTTGAGAAGCACGTTCTCACCATGACCACCGTTGCAGCCATCAGCAATCTCCCATAGAAGAAACAAGACAAAGGAGCTCCTCTGATTAGTTGTGAGATTTTCGATCAAGTCTTTGAGTGAACCCTGATTGATAGCAGTTCTTCCATCAACCTCCTACCCTCATCATTATTGTAAGAATTTGGGCTAGGTTCTCTCAAGCAAACACGAATGATCCTTCAGTTTGCAGATCGATCCATCAAGCGACCTAGAGGTCTTTTGGAAGATGTTGTGGTGAAGGTGCGGGAAATGCAGTTCCCGATTGACTTTGTAGTCCTTGATATGGACTCTCCTACACCCTTAATCCAGACTCCTATCATCCTTGGCTGACCATTCCTGTGCACTTCAGAAGCCGTGGTTGACTATGGGTCTGGCAAGATCACTTTTAGCTCGGGAAAAAATAGAATCACCATAGACTTGATCAATGAGCTTAAAGTCATAACTGATGAGGATCCTGCAACGCTGTCTAAACGAGACTGTGACTTCATTGCAGAAATCAGAGATATACCACTTTCTTTGAATGATCCATTGACATAGAAAAACCTCTACCTAGAGGAGAACCTTGACAACACAATTGACGAAGGCTCCAGTGATATTTGGGAGGCAGAATCCAATTTACTAATGCATCTTTGTAATTCCGAATATTCACTCCACCCCGAACGTAATGAGCCAAGTGTAAATCGGTTCAGTACAATATCATCATCTCAATAGGATAGTAAGGTTAGCAACAATGCAACAATTCAGGCAACACATCCTCCGACCAGTACAGTCTCAGACGTGACTGAGAAGCTGGCCAGATCAGATTCAGAACTCAAGCCACTTCCAGTAGACCTGAAGTATGCTTTCCTTGTGGGCGGAGAAAACCTGTATCTAATCATCGTCATCAGCAGGTTGATCCCAAACAAGAATCTCAACTTCTCGAGGTTCTAAAGAAAAATCGCAAGGCACTAGGTTGGCATGTCTCATATCTATGTGGAATAAATCCTGCGTTGTGTTCACATCACATTTACCTGGAAGAAGATGCCAAGTTGTCCCACAAATTTCAAAGAAGATTGAATCCAAATCCGAGGGATGTCGTCATGAAAGAAATCGCGAAATGGTAAGATGAAGGCTCCATTTATCCCATCTCCGATTCAAAATGGTAAGCCCCTTGCACATAGTTCAAAAGAAGTCAGGGCTTACTGTGATTACAAATGATAGAGGAGAGGACATATCTCGGGTATCGACATCCTGGTGCGTATGTGTTGACTACTTCCGTCTTAATCCAGCAATGAAGACGGACCACTTCCCCTTACCATTCATTGATCAGGTTTTGGAAAGACTAGCTGACAAGGAGTTCTTCTGCTTTCTGGATGTGTACTCTGGGTACAACCAAGAGAAGATGACCTTTACTTGCATGTTCGGCACTTATGCTTTCAGGATATTGCCCTTCGGATTTTACAACGCACCAGCAACATTCCAGAGATGCATGCTTGTAGTCTTCGCGCGAGATGTTAGGTAGTTTTCTCGAGGTGTTTATGGACGACTTCTCCATCTATGGTGACATCGTTAGTTCTTGTCTTGAGAACCTGGACAGAGTACTTCAGAAATGTTGTGAAGTCAATCTAGTGTTATCATGGGAGAAGATCCACTTCATGGTCACAGAAGGGATTGTGTTGGGTCACATCATTTTCAAATGTGGCATGGGAGTTGACCCAGCAAAGGTGGATGTCATTGCTAATCTTGAGCCACCTCAGACAGTTAAGAGTGTGAGGTCATTCTTGGGCATGTGGGATTATACAGAAGGTTCATCTGTGATTTCAGCCGCATTGCCTGACCTCTTACATAGCTATTATGCAAGGAGACTAAGTCTAATGTTGATCAAAAAATTCTCCTTTCATTCAATCAGTTGAAGGATATAATCATTCAGGCTCCAGTCCTACAGCCACCGGATTGGTCTCTTCCTTTTGAGATCATAACAGATGCATCATACTTTATAGTTGGGGTTGTTTTTGAACAAAGGAAATACAAAGTGCCCTATGCCATTCATTATGCCAACAAAACATTAAATGAAGATCAGAGTAATTATACGGTGGCAGAGAAATAATTGCTGATTGTGGTACTCTTCCTCGAGAAGTTCATATCATATCTGCTTGGATCAAAGGTCACCATCATCACTGACCACTCTACTATCAGATATCTACAACAGAAGAAGGATTCCAAATCTAGACTGATCAGATGGGTCCTTCTCCTCTAGGAATTCAATTTGGAAATCAAAGACAAGCCTGAGTTCAGAATGTGGTAGTAGATGATCTCCCCAGAATCGAGGAACAAGAGCTTCCATTGAGAAACACACCCATCACAGACACCTTCCTTGACAAAGCAATTTTGGCTGTGAATTCGCACCCTTGGTATGTTGATATTGTGGACTACCTCATATCCGGTGTGGTTCCACAAGATTGGAGGAAAATCAGGAAGGACAAGCTCTTATCGACTATTTATTTTTACTAATGGGAAGACCCACTTCTATTTAGGGAAGGAGCAGATTGCATTTAGCGTAGGTTTATTCCTCAGGAGGAGCATCATAGTGTCCTCGAGCATTGTCTTTTTCTCGAATCCGGTGTACATCACTCTGGAGACAGGACGACAATGATAATACTTCAGTGTGGCCTCTGTGGACCACACTATTTAAGGAAGCAACAACCTTTGTCAAATGATGCATTGAATATCAAAGATTGAAATGCACACTCACAGCAAAAGATTTAATACCCCTAAAGATCATTCAAATAGCAGACGTATTCGATGCTTGGGATATCATTTTCATGGGACCTTTCCCCAACAATCAAAGATATGAGCACATCCTTCTTGTCATTGATTACGTGAGTCTCTAGGTTGAATCTATCCCCGCTCGAGCCGCAGACAGCCGGACAATATGTCGTTTTCTGAAGGAAAATATCATCTCATGGGTTCGGGATTCCAAAGATACTCATATCAGATGGGGTAGCCACTTCATAAATAGAGAGGTCAAGAAATTAACGAAGGAATACAACATCGAGCATCGAGTCGCATCTCCTTAACATCCCCAGATCAATGGCATGGTTGAATATCAAACAGAGAAATTAAGATGATCCTTCGAAAGCTTGTGAAGTCAGACAGAAAGAATAGGTCCCAACTCTTGGACTCTGTCCTGTGGGCATACAGAACCGCTTACAAGTCTCCCTTAGGCATGTCACCCTATCATCTTGTATATGGGAAACCATGTCATCAGCTAGTAGAATTAATTCACAAATCCTCGTGGGCATTCAATATGTGCAATATGGACTCACAAAGAAGTGGTTGGAAAAAAAGATGATTTGAACAGGCTTTTGGAATTCCGAGAATATGCATATGATAACACATTGACGTACAAGGAGAAAGTTAAATGCTGACATGACCGGCACATCAGACAGAAGAACTTCGAAGCTGGGTTGAAAGTGTGGGTATTTGATGCAAAGTTGAAGATCTTCCTGTGCAAATTGAAAAGCAAATGGGCAGTGCCATTTAAAATTCGAGAAGTGCGTGACAATGACAACATTGCAATATCAGAATTGTCTCCTGATGCACAACCTCTTGTCATCAACGGTCAGCTACTGAAGCCTTACCTTGAGCTTGACACTTTCATGGCCTTTGTCAACTCGATCCAAGTATTGTGCTTCAATGATACATCCACGGTACTACTAGCATCAAAAGATTTTGATAATGCAACTCAAAAACTTTTCCTTTAATCTCTTATCTTTTCTAATTTTCTTTTTTCATTTCCAGCTTTCGTTCTCCAAAAAAATTTGGCGTAAGTGCATCACCCCTTCTTGGTCAGTCTTCTATACTTTGGGCATACTTTGCCCTAAGTATCGGGGGTGTACACATGATTACCTTCATTCTTTGATCCTCTCCTTTGTCTCCTCTTCTTATCTATACTTAGGGCTCTCTTACCCTAAGTATAGGGGGGAGACAGTCTGAGTACGATCTGTTCATTCTCACTCTTGACCCTCCCTACCTTGTGTATAGTCTGCTATACTTAGGATTACTTGATCCTAAGTATAGTGGGAAAGGTCAACTTCCCATTCGTTTATTCATGTCCTCGTTCCTTTATTTTTTAAACTTTTCTATAATCAGTATGAGTTATGTCTTCTCTTTTTCTATTTGATCTATGAGGACATTGCACGAACAAAGTATAGGGGGTCGCATATACTATGTATATACTTTAAGCCATAGCTCGTACTTATGTATTTTAAATAATACATATGGCTAAAAATACTGTAAAATTCATTACAATCTTTTAATAAAAATATGCTTATAAGCTCCTCAAACTCTTTTTGTATATACTGATTTATAAATCAGGAAAAAATACTTTTGTAAAATGTTTGAAAAATGGTTTGAAAATATTTTTGGAAAATCTTTTGAAAGCTGTTTGGACAATATTTTGTAAAATGTGTTCAACCTTTGTCAAAATATTTTGGTTGCAAAATTTTATTTTCTTTACGTGAAATAAAAATGTTTGAAAAATGATTTGCAAGTGGTTTGAAAATTTATTGCAAAAATATATGAAAAATCTATATATACTATTTGAAAAATCTATATATACTGTTTGAAAAATCTTTACAAAATGATTTTCAAATGCGTGTAAATGTTTGTAAAATCTTTTTGTAAAAATTAGGTTGGACTATAGTTTTCAAAATTATTGAAAAATGATTTTCAAATAAGTTCGAGGAGTATACACACCATATTAAAATTCTTTATACATATGTCTATAAAAGTGATCAGTTACCCCATATAAATCCTTTAAGAACCAAAACTCTTGTGAATATCATATGCATCCTCGTGTATATATTTGTAACTATTTTCTTAAGCCAAAATCTTTTGCTCTCAAAAATCACAAAAATATTTACAAAACTGAAAATACCAAAAATAATCGTTATTTTGTACATTTATTAATAAAAAGACATTTTATTCCTCAAATTCTTTTGTATATACTGATTAATAAATCAAGTTAAAAATATTTTTTGCAAAATGATTTGAAAAATGGTTTAACTCGTTTAGAAAACTTTTTGAGAAATGTTTTCAACCTTTCTAAAAAGTTTTGATTTGTAAAAATTCTTTTCTTTATGTGAAATAAAAGATTTTGAAAACCTATTTGCAAATGGTTTTAAAAATGGTTGTGGAAATAAATTTGAAAAATCTATAGATAGTGTTTGAAAAAACCAAAATGGCTTTCAAATGTTTGTAAATATTTGCAAAATTATTGTGTACTATATTTTTCAAAATTGTTTGCAAATAAATTTGAGGGATTAATGCATAAGTAAATAAAAATAAATCTATATATACACTTACAAACTAAATTTGTTTATCAATTGTATGTATATCTAAATAAATAAATAAATAATAAAATAGCATTTTCAACATTCTTAACTTTTGTAAATAAATAGAAAGAAGTATGCCCATTTAAATAGTTGTGCATACTTTTATTTGTGTGCCAAAATTCTTTTTATTTTCAAACTCTTTTTGAAAAAATGCATCATTCACATTCTTTCGGATTGAGCTTGATGATTGAATTAGTCCAACGAAGTTGAAGATTAGATCTTGGTTGGACCTTACTGCACCTAACTGCACTGGAACCTTATGGGACTAGGTTTTAAGTATTTCAGATTGTGACTTAATTCTTCGAGACTCGGGGATGGGTTCAAGTCACCTCAACTGACTAACTAGAACTTTTCAGACATACACATGACTCTTGTCGGTCGTGACCTAACTTGGACACTTGCACCTTTAATTTAGCTCAACTCAGTTGGAGTGGTGAGGGGATTGGATTTGTCAATCTGAGATGCACATGAGTGGAAACACTAGTCCTCATCTAGGGAGGGAAGTGCACCTCAACCTGGTCCAGTTGCCATGAGGTCTAAAGATAGGAGAGTGTGGGTTGCAATAATGCTTCAAAAGAGGGATAGTCTTCTGATTCAAGAGGGAAAATTCCTTATATAAATAGTGTTGTAAATAGTATTTCAAAAAAAACTCCAAAAAAGTGGGCATGCCTGATTGAAATAAAATGCATGTAGGAGTATGTATATATTGAGCCTGCAGCTAGATGACTTCACTACACTGGTCATACATCCTAGGATAGGTAGCTACACTGTCTAACGTTCATTCGTCTCTTCACCCCTTCCTCTTGAGTCGAATGACACTTGAACTTAGAAGGAAATACCCCGCTCCGCGAGGACTGAATGCTGGATTGGGGAATCATTGGGTTGTCATTCTGGAGAAGTCAGTCCTTTTGTCATTTCAGTTGGGGAGAGCCACCATCACTTACACTGTACAAGTCAGCTTCATAGTCATAAGGGTTTGAGCATGATGTAGGCTAGTTCTGACCTGACTATTGAGGTGGTTTGAACCGAATTCTGTGACTCTCGAAGGCTGTTGTGTTTTAAATTTGGTTCACGACCAGGTTCCACACACATTTTCACATCAAGGTCTAACCTGAGCTCCAAACTTTGATTTTGTAAAGGCAAGTTTAATAATTGAAATCAATTCTATATACTCTTTTTTTTATTTTTTTTCTTATTTATTCTTTTTATTTCATAAGTGTTTGCTAGGGACTACCAAGTTAAGTATAGGGGACTGATGAATCTACATTTAAACATTTTTATTCTATCATTTTGGCCTTAAAAACCCTAACAAATGCATGTAAATAGCATTAATTTGTACAAAATAGCATTCATGATTTATTGCATTTATTGTGTAAATAATATGATTTTTATTGTCAAAATTATAGAATAAAGAGAAGAAAAGAAAAAAGAATAAAATATCAAAGATATTTTATGACCCTAAACCCCAAGACCAAGACAAGAATTGAGTTGGTCGACAAGGATTAAAGTAGGGGAGATAAGGGCTAAACAGACAATAAAACCCGATTCTTTTATTCATTATTTATTCATTTTTTACACCTATTTTATTCTTTATTATTTATTCATCAAATTAAGAAACTTTGAACATGAAAGTTGTAGATAATAATGTAACTAAAAATACAAAATTGAGTTTGTACAAAAATTATACATAGTGTACTTTTTATACACAAAATAAAAAGTCAAGATCCCAACTTCACAGACCCATATCTTTCGAATAAAAGCTCAAAATATATCAAAATCACCTCTAATTGTATATAACTTTTCATGATCTATTTAGTGGAGGTAGTTTTATAATTTTTGGAGTTAAGGTGTGAAAGTAACGATTTGAATCCTTATTGTATAGTAGACCTGAATAAAATATTCAATTTATTAATTCCTCATTATTTTTACAAATTCGTATTTTTATAATTTTGTAATTATTATATATAACATATATACAATTGAAATCAAAATAAAACTAAAATATGTAAAATAAAATAAGTCTATATCAATATATAAACAAAATATCCATGTTATTTCATGTATCTAAATATAAATGAAAATTATTCTTTCATTCTTTTCCCTCTTATATTTTTATACTATTGTAAATATTATTTATATTCTACTAAAATATAAACTTAAAATAAAACCCAATAAGGGACATTAAAATAAAAAGATGTAGATAATTCATAATATAATACATATAAGTATACATATACATTATATATATATATATCTATTTATTTAAGTGCACAAAATATATCACAAAAATAAATTTAAAGAATATATTTATATACATAAAAATAAGTTGTAAATATATAAAATAAAAGGATAAAATATACAAAAAATATAGAAAATAAAAATAAAATATTCAAAATATAGGAAAATATACCTATAATTATGCCATTCAAAATTAAATGCTAATAAATAACACCATAAAAATAAATAAAAAAACATTTACATAAAAAATAAACATTTTTTATTTTATAATAAAAAAAATAAAAAAAATCAAATAGTATTTTTAAATAATTTTTTCAATAAAACTCGTTGTTTTGTCATTTAATGCCTGACGTGGCCCAATCACGGGGCCCCATCTGTTGACCGCCGGTCAACTTGGCCTCTAGGACGTCTAACTTGATGACTTATCTTCTCCCGCATTTTCTACCATTTTTCTTGCTCAGCCTATCGCTCAATCATCTTCGATCTATTCACATGATTTGCTCCTTGATCATTATAAATCCATGCCCAACCATTAGATAAATTGTACATAGATTCGATTTATTGCAATCAATCGGTCAATAAGGGTTCTTTACATTTTCTATTAATAAAACCTCTGACTTCCATTAATTCTTTGGTTACCGTCTTGAGTCTACGAACCCTAGTCCTAGATCTAGCTGGTCTTCTCGTGACAGGAGGAGGCTTTGCAAGGTCAGGCGGAGCTCTAGGAGCATGGAGGTGCACCACGGCCACCGTCGCCGGCAACCCTGCTCCATGGACGACCCCCAGGTATAAGAGTTGTCTTTCTTTGCCTTTTCAATTGCAATTCTTTGTAGGTGCAATCTTCTGTTAGTTTAGGTTTTGGGTGTTCAAATTAGGTTAATTGGCCATCCGCATAGTTTGCTGGAGTTGAGCTCCGACGAGGTCCTCTGTGCATGACCATCTTCTCCCTGCTATTCAGATCACCTCCATCTCGCTCCCCTATGCCCTCTGATCACCTCGCGCATCTTCATTTACCAAGATTTCCCGTTGATCTGGATATCGAGGTCCTTCTCCGCCGCATACGCTGGACCTCTCCGCCCACACCTCATCTTATGCCCATTCCGATCAATAAGACTCCCAGGAGCCCCATTTTTGTTTGCTTTATCTATCTACAAGAACAGGCAGGCCCAACAAACCCATTGGGGTCTATTTTGTACAGACTTCAGGTACTTGGGCACCTAGAACTTCCCTGACCTCGCTGGAGAGCTCCGGCAAACCTCAGGTCCCCTAGAGCCCTCTGGATGATAGACGAAAGCCCTAAGAAGCATTTTGGACTAGCTGCAGCTAGCGGGATGGTCGGACATACATGTACCACCGGATCGAAGCTCGGGGAAGGGGAAGTTCTTCCATGTTCTTCGAGTTATCCTCTCTGTCGTCCGATCATCGCCCGTTCGTCTAGGATAGCAGCGACCGTTGGATCGTGATGCACCTCAGTCATTCGATCGAGCATCAAAGATCTAATCTCCATCGTCGAAGGCAAAGCATCATCGCGTAACGTGGAGCGACTACGTGTCAGGTGAACCATCTTCGTCTTTCGTTCGTGCGCAATAAAGGGGTAAATAGCACATCTTCACCTTAAACTTTTGCATTTATTATTTTTCATGTAAATAAAATATAGCATTTAAAAAATAAATGTACTTTTTGCAACAAGGCTCTGTAATTATTTTATTCACATTTTGTATAGCCCAGCTAACCTCACGTGTCACTCCGTGTGAGATGGGCAAATTCCATGTATATCCCTAACAATTTGTAATTTTAAAAAAGTTCAATAAAATTTTAAATATATTGTATATTTTTGGGTTAATTGCATATACTTCCTTGAACTTTATTTTATTTACAAATATGCCCTTGTTGCGATATATAATTTTGGGTTAATTGCATATACTTCCTTGTACATATTTTTATTTGCATTTTAATCATTTATTAAAAATGAAATAGAGCACATATATTCTCTACTTAAATTAGAAAATACCAAACAAAATGGAAAAATGTGTCTTAAAATTATAAAAAGATTAATGGTGTATTTTGTTATGTTTTAATTACAGAGCAAAAATCACTAAAAATAGAAAAAGAAAAACCTTAAAATTTGAAAACCCCAAAATCTTTCATAAAAATCAAAAAATTCATTAAAAATCCAAAAATATGTCTTTCTATTACATAATTTTCTAAATATTTATATATTAAAATTGGTCTCAGTAATTTTGGAGCAGATTTATTATTTTTAATACTCCAGTCCATTTCAGATATTTATCTAATTCCTTACTTGGGATAATTTTGAGTTTAAATTACATAAAATTAGCAGAAATTCCAGAAATATTACAAAAATATTAGAAAAATTAATAAAATCCAAAAACAAGTTTAATTCTGTATTTTATTCATATTTATTCATTTTTAGAAATATATCACTCTATATTTATATGTAAAATCTTATATATGGTATAATGATGACACGACAAGCGACTGAGGTAAAGGTACTAAATGGTCGTCGCGACCTCAATCACTCGGCTGTGTCAATCAAGAAAAGAGACCACCAAACAAAATCAACTCGAAAGCACGATAGCGGTCTTGCTATTAATTTAACCTGGTATAGCGACCAGGGTCGAACACAAGGAGCACGAATTGGCCTCGCGGCCTACGAAGTAGTCAAAAATCGAAGGAAAGAGATACAAAAGTGTTTTTGGAGGTTTCTAAATCTTTTTATATTTTTTGGATTTTTAATTAATTAAGAAAATAAGAAAAGCAACTAAACAACACACTTCAACAATTTATTTAATGCACTAAAAATCAACCAAAAATTCTAATAAAAATATTTTTGTGTGTTTTATAATTTTTACTGTTTTTAGTGAATTTTTGAGATTTTTCTGATGTTTCTTAATTTTCTAAAAATAAAACGAGGACTGAAACTGTAGGTATTGTGCAATCGAGCTAAAGGGACCTAGATAAAATATCTAGAAGCCCCAAATTAGCCTGGAGGTATTTTTCCTGTATAGAGAAGAAAACAAGGAAAATTTGGGCACCTAATTTATTATTTTTGGGTTTTTAATTTATTTAGTAGAATTTCTAAGAGATTTTAAGTGTTTTTCAATTTTTAGGTGTTTTAGATAATGAAAAATAGCCAAAATTGGCTAGAAAATCAAGCAAGCCAAAACAAGCAGTAGGTAATTTTTTTTTGTAATTTGTAGATGAGTTTTAATATTTTTTTGTGATTTTCAAAGTTCAACAGTAAAGAAAATACGTGTTTTTGAATTTTTAAAAATATCAAATAGTGTCTAAAATGTCTCCAAAATTTATATAAAATTTTACATCATGGCAGGAGCCATGTGTCCAATTTTCATCAAATTTGGAGTTGATTTGCTATTTTATTAAAATCACACACAAGGGCAGAGTACACAGGGACCAAAACGCAAATACCAGAAGTCCTGGGGGGTCTGGTGCAAAATACCCAAGAAATCACGTGCCAAGCACGTGTCTGGGGCACTCAGGGACCCAAATGTAACAAAAACTAAGTCCGAGGACCTTTTGGTAACAAGTACCAAAAGTCCAGGGGCTAGTCTGCAAATAACCCACGAATATACGCACATGCAATAATAAATCACGCACAGGGGTATAAATGCAAATATCCAAAAGTTTTCATTCAACCCATAACATCTCATAACCACAAGGTAGAATATGCAAAAAGCCCAGAAAACCACGTGTCGAAGCACGTGCTACACCATACAAAGGGGCATAAATGCGAAGAAAATAAAGTGCAGGGTCCTCTATGCAGTTGTACCAAAAACTAGACAACTACACTAAATAATTACAGGACTAAATGCGAAATAAAATAAAGGAGGGGGCCTAAGGGTAAATTACCCTTTATTAATGCGGGCCGCTGGATGGATGCCACGTGGAGAATCGGATGGTCTGGATCGGGTGGCACTCCAACGCTGAGGTCCTCGCAGTGATCGGACGGCTGAGGCTACGCCACGTGGGGGATCGAACGGTGGAGGCTCTCGGTGGCTAAACCTCGCTGGACCGACGGCTGGGATCAGTCCTCCACTGATTTGACGGTGGCTGCTGCTCCTAGAATGGACGGCCCAGATAAAAACTGGAGGTGGAGGCTGATCGGACGGTCGATGGGGATCCTCGAAGAACAGGTGGCCGGCGAACTTCGCCGGCCCATCACGCTCGCTCAGAGACTCCTCTGCTGCTTCTGAAGATCGGAGAAGCTCCGGTGTGATGCTTCGCAGCTGCTGGTGGCCTCCGATGACCCAGCCGAGCTCTGGGGAGCTCCGGCGAGGTCGACGGAGGTAGAGCTCCTAGACTGAATGGTCCCAGCCCTCAGGTGGGCTTGGATGCGCCTGCAAGATAGACCAGAAGACTCGCGGGTCGAGGGCAAACTGCCTCGACCCGGTTAGGCGGGTGAAGATGGTCGGAGGGTCGATATGGGCAAGCTCCGACGAAGGTGGAGACGGAGGAGCTCAAGCCCCAGCTCCTGTGCGAGCTCGGTTGAATGGAGGTATGGAGAAGGTGCGCGGGAGGAAGGCGGAGGCTATGGCGAAGCCTGATGGTCGAATGGAGGTCGGACGTGATCGGAATCGACGGTGAACAGCGGAGCAGTAAATCGGGGCTAATCTAAAATTAGCGAAAGAGAAAGCGAAATGGGTATACCTAGATGGACGAATCGACTGGGGGCGAGCCTGCGCAGCTCCTGGTCCTTGCCTCGAGGAGCGCCGACCTCCGAGGCTCAAGCTCCTGCTCTGGGCGGAGCACGGCGGTGATACTCGCCGGATCAGTGGCACACGGTCCCTCTCCTCGCTTCGACAGCACCTGGAGTGATCTGTCACTCTCACGCACGCACTGGAGCTCACTGGGGGGTGGAACGAATGGCCAAAGATGGAGAAATCGTGCGACGGAGCTGGGTATTTAAGTGTCTAGGGGTTCGGCTAAATGGGAGTCGGGTGCGAACGTCGAGGCACGGACCCCTAAGATCCACCCCGGGCGGTGATCTCAGATCTGCAAAGAAGGATTAGGACCCGGGGTTTAGGGAGATGGCGAGCGGATCGAGCGCAGAAAAAGAGGGGAAGTCGGGTCGGGCGCGAGGTCCGCTGGAGAAGAAGGTCCGCTGAGGGAGTTGACCGGAGGTCAACATCTCCGTGGACCAATGAGAAGCTGCCACGTGGAAAAGATTTGAAAAATCAATTATAAATAGTAAATGGTAGAATTATTAAAAAGTCAAAACATGAAATTTTTTTTTTAATTTTTTCTAATTTTTGTGATTTTTAATTAATTTTTCCAAGTAAAATAAGGTATTTACGTAGTAGGGTTATATATATAGGTATATATATACAATATATAGGATTTTAATTTTGATTTTTAATTTGTTATTTTTATACAATTTTATTCCCATTTTATATTTTATTTATTTATATCATAAAATTAGGAATAAAATGAGATTTTTATTTTGTTTTTATTATTTATATACATAGGTGAAATAAATACATATGTACATTTATATACATGGTATATTTACAATAGTATTTTTGATTTTTTTTTAATTTTGTTCTTTTTATTTTGTTTTGTTTTAATTGTTTTTATTTTATTTATTTACACCATATCACATAGGATATTTACAAAATTTTTTAAAATTACTTTTATTTATTTATAAGGCTAAATGAATAATAGATGCATGTTTTATATACATGATGACTATATACAAGGGTGATGTTTTTGTTTTCTTTTTAATTTTTCTATTTTTATCTTGTTTTTATCTTTATAAATATATACAAATATTTACAAGCCAATTTGAGTCTATTTTTGTGAGGAAAATACTTTTATTTTATTTACATAAATATTTACACACATGAGCTCCTATCTCCCTCTACTTTGGCTTTTATGCGGTCAGGCCCATGCTGAGCCCTCCCTTGGGTTAGGTTGCTCAATATTCATTCTAAATATTTCCCTCTTTTTCTTTTTACTCTTTACTATTTTATTTTTGTACAAAAACATGCTAATTATTAAACTTTATACAATGCATGCTTTTGATAATTATTTGTATTTACATGAATATACATGCATTTGCAAAGGTTTTTGTAGCTAAAATATAAGAATAAAGAGTGATGAATGGGTATTCATCACCCCCCTATACTTATCTTTTGCTAGTCCCTTAGCAAACACTTATTTGAAAAAGAAAGAAAGAAAGAAAAAGAAAAAGAGGGGAATGTACATGGATCAAGGTTGAATATTAAACTTTCCTTCATTAAATTGAATTATGGAGCTTGATCATATCTTTGGATTATTAATGTGTCGGAACCTTATTTAGACTTAAGCTTAAAACTCAACAGCCTCTAAGTTCCACCAATCTATGGACAAGACTCCTCAATAAACCAGATCAGAACAAGTCTACATACACAAACTCTAATGACCATGAATCTTTCCCTGCAGTGTAAGTGATATGTAGCTCCCCACCTCAGAAGTAACAAAGAAACAACCTCCCCCAACCTAGTAACTCTAATGCCTCGGTCTAGCAACTCTTTCCTCGAGAAGAGGGGTATTCCCTTCTAAGTTCAAGTGCAACCGACTCAAGAAGAGGGGGAAGAAGTATAGACTTTTGGAAGCTTAGCCAGTGTAGCTAAGTCTCCCGCTGCAAGCTTCATGAGATGTAACATGGATACCATAAGCTTTTGCTTTATTTGACTATATACACTCCGGTGGGGTTATTAAATTTTCAATCTGACCCACCACTTTTTTGGAGTTCTTTTTGCATTTTGAAATATTTTTTTTCAAATGCCTCTATACAACATATCTACATGGTGCAGCATATATACAAGAAATTTTCCTCTTGAGCCAGTAGACTATCCCTCTTTTGAAGCTTTATTGCAACCCACGGCTTCTGTCTTTAGGCTTCATCACCACTAGACCAAGTTGAGGCGACTTCCTTCACTAGAAGAAGAAGAGAGGTTCCGCCTAGAAGTACTACCCTCATATGCTACCCCAAGCCAAAGGAAACTGCCTCCTCACCACCTCATCCGTGGAGAGCCATGTGTAAAGTGCTGGTGCAAGTCAAGTCATTGTCTCTAAGAGTCATGCGTATGTTGTTAAGTGCTCTACTTAGGCTCATCAAGATGACATATGCTCATAGCCTAGTGGACTCAAAGAATTAAGTCCTTATGGACCTGAAAAGCCTTAACCCTAAGCCCTATAAGGTTCCTCTTAGAATTAGGTGGATTAAGATCTTAATCAAGCTCCATTTCTCAATTTAATTCCAGGCTTAGTTTAAATGTCAACTATCATCCAGGAAAAACTATATACATATATACACAAAGATGCTATTTACAAGTATTTACAATCGTGCAAAATTTTTGAAAAATGTTTTGAAATCATGAATGAATGGATGCATGAAGTGCAAGTTTTGCAAAAGTATTTACAAACATTTACACAAGATTTTTGCAAACTTTTGATTTTCAAAACATTTTGGAAAAATTTTGTACTATATACATAATTTTGATAAGAAAATATTTACACAAACTTTACACAAAAACTTTTTGAAAACATTTTTAAAAAAATAATTTTGTACACTAGCTATGTATGTGCAATAAAAGAATGATTATTTACAGGAAAATTTTTTAATTTTTGTGACTTTTGGGGTTTTTAGCCATTTTATTTATTAACACACTCACACAAAGTACGAGTTATGGCTAAAGTATATATGAAATATATACACACCCCCCCTATACTTAGCTCGAACGATGTCCTCAGAGTGATCAAGAGCGATGAAGAAGACATAACTCGTGCTTAGTAAAAGGGAAGTGAAAAGGAATGGCTAGGTACAGAAATAAATAAATGAATAGAATGAGAAAAACTCGGTGGTTTCCCCCAATACTTAGGATTAACTAATCCTAAGTATAGCAAGCTGTACATGAAGGGAAATCCGAGTGAAGAATGTACAGAGTCTGCCCCCCCTATACTTAGGGTAAAATATCCCTAAGTATAGGCATCAAAACAGGGGCAAAAAGAATGAAAAGAATACCCGCAGGTCCTACATCCCCCCTATACTTAGGGTAAAGTACACCCTAAGTATAGCATAATCATAAGATGAGAAAAGGGATGTGGGACTAAAGAATAGTGTGATATAGACAACTGGATCTATACAAGTCGGAAGAATAGTGATAATCAGGCGTGAGATGCAATAGATGTGAATCAAGAGACCACATCTCACGCAAAGTGAATAGGGGCAACATCAACGACCTGCGGCTCATGATCTAGAAATGGCTTGAGCCGATGGCCGTTCACTCAAAAGGTACTCTCAGAAGACAACTCGGATATATCAATGCTACCGTTGTCGTGTACCTTTCTCACAAGATAAGGTCCCTTCCATTTGCTCTGTAGCTTCCTTGGAAATAGACGAAGCCTCGCATCAAACAACCATACTCTCTGTCCAGGCTCAAAATGCTTGTGGCTGATATGAGAATCATGCCACTCTTTCACTCTCTCCTTATACTGTAGGCTGTTCGAGAAGGCTGTATCTCTAAGATCCTCCAAAGCTGCTAACTCTGCCCTCCTCTGATCTCCTACACTATCTGGATCTAAACAAATATCCGTGACTGCCCAAAGTGACTTGTGCCTCAACTCAACAGGTAAATGGCATGGCTTGCCATAAACTAGGCGAAAGGGAGATGTGTCCAATGGTGTCTTGAAAGACGTCCTATATGCCCACAAGACCGAGTCCAAAAGCTGTGACCAATCCTTTCGGTCAGGGCGGACAACTTTCTGCAAAATAGTCTTGATCTCCCTGTTCGAGACCTCGGCTAGACCATTCGTCTATGGATGGTATGGAGTGGCAACTCGATGGTCTATGCCGAACTCAATAGCAAGTGCCTTCACCTGGTCGTTGATGAAATGAGACCCCCCATCTGAAATCAATACTCGAGGTACCCCGAACCGCGTGATGATGTGCTTCCTCAAAAATCTGCAAACTGTCCTGGCATCAGCAGCTTGGGTGGGGATAGGCTGAACCCAACAACTAACATAATCAACGGCCAACAGAATGTACTCAAATCCCTGACTCTTAGGGAATGGAAACTCTTAGGGAATGGACCCATGAAATCGATGCCCCATGCGTCAAAAACCTCACAGAAGTGAATGGGCTGCATCGGCATCATATCACGCTGTCCACAAGTGCCCATCCTCTGACAGTCAGTACACCTCTTCACGAACTCATCAGAGTCCTTGAAGAGGGTAGGCCACCACAAGCCGGATTGGAGTACTTTCTGTGCCGTTCTCCTCCCAGAGTGATGTCCTCCTGCCTCAAGCTTGTGGCAGTAAGTGAGGACGCTATGGTGCTCATCCTGAGGGATGCACCTACGCCAGACACTATCCCCTCCTTCGTGGTAAAGGATGGGATCCTCCCAATGGTAAGACTTGACCTTCGCGAGGAAGGTCTCAAGCCTCTGTCTGGGCCAACCTTGTGGGACTTTCTTAGCAACAAGAAAGTTCACAATATCGGCATACCACGGGAGTGAGGCGATAGCAAGGATCGCCTCATCTGGGAAGGTCTCACAAATGGAATCAATCTGCTCGGACTCCTCAGGCTGCTCTAAACGGGAGAGATGATCCGCCACCACATTCTTGACTCCAGGCTTATCCTTAATCTCAATGTCGAACTCCTGGAGTAGAAGGATCCATCTAGTCAGTCTGGCCTTGGCATCCTTCTTTGCCATGAGGTATCGGATGGCGGTATGATTAGTATACAAAGTCACTCTAGATCCAATGATGTACGATCTGAACTTATCTAGGGCGAACACTACTGCTAGCATCTCCTTCTCTGTGACTGTATAATTCTGCTGGGCGGAATCCAAGGTGTGGCTAGCATAGTGGATAGCAAATGGAACTCCATCCCTCCTCTGTACCAGCACAGCCCCCACGGCAAAATCGGAGGCGTCCGTCATGATCTCGAATGAGAGACCAATCTGGTGGTTGGAGGACAGGAGCCTCAACAATACACTGCTTGAGAGTATCAAAGGACGAAAGACACTTGTCATCGACAAGGAACTCGGTGTCTTTCGTAAGCAGGTCAGTCAACGGTCGGGCAACTCTACTGAAATCACGGATGAACCGCCGATAAAAACCGACGTGCCCCAGGAAAGACCGTAACTGCCGCAAATTGGACGGTGGTGTGAGTTTTCTAATGACATCAACCTTGGCCGGATCAACCTCCATGCCCCTGTTGGAGATGATGTGGCCAAGCACCGTCCCTTGAGTCACCATAAAGTGACTCTTCTCCCAAGAAATAACCAAGCGGACCTCAATACATCGCTGAAGTACCCGGTCTAGGCAGTCAAGACAGGAGTCGAATCCGTCGCCGTAAATCGAGAAATCATCCGTGAAGACCTCTAAGCACTCCCCTACCATGTTCGAAAAGATCGACAGCATGCATCTCTGAAAAGTCGCAGGGGCATTGCATAGCCCAAATGGCATGCGTCGGAAGGCGTATGTGCCGAAGGGACAGGTAAAGGTGGTCTGCTCCTGATCCTCAGGAGCGATGGCCACCTGGTTGTAGCCCGAGTACCCATCCAGAAAACAATAGTGGCTCTTCCCTGCCAGTCTCTCAATAATCTGATCAATAAAGGGCAGGGGGAAATGATCCTTCTTAGTGGCCTGGTTGAGTCTCCTGTAGTCAACACATACCCTCCAAGAGGTGGGTACTCGTGTAGCAATCTCCTCTCCGGACTCGCTAATCACTGTAGTGATGCCCGTCTTCTTGGGCACCACATGCAAAGGGCTGACCCACTTGGAGTCGGAGATGGGATAGATAAAATCAGCGCTCCACCATTTCGAAATTTCCTTCATGACAACCTCTCTCAGATTTGGGTTCAGCCGCCGCTGGAACTCACGCGACGGCTTTGCCTCATCCTCGAGATAGATATGGTGGGAGCACAGGGCCGGACTAATCCCATGGAGATCTGCTACGCTCCATCCTATTGCCTTGTGGTTCTTTTCAAGAACCCCCATCAGACGGGATTCCTGCTCTCCAGTCAAATCGGCTGAGATAATGACTGGGTACATCTCATGCTCACCCGCAAGGAATCTATACTTCAGCAACAAAGGAAGTGGCTTCAGCTTTGGACAACTTGGTGCTGGCAAATCTGGCTTCGAAAGAAGATGCGTGTATGCTGCCAAATCTGTCTGGGAGACTGAAAGTGTGCTCTCGCAAACTGGATCGGGAGAAGGCTGCTCAACTAAACTATCTCTGATCTGCTCAGCATCTACCTCCTCCACAACTGTAGGCTCAGTGGAAACCAGGTCTGGCATGTAATCATCACAATCTGCCCACTCAGACTCTGACTCCGAGGGATCTGCATCACACAAGGTGGCATCAGTACCACCATCATCACCAAAATCTGTGTCGCGGTCGAGAACCTGCTCTATTGCCTCTAAAGTATCCTGAACCAGGAATGTGCTCTCCAAGCTCTCCTCTGTTGTCATCTCTGCATCAGCGGTGTCTGAAAATGAGAGGATGGCCTGTGCTGCTGGGTCTGCCCAAACTACCTCATCGTCTGTGATCACAAAGTCACAGTCCTGGTGGATGTCTAGCCCTGCATCTGTCAGCTGCTCTGTATCTGAAGTGGTCTCTGAGCATGATCTCTCTCTGGCTCTGCTGTCCTCGACCGTCTCTATTTGTACACTTTCGCCCTCGATGCGAAAGTATACCTTCCCGCTATCATGGTCGGTCACTGCCTTAGCTGTGGCCAAGAACGGGCGACCTAAAATGATGGGGGTATCGGTCACTGAATCAGGGATCTCCATGTCCAACACTACGAAGTCCACGGGGAATTGCAGACCCTGAATAGTGACGACAACATCTCGCAACAACCCCTTCGGCCTCTTGACAGATCTATCAGCAAACTGAAGGACTGTCCTGCTCTGTCTAAGAGTGCTCCACTCGAAGCGGTCGAGAAGGGCTGTCGGAAGGAGGTTGATCGACAATCCGCTATCCAATAGAGTACGGTCAAATCTCTGCTCACTGATATGACATCTGACATAAGGGGCTCCTGAATCTGGCCTCTTGGCCGGCAGACGGTTCTAGATCGCGAAACATGCGACTTTCGTCAGCACATGAATCTCTGAATGGTGGTTCCTCCTCCTCCTCCTGACTGTAGTCCTGTCTCTCAATGATCGCTGAAGAAGGGGGATGTGATGCAAAGCCTCCTGAAGGGTCAGTTGTATGTGAAATCTGTCAATCATGCTCTGTCTGAACTCCTCCTGCTCTCTCTTTTCTGGATCTTTTTCTCATTTCTTCCCCTTCCCCATCTGAAGGGCTCTAGGGAAGGGGATCACTGGGTCCTTCTCAGATGAAGGACTAGAAAAGGGTCTACTCTGAGAAGGACTAGAAAAGGGTCTAGGCGGTTCGATGACCGGATCCACACATACATCATGCACCACAGTGGGACCAGAAGAAAATAAACCCTTTTCTTTATTCACAGAATTGTTCAGAGATACATCAGGTGAAGGAAAAACAACAGATCTCTCTATATGAACTCTGGTGGCCTCAGTACCACCATCGGCTGGCTCAGCTGGAAGACTCGCGGCCTCAGTACCGCGCTCTGGCTCGGCAACTCGGGTGGCGTCAGTACCACCTCCTCGAACTGGTGAAGTGGTGGCCTCAGCACCGCCTGGGGGACAAACATCCTTGGTGGCATCAGTACCACCATCATCATTATGTGCGGCCTCAGTACCGCTCTCCTCCTCCTCATCTGGCGCTCTAGGTGTATCCTCATGCTGTCGCTCAGACGAGGCGCCGCCTGCTGGTGTCCTACCGCTCCTAAGTGTAACAAAATTAGCATCAAAAAGATCTGAAGACATATCATCAAACGGATCACTAGGAGTGGCATGCTCAGTGTAAACTACCTGCTCAGACTTCCGCTTCAGGCTGTTGGGATTCGGCTCTATCTGGGCAGGGATGGCGGCCTTCCCTCTCATGATGTCCCGCATCTCCTGGCGGAACTCGTCCATCTCCCGTCTGAAAGTAGCCTGCTGGTCCGTGAGGAGGCGGGCTATGTCGTCCAAGGCGGGGCTCTCGTATGGTGGACCATGAGAGCCCGACGGGTAGCCTCTCTAGTAATGAGGCTGCTGGAACTGGTGCTGCTGCTGCTGAGAGGGGTAGGTAGAAGGGTGCTGCTGCTGGTGTGGCTAATGAGGCTGCTCTCGCCTCCAAGATTGTCCCTGCTGATAGGGACGAGGAACGAAGGATGACTGCTGCTGTGACTGGTAAACTGGGGGCTGCTGCTGCTGGTGATCCCTCTGCTGGCTATACTGGCCTCCCTGGCCAGATGGCTGCTGTTGGGGCTGGGTACCTCCACTCCCCCACCTGAATCCGGGATGGTCTCGTCGGATCCCAGGCTGAGGACGGTCATACCAAATCCCGTTGACATCCATCAACGGCTCTGCATCGTACTGGGCTGGCGGGAGTACTGCCAGAGGCTGGTCCGGCTGGTATACCACCATCTACATGTCTGGAGATGGTGGTGACTGGTAGGAGGGCTACTGCTGCTGGTACGGCTCCGCCTGTACAAGGTGAACCTGTCTAGGCTGCTGGTGTGAGCTAGAGCGCTGGAACGAGCTGCTGCTGCTGCCGGTATCGCCTCGCGACTGAAGACGGGGCTGTGAAGCCGTATGTGCCTCCTGGAGACACATGAGCTGGGTCTTCATGTCGCTCAGAGTCTGTGCCATCTGCTCCATCTGAGTGATGCCCTGGCACTGCTTCTTCTCGATCAGCTCCATCCGGTCCAACTTCTCACTGATGATACCCATATCCGCAGCGGATGACTCTGCGTGTGCTGCTGCTACTGCGGATGAACTGGAAGGACCGGCGTCGACCCGTGCTATCCTCTGGTACTGCACGGGTCCTAGCTGCTGGGGTCTACCCTGAGTTTACAACCTGGTCTGGGACATCACCATGTAGTTCTCGGCCATCTCCTCGTAGATGGCCCAGACCTGGTCGTGATCCTTGGCGAAGTAACACCCGCCACAAGAAGCATTCACCAAGCCCTGAAGCTCTGGTGTCAGCCCGCTGAAGAAGCTCTGAACAAGGTTCGGCTTCGAGATGTCGTGGTGCGGGCATCGATCAGTCAGCTCACGGAACCTCTCCCATGCCTCATGGAATTGCTCGTTGGGGAGCATGGAGAAGTTGCTGATGACGGCTCTCGCTGCATTGGTCCGCCCGAGTGGATAGTACTTGTTCAAGTACTCGGTGCGGAGCTGCTCCCAGGTGTAAACGAACTTCCCCAAGTGCTTCAGCCAGGTGGCTGCTCTGTCTTCTAAGGAAAAGGGGAAGGCAATCATCCTGATAGTATCCTGGTCCACCTGACGATCGTGGACAGTGCTGCATATCATCTCAAACTCCTGCAGGTGGAGATGAGGCTCCTCTATCGCCAAACCGTGAAACCGAGGTAAGAGCTGCAAGGTGTTTGGGGGGAACTTGAAGTCCCCCACGATCGCTGGAAGTACCACCCAGCGGTGTGTCAAGGTCGACCCGGGATTGTGGTTCTCCCGCATCGATCTAAGTGGTGGTGGTGGTGCTCCTCCTGCTCCGCCTGCTGCTGCTGCGGCTGCTGCGGCAGCTGCCGCATCGTCGGGTCCTCCTCCTCCGCGGTTCTCGCGGTTGGCTCTCATCTGCTCAATCTCTCTCCTCATGTCCATCATGAATGCCCCCTGATCCCTCAGCTGCTGCTGCACTGACTCGAGGGAGGCGATCAGGGTGGAGTTGATCGAACCCTGGTCCAGAACGAAATGTTGCTCTCCCTGTGGACCTCTGGTGCGATCATCAGAACTGCCGGCCATCGTCTCTGAAAAACCAAAACAACCGAACTCAGGTGCCGATAAATCATCTATCTGTCTCTCCTCTGGCACAGGTATCTCTGAATCAGAAGAAGGGTGATCGAGGGGGAACAGGGTGGAATCATACTCGGGTTCGGAGAGCAGGTCTGAGCTCCCACGAACCGACCTAGACGAATGGTCAGGAGTGCTAAAAAGCGGTGCAGCCAGAGGCTGCCTAAGAGGCCTCCTGCCCATCATCGTGATCTGGCGAGTAAGGCGGATGAGATCTGGAAAAACTATGATCGGCAACCAAACCCTCTGTTCACCAACGCAACACGAGCTGAAGACCGTAAAGGCTCGGTCAAATTATCTTGTCAAATTTTATTAGGTGAACAAACAATCTATCAGAGCGCTTACGTGACCTGTTGGAATTCCCGATGCTACCCCAACCGACTGGCCCGCACGGAAGAGTCGGTAGTCAGTCAGGAATAGCACCGGAGGGCTCTACCTAGTGGACGGGTCACTCTCTCGCGCAAGCAAACCAAACAATGAGGGGGTTGCTCTCCCCAAGACAGATATTTTAGGTGAGGTGTCTTTTAGGGTCGATAGTTTTAGCAGTCCCAATTTTATGGTTTTTCTTTTTTGGATTTTTTTAATGCAAGCAAAAGGCCTAACGAAATTTTCGGTTCTCCTGGTTATTTAGTCCAAAACAGGGGGGAGAAGACGAAAGAGCCGATGCGCGATAAATCAATGATGCATGCAGAGATAGAAATGCGTACCTGACTCCAGCAGTCTACATGCAAGATGATTCGCGCATAAATGTAAAGACTGAAAAGAAACTACCTATATGGTGCAGCGGTGAAAACCGAGTCCTAAACAGGCAATTTCTACTCGACAGCACCATCTAGCTTAGTTACTCGCCCTCGATCCAAAGAGTCTGGTCTAGACCCACGCCTCCTCTTCTCGACAGGTCGAGTTCAGGAGTAGCGCTTGACGGGGCAGGCTCGCGGCGCGTAGGCTCTCAGGAAAGCGACTAAGCTATTTTTATTAATGATTTATTAGTAGGTCCAATTATCGCTCTATAGGAACAGGCAGGCAATTAAGTGTGGGGATCATAGTAATTACGACACAGTCAAGCAGAAAATCCTAAATCTAGGGGCTCGAGAAAAACCGCGGAAAACCGTAAAAAGCAGCTAAAAAGCTAAAACCGCAAAAAAGCCACGAAAAATCTAAACCAGTCTAAAAGGGTCCCCCGAGCACACCGGTGCTCGGCGAAACAAACCCCAAAAGTCCAAGTGTCTCTGAGTACCTGTATTATTACAACAGTTCAAATTATACGGGAAATAAAACTAATCTAAGCACCTCTCTCACTCAGCTCCTCTCTCGCTCTCTCCTGCGGCTCCGTGCAGAAAGGAGCTGCCTCCGAATCCCGCGGTTGCGCCGGCTCCTCGAAAGTTGCCTCCGCGGTCCTCGGGCCCTCGCAAGAAAGAAGACAAGTGTCAGACCAGCTTATTGTAAAAAAATTAATGTCAGAAAAATATAACTACAGGAATCTATACAAAAGGCCGCGAAAAGATAACCGCGGAAAAACTCAAAAACTGACTACTAAGCCGTGCTCCCCAGCAACGGCTACATTCTGATGACACAACAAGCGACTGAGGTAAAGGTACTAAATGGTCGTCACGACCTCACTCACTCGGCTGTGTCAATCAAGAAAAAGAGACCATCAAACAAAATCAACTCGAAAGCACGATAGTGGTCTTGCTATTAATTTAACCTCGTATAGCGACCAGGGTCGAACACAAGGAGCACGAATTGGCCTTGCGGCCTACGAAGTAGTCAAAAATCGAAGGAAAGAGATACAAAAGTATTTTTGGAGGTTTCTAAATCTTTTTATATTTTTTAGATTTTTAATTAATTAAGAAAATAAGAAAAGCAACTAAACAACACACTTCAACAATTTATTTAATGCACTAAAAATCAACCAAAAAATCTAATAAAAATATTTTTGTGTGTTTTATAATTTTTACTGTTTTTAGTGAATTTTTGAGATTTTTTTGATGCTTATTTAATTTTCTAAAAATAAAACAAGCACTGAAACTGTAGGTACTGTCCAGCCGAGCTAAAGGGACCTAGATAAAATATCTAGAAGCCCCAAATTAGCCTGGAGGTATTTTTCCTGTATAGAAAAAAAACAAGGAAAAATTGGGCACCTAATTTATTATTTTTGGGTTTTTTATTTATTTATTAAAATTTTTTGAGATTTTAAGTGTTTTTCAATTGTTAGGTGTTTTAGATAATGAAAAATAGCCAAAATTGGCTAGAAAATCAAGCAAGCCAAAACAAACAGTAGGTAAATTTTTTTGTAATTTTTAGATGAGTTCTAATATTTTTTGTGATTTTCAAAGTTCAACAGTAAAGAAAATACGTGTTTTTGAATTTTTAAAAATATCAAACAATGTCTAAATTGTCTCCAAAATTTATAGAAAATTTTATATCATGGCAGGAGCCATGTGTCCAATTTTCATCAAATTTGGAGTTGATTTGCTATTTTATTAAAATCACACACAAGGGTAGAGTACACAGGGACCAAAATGCAAATACCATGAGTCATGGGGGGTCTGGTGCAAAATACCCAAGAAATCACGTGCCAAGCACGTGTCTGGGGCACTCAGGGACCCAAATGTAACAAAAACTAAGTCCGAGCACCTTTTGGTAACAAGTACCAAAAGTCCAGGGGCTAGTCTGCAAATAACCCACGAATATACGCACATGCAATAATAAATCACGCACAGGGGTATAAATGCAAATATCCAAAAGTTTTCATTCAACCCATAACATCTCAGAACCACAAGGTAGAATATGCAAAAAGCCCAGAAAACCACGTGTCGAAGCACGTGCTACACCATACACAGGGGCATAAATGCGAATAAAATAAAGTGCAGGGTCCTCTATGCAATTGTACCAAAAACTAGACAACTACACTAAATAATTACAGGACTAAATGCGAAATAAAATAAAGGAGGGGGCCTAAGGTTAAATTACCCTTTATTAATGCGGGCCGCTGGATGGACGCCACGTGGAGAATCGGATGGTCTGGATCGGGTGGCACTCCAACGCTGAGGTCCTCGCAGTGATCGGACGGCTGAGGCTACGCCACGTGGGGGATCGAACGGTGGAGGCTCTCGGTGGCTAAACCTCGCTGGACCGACGGCTGGGATCAGTCCTCCACTGATCTGACGGTGGTTGCTGCTCCTGGAATGGACGGCCCAGATGAAAACTGGAGCTGGAGGCTGATCGGACGGTCGATGGGGATCCTCGAAGAACAGGTGGCCGGCGAACTTCGCCGGCCCAGCACGCTCGCTCCGAGACTCCTCTGCTGCTTCTGAAGATCGGAGAAGCTCCGGTGTGACGCTCCGCAGCTGCTGGTGGCCTCCGATGACCCAGCCGAGCTCTGGGGAGCTCCGGCGAGGTCGGCGGAGGTAGAGCTCCTGGACCGAATGGTCCAAGCCCTCAGATGGGCTTGGATGCGCCTGCAAGATAGACCAGAAGACTCGCGGGTCGAGGGCAAACTGCCTCGACCCGGTTAGGCGGGGTGAAGATGGTCGGAGGGTCGATATGGGCGAGCTTCGGCAAAGGTGGAGACGGAGGAGCTCGAGCCCCAGCTCCTGTGCGAGCTGGGTTGAATGGAGTATGGAGAAGGTGCGCGGGAGGAAGACGGAGGCTATGGCGAAGCCAGATGGTCGAACGGAGGTCGGACGTGATCGGAATCGACGGTGAACGGCGGAGCAGTGAATTGGGGCTAATCTAAAATTAACGAAAGAGAAAGCGAAATGGGTATACCTAGATGGACGAATCGACTGGGGGCGAGCCTGCGCAGCTCCTGGTCCTTGCCTCGAGGAGCGCCAACCTCCGAGGCTCGAGCTCCTGCTCTGGGCGGAGCACGGCGGTGATACTCGCCGGATCAGTGGCACACGGTCCCTCTCCTCGCTTCGACAGCACCTGGAGTGAGCTGTCACTCTCACGCACACACTGGAGCTCACTGGGGGCTGGAACGAATGGCCAAAGATGGAGAAATCGTGCGGCGGAGCTGGGTATTTAAGTGGCTAGGGGTCCGGCTAAATGGGAGTCGGGTGCGAACGTCGAGGCACGGACCCCTAAGATCCACCCCGGGCGGTGATCTCGGATCTGCAAAGAAGGATTAGGACCCGGGGTTTAGGGAGATGGCGAGAGGATCGAGTGC
This sequence comes from Ottelia alismoides, assembly GCA_037367405.1. NCBI lineage: Eukaryota > Viridiplantae > Streptophyta > Magnoliopsida > Alismatales > Hydrocharitaceae > Ottelia > Ottelia alismoides. The sequence continues at coordinate 387,371 of JAZKJV010010228.1, forward strand.
GGAAAAAGAGGGGAAGTCGGGTCGGGCGCGAAGTCCGCTGGAGAAGAAGGTCCGCGGAGGGAGTTGACCGGAGGTCAACATCTCCGTGGACCAATGAGAAGCTGCCACGTGGAAAAGATTTGAAAAATCAATTATAAATAGTAAATGACAGAATTATTAAAAAGTCAAAACATGAAATATTTTTATTTTAATTTTTTTCTATTTTTTTGTGATTTTTAATTAATTTTTCCAAGTAAAATAAGGTATTTACATAGTAGGGTTATATATATAGGTATATATATACAATATATAGGATTTTAATTTTGATTTTTAATTTGTTATTTTTATACAATTTTATTCCCATTTTATATTTTATTTATTTATATCTTAAAATTAGGAATAAAAGGATATTTTTATTTTGTTTTTATTATTTATATACATAGGTGAAATAAATACATATGTACATTTATATACATGGTATATTTACAATAGTATTTTTGATTTTTTTAATTTTGTTCTTTTTATTTTGTTTTTGTTTTAATTGTTTTTATTTTATTTATTTACACCATATCACATAGGATATTTACAAAATTTTTGAAAATTACTTTTATTTATTTATAAGGCTAAATGAATAAAAGATGGATGTTTTATATACATGATGACTATATACAAGGGTGGTGTTTTTGTTTTCTTTTTAATTTTTCTATTTTTATCTTGTTTTTATCTTTATAAATATATACAAATATTTACAAGCCAATTTGAGTCTATTTTTGTGAGGAAAATACTTTTATTTTATTTACATAAATATTTACACACATGAGCTCCTATTTCCCTCTACTTTGGCTTTTATGCGGTCAGGCCCATGCTGAGCCCTCCCTTGGGTTAGGTTGCTCAATATTCATTCTAAATATTTCCCTCTTTTTCTTTTTACTCTTTACTCTTTTATTTTTGCACAAAAACATGCTAATTATTAAACTTTATACAATGCATGCTTTTGATAATTATTTGTATTTACATGAATATACATGCATTTGCAAAGGTTTTTGTAGCTAAAATATAAGAATAAAGAGTGATGAATGGGTATTCATCATATAATATATATAAAAGAAAATGAAATATAAAAAAATACAAAATATAAAAAGAAAACATAAAAATAGAAAATTAAAAACAAAAAAATAACATAAAATAAAAAGAAACTAAAAATAGAAAAAAACCCACAAAAAGATGTATATAACCATAATAAGTGACTTGATTGTAAATAAATAACCTTAGGCTACAATTTTGCTCTCTTTGGTTCGAACTCTACATGTTTAATCACTATGCATCTTTTGGTAGAGAATAGTAAATTTAAACCTCACATTTATGTTATTTATGGCTTTATGTATATTGTGGGTTAATTGTTGATTAACTGGAGATTTTAGAGTGGTCAACATACCGACTGCGGTTTCGCTTTATGAAATAGTATGACCCTCTGATTCTCCCCCCTGCCCGTTATCAACTATGATGAGATCTTCTCCCCCGTGGTGAAGATGAATTCAGTGAGAATGGTGCTAGGACTTGTTGCTTGCATGAACCTTGAGCTAGAGCAGATGGATGTGAAGACGATGTTTCTTCATGGTGATTTGAAAGAAGAGATCTACATGGAGCGGCCATAGGGATTTCAAAGGAAGGGGAAAGAGCACATGGTTTGCAGGTTTAGGAAGAGTCTTTATGGTTTGAAGCAAGCCTCGAGACAGTGGTACTTGAAGTTTGATGCTTTCATGGAAAAGTAAGGCTTCAAGAGGACTACAATCGATCCATGTGTATGTGTTTTTCGTCTTCCCAGTGACAGGTTTGTCATTCTTTTGATATATGTGGATGATATGTTGATTGTAGGTCATGATTTCAACTTGATTGCAAAGTTCAAGAGATAACTCTCCAAGGAGTTTGAGATGAAAGATTTGGGCAAGGCACGCCACATCCTTGGGATGCAGATTACTAGAGATAGGAAGAAGCACATGTTGTGGTTGTCACATGAAAGCTATGTTGAACGTGTATTAGAGTGGTTCAACATGAAAAATACCATGCCTGTCAGCACGCATTTAGCCTCTCATTTCAAGCTGACCAAAGAATCATGTCCATCCACTTCTGAGGATAAAAGCAGAGATGACCAAGATCCCATACCAAGCCGCAGTTGGAAGCCTCATGTATGACATGGTTTGCGCCATACCCAATATAGCCCATGCTTTGTGCGTGGTGAGCAGATTAATGTCCGTTCCGAGGAAGGACCATTGGGAGGTCGTGAAATGGATCTTGAGATACTTGAGAGGTACCTCAAGTATGTGTCTTGTGTTTGGGAGGTCAGATCCCAAACTATGTGGCTACAATGATACAGATATGGCAGGTGACATGGACCAGAGAAAGTCTACCTCAGGATACATTTTCACATTTGCAAGGGGAGCCATATCATGGCAATCCAAGCTACAAAAATGTGTTTCTCTCTCGACTACCGAAGTAGAATACATAGCAGCATCAGATGATGGGAAGGAAGTGTTGTGGCTACAATGCTTTCTTGGTGAGTTTGGATTGGATGACAGTGAGTCAGTTGTGTTTTGTGATAGCCAGAGCGCTATAGACTTGAGTAAGAGTAATATGCACCATGCTAGCAAAAAATACATTGATGTAAGATACCATTGACTAAGGGATGCAATTGAACATAAGCAGCTCATGTTGAAGAATTTTCACACTGATGAGAATCCTCAGACATGTTGACCAAGGCAGTCACTCATGACAAGCTTTAGCTCTGTAAGGAGCTGAGCGGTGTCACTTCTTCTTGATCTCCATCATTGGATGACACCTCTCCATTGGGACCAGAGGGGGAGGTTGTTGGGTATTACTGTAGTTTATCCTGTCCAACCATGGGAGGGGGGCTTCTTCGAAATTTTCCCAGCAAATGTGAGCCCCACTCGGCTGCCCCAATTCTAGAATGTAGGGAGGCATTTTTTCCCCATTCCTACTCGAAAGACTCCTTCTCTGTTCTCCCGTCGACACGGGCTACAACTTGGGCTTGGAGGGCAGCGTTTGGGCGAACTCGAGAGGGAGCAGCTGGGAGGTCGTTATGGATGACCTCAAGAAGCCGAAGCCACCATTTTAGGTCTCCATCTAGGATCCCACAGGAAGCCACTCCATGTTCTTGGTTTTGAGCACATTTGACATTGTTAGATACCTAAGGATAGTTAGCTACTTGTTGAAGAACTATTGGATTGTGCTTGTGGCTTGTATCTCGGTTTTTTTGGGCAATAAAATCGAAAGAACATTGGCTTATCTTGACCATAGTGGATTTGTTGCTGGTATTGCTCGTGGTTTTTCCCTTGCTCACAAGGATTTCCACGTAAAAATCTTTTTCTAGTGTGGTTGCTTATGTGGTTGCTTAACATTGTTGTCATTTAGTTCCCTTATGGGGAATACATAGGCTGCGTTTGGTTCGTGGATTATCCGAGGGAGGATAACCTGTTTTTGTGTTTGTGTGTTGGTTGGTGGGATAAGGGTTTGGAGGGTTTGTGTAATGTAATTGTATTAAATTTGAAAAAGTTGGTAGTTATTATTATATGATTGTATTGAAATTTGAAAAAGTTGGTAGTTGTTATGATATGATATATTGAAATTTGAAAAAGTGGGTAGTTGTTGTGATGTGATTGTATTGAAGTTTGGAATAGTGAGTAGAAGTTGAGTATTTTATGATTTTTAGATGATATAATGGTATAATATATAATTTTTTTGATGGGAAGGAAGTGAGCCCCACTAGTGGGTTAGGAATGTGGGATTTTGGGGTAACCGCCTAAATTGGGGGGTAACGCCCAACCGAACGGGCCCATATTGGTGTGCCATATTTGCTGCATGACAGAAATTTTGGGAACACCCTCGTGTCATTCCTAACAAATACAAATACGAATGATATAGTGTGTGTTTAAGCTTTTATTTCCATGTGGATACATTAACATCAAAATATGTCATCTATCCATTTTATTATACTGGATTTACAATTTTATGTATCTTGAGATTTTTTGATACATTTTCAGATTTTTTTAAAGCTTAACTTATTCAATATATTTTTCAATGTTCATTGTGTACGAAGGCTTTGCTTGATTCGAAACACTTTTAATGCATAGAAGATTGATGGCATGTTAAGAGACCATCGTTACACTTATCATTATTTCGGGCACTAATGAGAGATGGTAATCTCTAAAGATTATCATTCAATGAATTTTCACATAAGCTAAAGTTGAATTCGTGCCTTAGTTGCATATCCTTTAACTTGGGAAAGATGTATATCTGGATATCGAAAAATATACACATTTGTGGTCGATTAACTCAACGAGTGAAATGTACACACAAGAAGCTAGAATTGTCTTGCAACCGAACTTCTCTTTCCAACGAAAAATTGTAATCACACATCACATTAGAATAACACGTTGCCACAACTTTGTGTCTAAAAATTGTATGTTATGTCGTCCTTTGGAGACCTGTGAAACATATCAGAGTAGTCATAGAACTTAAACAGAAAACTGCAAAATTAACAAGGACTTATAGTACAAAAAGCCCCTAATAAAAAACTAATAACATGATAATACCCAACCCCATTACACACACAAACCCTAAAGTGGTCAACCCCACACAGAGACAGCCTTCGTCCCCCCATCCCAAAATTCCCACCAACCTTCCAGAACCATGCATCCATCTGACCAGTCTCCTCCACTCAGCCCCGCCATCTCACCAACTATGCGCCCCGCGTATAAATACCCACTCCCCCTCGCCAGCTCAACCTTACCGCATCTTCCCCCTCTCCCATCCCTCCCCCGCCGCCATGAAGAAACCCGAAACTCTCGAGCTCCACCGCCCCGCCCGCCGGCCCGACCGGATGGCCTACAGCGGCCCACTCGCCTCGGACCGAACCGCCGACAGCGGCCCGCTCAGCGGGCCCCTCGTCAACAAGAAAACCACCACCAAGAAGAGCGCCCGGTTCAGCGAGTCCCCATCGTCCAACGCCGACGACGACGCCTACGTCGAGATCACGCTCGACGTGCTGAACGACTCCGTCGCCGTCCACAGCGTCAGGCCCACAGCCGACAAGGAGGATCCCGACGTCACCCTCCTCGCGTCGAGGATCGAGAAACGATCATCGTTCGGGTCCTTCGGGTCGTCGCTCGCCCAAAACGCGTCGGCCCGGTTGCGGCAGGTTTCGCAGGAGCTGAAGCGACTCGCGTCCATGAACCGTCGGCCGGCGGCCCCGATCGACCGGTCGAAGTCCGCGGCGGCCCATGCACTGAAAGGTTTGAAGTTCATCAGCCGGGCCGACGGCGCCAGCGGCTGGCCGGCGGTCGAGAAGCGGTTCGACGACTTAGCCGTTAATTCCTTGCTGCCTAAAAACCTCTTTGGCCAATGCATAGGTAATTAACCGCAATATCATTTGCCTATATATCTCTATACATATAAAGAACTAGGAAATTTGCAACTTACACCGAGCTTCTTTTTCTTTGCTTGTAGGTATGAAGGAGTCCAAGGAGTTCGCGATTGAGTTGTTCGACGCGCTCGCGAGGAGGAGAGGCATAACATCCAATTCCATCACCAAGGAGCAGCTGAAGGAGTTCTGGGAGCAGATATCCGACCAGAGCTTCGATTCGAGACTCCAGACCTTCTTTGATATGTGAGGCCATGTTTTTGAGATAAAAATTACTTAGGGATGTATGTGCCACTTTCTTAAATTTTTGAGAATTAACAGAAAATGTGTTGGAACTGGAATAGGGTCGACAAGAACGCCGACGGAAGGGTGACGGAGGCGGAGGTGAAGGAGATCATAGCATTGAGTGCGTCGGCAAACAAGCTCTTGAAGTTGAAGGACCAAGCCGAAGAGTACGCCGCACTTATAATGGAGGAGCTGGATCCCCAAAACTATGGATATGTAGAGGTATTTATCTTTTTCATAAGCCTCCCACGTGCAAATTAACAGAATAATTAGGGGTTGAAAGGATAAAAATGTTTGCCTAGCTCTTATCTTTATCTATAAAATAATACACCTGCTATCACATCAGTAAATAATCCACAAAAGGAAGCAGGTAGGAGAACTTCTTAGTTAGGGAATATTTATTATGACCGAAAAAGATTGATAAAAATGGCAACCTTCTGTAGGAGAGAGAGAGCTATACTCTTCAAATTAAACAAATGTAATCATTTTTTCCGACTCACATTGTGAAATTTGCAGAAAAGATTCTATCTTATTTTTTCCTGCTGACATGGTCCAAAATATACAGTTGTATAACTTGGAGATGCTACTTCTCCAAGGCATGAGCCACACTGCCCAGAGCACACATATGGGGTTCAGCAGCAAGAACCTGAGCCAGCTGATAAGCCAGAACCTCCGTCCCACCAGGGAGCCCAACCCCTTCAAGCGATGGTACGGCGCATGCCGCTACTTCCTCGAGGACAATTGGCAACGTGTCTGGGTCATCGCCCTCTGGCTCGCGATCTGCGCAGGCCTCTTCACTTGGAAGTTCTTGCAGTACCGCCAGCGCGCAGTGTTCCACGTGATGGGGTACTGCGTGTGCGTCGCCAAGGGCGGCGCGGAGACGCTGAAGTTCAACATGGCGCTCATCCTACTGCCGGTATGCAGGAACACCATCACCTGGCTCCGCAACAAGACCAAGTTGGGGGTCGCAGTACCCTTCGACGACAACCTCAACTTCCACAAGGTCAGAATATTCTGCTTTATTCTACATTTTCATCTCAATACACCAAAAGAGTCCATAGATATTTCTCGTTCAATTTTCACATTAAGGTAACCATTGGCGTTAAAACATAATTTTGCAAAATTAGAATTATGTTTTTTGGCTGCTGGGTTAAATCTGGATCATAGTAGAGTAACCCTGCAACCAAACATGACGGCGACATAATACTGAGGCATTCCATTATTGACCAGTTGTGCCTGACAAGGTCGTCCGATTGTTCAAATGGAAAGCTATGCGGTCCCTACCAAACCCAATATGTTCTCTCTCGTCGACAATGTCCCATAGCACAAATTAACTATCTCCCTTTCAAATCTCTCTTGTGGATAATTTTATTTATAAACTTTCATAAAATATCGTACAATTGGTGTGCATATTTAAACTTCTTTCGAACGAAAGTCTTTACGCGCCTGTAGAAAATGTCAAATGCGACTTCCTTCCCATTCGGATTTTGACTGGTGCCAAATCTTCACTTGGAAAACGAAAGGCATTTGTCTTCTTGGCTTGGGCAAATGGATAGCTACCTAATTCCGAAAATGACAGATATTGAGAAGCTATTTTGCATTATGAAATTAAAATAGATGTCGGAACATTTCACTAACAAAGCTGGACCCGGAAATCCGGGTCCGATCACCTCGATCCATTTAATCATGAAAAAGCTCATAGTTTGTACTTGCGTCCGCATTCACTTTTTGTGTTATGTGATCAGGTGATAGCTGTGGGAATCATCGTCGGCGTTGGGCTCCATGGCATATCCCACCTCACATGCGACTTCCCGCGGCTGCTCCATGCGACGGATGCAGAGTACGAGCCCATGAAGCCGTTCTTCGGTGAGACGAGGCCGAACAATTACTGGTGGTTCGTGAAGGGGACGGAGGGATGGACGGGAGTGGTTATCGTCGTGCTGATGGCGATCGCCTTCACCCTTGCGACACCGTGGTTCCGCCGCAACCGGCTAAACCTCCCCAAATTCCTCAAGCGTCTCACGGGCTTCAATGCCTTTTGGTACTCGCACCACCTCTTCGTGATTGTCTATGCATTGTTAATAGTGCACGGATGGTACCTTTACCTCAGCAAGAAGTGGTACAAGAAAACCGTAAGTATCTCTTAATCAAGCTGCTTAATCGTATGCAATTGCATGATTAAGATAAGCCATAAATCCTCTCATTCATGTGTATGTATACGTTGCAATGCACAGACTTGGATGTATGTCGCAATACCGATGCTGTTGTATGCTGGTGAGAGGCTGACAAGGGCCTTGCGGTCGAGCGTGCAGCCGGTGAAGATCCTCAAGGTGGCCGTCTACCCGGGCAACGTGCTCGCATTGCATGTAACTAAGCCTCAATTCTTCAAGTACAAGAGCGGGCAGTACATGTTTGTCAATTGTGCCGCCGTCTCTCCCTTCGAATGGTATGCACCAACGCATGCACGCACACAAGGACTTCAAATCATGCATTGGTTATATATAACAGGAATTATTTACATTGACGCAGGCATCCTTTCTCGATCACATCTGCCCCAGGAGAGGATTATCTGAGTGTCCATATCAGAACACTAGGTGATTGGACGAGCCAGCTCAAGACCGTCTTCTCCGAGGTCCGTGTCTCGTTAGTCTGATCATAGGATGTTGATGCCATGCTGACATAATTAATTTTGATGCAACAGGTTTGTCGACCACCCGTTCACAATCAGAGTGGGTTATTGCGTGCAGACTTCGAAGGAGAGCAGGGCCCCAATCCTAAGTAAGAAAGCTCTAATGCTAATTAATGATCACAGTCCTCTCCGAGTTAATCATGTCCTAACCTTGTGCTGATTTCATGTACACTAGCTTCCCCAAGGTCCTCGTCGACGGGCCATACGGTGCACCAGCGCAAGACTACAAGAAATACGATGTGATCCTACTCATCGGTCTCGGGATCGGTGCCACACCTTTCATAAGCATCCTCAAGGACATCCTTGACAACATGAGGAAGGTCGAGGAACGCGAAGATGTTGAGGCCAATCCGAACGTGTCGTCCGCCAATTCCTTCAAGGTTAAGCGGGCGTACTTCTACTGGGTGACGCGCGAACAAGGTTCGTTCGATTGGTTCAAGGGGGTCATGAACGAGGTGGCGGAGTCGGACTCGCGAGGCGCGATCGAGCTCCATAACTACTGCACAAGTGTTTACGAGGAGGGGGATGCTAGGTCTGCGCTCATAGCTATGTTGCAGTCTCTCAACCACGCCAAGACCGGGGTCGATGTGGTCTCGGGCACGCGTGTCAAGTCGCACTTCGCCAAGCCCAATTGGCGCAACGTCTACAAGCGGGTGGCGATGAACCACCAGAACGAGCGCGTCGGAGTGTTCTACTGCGGCGCGCCCGCGCTGACGGGCGAGCTCAGGAGGCACGCCCAGGACTTCTCAAGGAAAACATCGACCAAGTTTGATTTCCATAAGGAGAACTTCTGATGCAAATATTGATTTGATTTGCCGGTTTAGAGAGGTAGATATTACTGACGTAAACGTTGCATTTGTGTGTAGCTGTTCTTTCTTTGATATTATTTTTTGTCCGTCTATACATATACATAGTTTTGTGATCTTGAAGAAGTTGTTCGTTGAATTGTAACCAATAAATTAATTTACAACCAGTTTGGCCCTACATATCTGCTGTAGTTAATTCCATCTACAGCAGGGTCTGCTGTAATTGCTTTTTTATTGTTTACGTTCCACTTCTTAAAAATCCAATCATATGGATTTAATGTATGCATATTGGTCTACATGTGCATCAGATTTCATTTTAATCGGATGTTTTTTACTATTTTATCTTAAAGGTTAAAGAAAGGTCAAATTTGAAATTATTTTTTAGTACCATCGTTGTTGGCCTTTTCCTTGACCTTTAAAAATGAAATAGCTAAGAACATTCTATTAAAACAAAATTTGGTGGACATGTAGATGCATACATTAAATCAAATACAATTGGATTTTTAAGAAGTGATTTGCAAAAAAATAAGAAAGCAATTACAACAGACTCTGTTGGAGAATTAACTATGGCAGAGGATCTGCTCCCCACTAAGCTAGGGTATATTTGGTCATCATCCATTACTTTGTCATATCGAACTTTCTTTATCTTTTTATTTGTTAAGTTTTCAAGTAGCAATCGCAAGTTCTTTGATTTTTCAATGGTTTTCGACTTAGGACATGACAAGAAGACCAAATTATATGAGTAGCAATTAAACCTGGTCAATGAGTCATGGTCTCGTTTGCCTAGCCCGCTCATGTGTCGGGCTTGGGCCAAGAGATCTCATGAATGGAACAACCCGACCTTGTCTGCTCATTGGCATACCCATCAACTAGGTGGACTATGGACATGTGCCACAAAATCGACTCAGCTCGTAAATATAAAAATGTATTTAAAAAGTACATTTTACATATATATTTAATATAACGTACTTTAAATTTTTATTTATTTTACATTATCAATATTACATCGTATTTTATAGTTTACATGTCAAGTAACACATATTATGGATAATTAGATTTAAACAGATTACATCATGCTCAAAAAAAACTTATTTATCTCCATAAATTAGATTAAAAAATAAGAAAAAATACTCTACATTCGATCCAATATCCGACCCAAACCTGGGCATGCTTGGGCCTTGAAGTATGGTTCGTGGGCTGACCCGGCCTGAGCCCTGGATAGGGGGTTTTAGAACCCAGCACGTTCGGCCCGACCTGGTTCACATTTTAACCATATCTAGTAAAAATTAATAAAAGGATCACATCGGGAGATGTATTTGATATGCAATACCTTTGTGTCTTAAGCCTTTCCTAGAGAAAGTTGCCTTGAACAGTTTACCCCAAATCCAACGTTCAATATGGGTAGGTGATGAACGATCATTCATACCTTTATTCCTCCATTTTGTATTTAAATATCTAGCAAAATACATGTAAATATCAATAATTTGTACAAACTAACATTCTTCTACATTATATGTATTTAAATCCAAAATAAAAGAATCAAGAAAAGACAAAAAAATATCAAATGCACTAAATGACTCTAAACTCCAAGACCGAGTCAATATTAATTTGCTCTATCATGAATAAAATAGGAGGAGATAAGGGTCGACACAATGTACAAGAACCCTAATTTGAAACTCCAAAATACCCATTTTTATTCTATTTTAATTTATTTTACACACTTCAAATAATAAAGTGATCAATTTGAAACTTGTATACAAAAATATATAAAAAATTATAAAAATAACTGCACATAAAAATAATGCACAGTGCAACTAGAACATACAGATGTAAAAATCGTAAACCGAACTTCACAAATCAACCAATATCTTCTCCATATGAACTCAAATTGAATTAAACTCACTCCATTGTATTTAAAATAAATTATCTATCTAATGAAGGTGATTTCGTTAAAAATAAAGTTAAGATGTAAAAGTTGGCTTTCCGGGGTCCTAGTATACTACGTATATGTATAATTTTATTTTTTATACGTTTACTCTCCTTATACTTTTAAATAATTTTAAATTTTATTAAAAATATATTACAAATATAAACATAAAATAAAACAATTAAAATACACTTGAAATAAATAATAAATTAAATTATATAGGTATACTATAACTATAACGAACATGCATGTATTCATTTATGCGTGTAAATAAAACTATAAAAATAAAATAAAAATATGTAAATATTTATTTACTTATTATAAATATATAAATAATGTGAATAGGATAATAAAAACTAGAAAGATAAAATAAAAATAAAATACCTAAAGTATAGGTAAATACACCTATGTATATCCTTATAAAAGCTAACTCACAATAAATCAAGTTGTAAAAATAAATAGAAATCATAATAAAAGAAGTTATCAAATAATAAACATTTTTCATATTTTGGATATTTTTAAATAATTAAGTTGTAAAATCTATTGTTTCTTTTTGAATTAATTTAGAATTTCATTCCTCTTTTTTCCTCATATGGTCTTAGGTGGACCAATAAGATGCACCCAATAGTTGACCCACAGTCAATGGTACCTCTAGGTTCTCTGACTTATGAGAGCTCTTAAGCTGCCCAACTTCACAATTTTTTGCCATGATATGTTGCCTTATGCGACCCACTTCCTTCATGAAACATGTCCACCTTACATTGCTCCATCAAGTTATACACTTAGATTCACTATAAATACACCATTAATCCATGAATCCATGATTTTTGGACTCTCCTGTCATATGTTATATATCTTCCATCTCTGCCATTTTTCCTTTTTGATCCATCTTTGAGCGCCTTTTACCCTTTAGATTCATAGGCTTGAGGAATAATCTGGTGATAGGAGATTAATCTCGCCATTTCAAGGTGTGGAAGGGGTGTTTGGAGATTGATCCCATCATCGTTGGAGCCCGGCTCAAGGCGGTTCTTTGCTCCTAGGCTTTCCATCCAGGTTCGAACTGCTTTACTTTCTTTTTAATTAGGTTTTCATTCCAACATTTAATTTTCAATTTTATTTTGTGCATTTACTTCGTGTTTTTATCTTAAATTCATTAGATTAATGTATGTCAAAGATTTGAGCTCCAAGCATTGTCCTCTCGATTTGTCCCTATTAAGACCAACTTAAAACCTCTGGCAGCTCCCCCTTCACCATCTCCACCTTCCTGTACACCCAAACCACATTGATTCCATCGAATCAAGTTCATCCAGCCTCCTTCCTCCTCCCTTCCCCGGAGACCCATCATTCCACCTCTACATCGCCTATTTCTACCAAATAACAGATATGGGACCTTCGCCCTCATGTCCTTGTGCTACCCTGCATGTCCCAACAGTCGAGAGCCCATCTAAGACGGATCGAATTCAACCTAGCAATCCCAGGTGGCAAGATGAATCAAGCATCTCCAGGCCTTTTCCAGTGAGGTCTGGACTTTCTGTGGCATCTGGGAGCTACAGAGGAGCCTTAGCTCCATTTTGCGACCCTTGGGAGCTCTCTAAGTGGCCGGAGGTGGGAGATACGTGCAATCAAAGGAGATCCGACTGCAATTCTTCCCATGTTCTTCCAGTTAGATCCTCCATCACTGAATGAAGAACACACAACATATTTAATTAGGTTTGTATGATCGTGAGCCACCCCAGCTGTTGGATCATCTTTAGATCATGCCTCAAACATTCATCAACAAAATGGCATATTCTAATCCCCACTGTTGATTGCACATAAGTGAAGCGTCTTGAATCGTTGGATGGTGTCCCTTTAGGGGTAAATTACATGAAACACCTTTGTACCTTTTTGTATTTTAAAATAGTCATGTAAATAATTATCTAAGTGTAATATTTTTAGGTTATTTTTGCTAGTAGGGCCTTGGGCTTTCTGTTATTTGTATTTTGGTCCTCGTGCCTCACATGTTGTACCACATGAGGTGTTGTGATACTTATACATCCACCCTTATAGTTATGGACGAATTTCTAAATGCAATTATAATATTAATTACAAATTGGTCCACGTAATTATGTCATTTTATTTTCTTTTCTTTTGTATATTATAAATATGTTTATTTCTTCAAAAAAATGTAGGAAAATTAATTTAAATGCCTAATATTATGTTTGTACTCACATAATTTTTATTTGACATTTTAGATAATTTGCCTATTTACTAAAAATACGAAAAGAAGCTTTTATGCCCTATGTAAATATTAAAACCCATAGAAATTAGAAAATCCCAAAATGTTAAAATATATATTATATTATATAGTACCACATATTCATAAACCACAAAAAAACACAAAATGTAAAATTCAAAAATCACAAAACCCTAAAAAACTTCTAAGAATTAGGAAAAATTAAAGAAAACCCCAAAATTATGTCTTTACATTTATTTTTTCCATATAATATATAATATATATTAAAATAGTTTTAGTCAGTTTTAAACGTATTTAAATTTATTAAACCTAATACAATTGTTCACTTTTTTACTATATTTATAACTTTAAAATACTTAAATTTAGTAAAATCTAATAAAAATAACCAAAAATAGAGAAAAAAAATAAAAATAGTAAAAATATTTTGTTTTCAAGTATTTTAATATAAAAACCTATATAACTATAAGCCTTACATAGTACTTATGTTATCTATAATAAATATTATTATATATTTTATTTTAAGAAATAAAAAAGAATTTAAATTTTGAAAAAAATAAATGAAAAATAAATAAAAATATAAAATAGTTAAAAACTCATAATAATTAAATATAATAAAAAACCCACAAAGTTAAAAACAAAAAGACAAAAAGAAATTAAATAAGAAAATAATATTGATTATCAATAATTATCATTAATTTCTTATTTTATCGTGTTTTCTTCATGTGTTTGACACTCCACCATACTTGCCCCATACACATTTATTGTGGAGTTATAATAAATTTTAACTCACATTTTATCTTGATTGCTTATCTATATTGTAGGTTGATTGTTGTTGGTTGCCTAGATTTGATACCTAGTGTGGTACATCAATCGATACGACAATGATGGGTCCCATTTGTCGAATAACGTAGATCCTCGAAGACAGGACTTTCTGCTATTCAGATCTCGGGTTTTTGGTCTAACAAAGGATACCGTCGTCGGGGAGCAACAAAGTATAGATTGATTATTTCTCTTGCTTAATTTCTTATCCTTTTATTCAATCTTTCTTTCTTTTTGTTTATATTTGTATAGAACTTTTCTGATCATTTTCTCATTTCTCTTTACTGTGAGGGCCTGCCAATCAAGGGAGGATTTCTTAGGAGATCTGAGGCAAGTGGGGAATGTGAAGGTCGACTTTTCTGAGCAAGCCGACAAGAGATAGCAGCGTACGGGGACTAGGAGTCGTGAAGAGCGGACGTAGTGTGTTGTAGTTTAGATTTTTGTTTTATGAGAGAGAGCACTTATTTTTGGCCTGTAATAATAATATAAGACTCAAATTTTGGACACTTAAACAATTTTGTGAGGTCCTTTTCATATGGTGTTTGTTCATAAGAGACCTCGCCGACTTTTTGTAGTTTTTATTACTTCTTCTTTTATTCTCATTATTTTTCCTTTTGCTTTCCTTTTTGGTTCTCATGATTTGGATTTTTCGATTTTCTTTTTATTTGTTTTGTGTGATTGAGCCCTTAGATCTAGGGTTTGATTTATCGAGTAATCTAAGATCGAAAGCCCTAATTATATTCATGTATCTATAGTTCTCACGCTTGGAGTTAGATTCAAATCAATCCAGTGCTTCACATAATAAAAATTACTATCTTAGTTCGCTTTCACTGTTGCATTGCATGTAGAGTAGATTTTCAATTCATGTCTAGCATTCCACGTGGAGAGAGCTGGGATGCAAGGTGAGCACTTCTGACATAGCATTTATAATTTATTTTGGCCTCGTATTGCTTTTCTGACCCCCCCCCCTCTGATTTTGAGTACTCATGATAATAGGGGAATTGGAAATCTCATTAGGCCATTGCATGAAAAATATAAAAAAAATTGATAATCGAAATAAAATCGGGACTGCCAACTCCACTTGACCTAAAAAACGTAATCGGATTCATTGTATTGGGAATATCAACTCCCACATTGGATGCAGGTACCCTCCAGGCCGAATGAGGCACACACCCATAAGGATTTGAGTCCCAAATCTTGGACTTGTGCTCTAAGAGATTGGGTTGACTTTTGGGTTCTATTATTGCTACAAGCACTGGCCTCCAACCTTTGACGTAGTGGTCTTGTGTTAAAGTAGGTGTGTTCCACTGACTCATACATGAACTACTATAGGAGACTACACTTGTGAGACTGAGTAAATAACTTTTAGAATCACCTATCTCTACAATTTAAAAGAAAACGATTGCACTTTCACGGTCATCATTGTGTTGAGTAGGTGAATTGGGTGTTGCTTTGTGTTTGATTCTGATTTGAATTCCATTGCATTTACCTTTCTTTGAGTTTTAACAGTCTTCAAGTCATTTTACGTTATTCTTTCTTTTTGTCATTTCATGTATTGTGATAATGGGTCACTTTCCACTTCAGTTAAATCTCGTGACTTCTTTTCACTCATATCGCCCTCGTGTCCTTGGTCTGGTTCATGATGACTTTCTTCTTGAACCACAATTTTGTCTCTCCTAGTACGAGATCAAACCCCATATGGTTGATGCCCTGTCTGATATTTTGTTCCATTTCTCATCCTTTTCGTGCCCACTCGTATCACATTCTCTTTCTTCAGGACAAGCTATGTTGCTAGTTGTGGCCCATGATTGGGATACTGCATATATTGAACCAGGCGATTATCAAACTGGAATGAGAGTGTGATTTTCGGGACATATAGTACGAGATTGGTATGATGAGCTTCTTGATGAATTAGTGAATGAGCATCGGTCATGAGAAATCATCGATGTAATAATTATGAGTATGGATGGGGATACAACCTTGGAGAGCTTCTGATTTACACACCCATTCTGCTACCATTGTTTCAGCCGTCTATGAGCCGATCCATTTCATGTGCCATGATCTTCTGATCCCACTACCTTAAGCCAGTTCTTAGTTCTTGATTAATATCTAGATCCATTCCAGCAAGGGCTATGTAAGGGTGACGGTTTGGATTCTCTGATTGTAATGTACCTTCATATAAGCCATGCGTCCTCCCGATTAATGATATTGATGGATTTTATGAGGACTTGATACATGATGGCATTGCCCCAAATTTTGCCTATGAGTTTACATTACTCTTTGAGGGTTATCCACATGAGGACACAACACCTTCTATTAGACTCTACAGCCAAAACTCGTCATAAGTTAATTAAGGACAATGAACTCATATTTTGATATTTTGCTAATCCCAACACTTTATTATTCTGGAAATTAAAAAAGTTTTAATAAGATAGTATGACATAATGAATATTCAATTCGTGCATAATCATCAAAAGTTACTAAGCACGTTTATTTTATTTGATGAATATAAAAAAGACCATTGTATCTCCTAAACTCAAGGACTGGCACGTCCATACTCCAAGTCATTTACATATATACCTAGCGGATTATCGTCTAGAAAATAAAATGAAAACAACAACAACAACCTTATTATGTCCATCACCAACTGGTCATTTATTATTAATGGAGACCAGAAAGGGTCATTTATCAACGTGTAATCAAGGTCTGAACTCATCTCGATCATCCGATAAGCAAGCATTTGTTCTGAAAACGCAAATTGCCCTAACATCACTTAAAAATTCTCCTAATCTATATCTATATCTGTCACCATTATCCCAGTACATAGTACCAACTCATAATATATTAATATACTAATCCAAATTTTTTACAGATGTGTCTGTTAGAAAAAAATACGTGTATATTAATGTCGTAATGTTAAAGTCCCAACCCCCCTTGATGTTGCTCCATGCTTGGGCATAATATAGCATATTCTCATTTACCATGTGTGCCATGAATAACAACCTCATCTTAGTTATAATAATAGATCAACTTACACTCATGTATAATATAGATATCATGCACAATCGTCGTGACTAAATACATGTTGATTTAGATGACCGGATACTCATTCATGGGCGGCTTCAGTTGCTACATCCAGCAAATATATAACTTATATTACTAGATCCATACAAGGAAGGACATCTGATCGAGTTTATGTGACATTCATATAATACACGAAAAACTAATATACTTCAACGTAATCAGGAAGAGATGACGAGAATACCAACTAGAGGTGATCTGGGGTTAGATCAAAGTTGAACAATCATCCCCAAAATCAACAATCACCTAATCGTGAGATACACGAATATAAAAGGGAGAAGATAGAGAATCCGTTATTTGTGTGTGCGCCTTTGATATGCACGCTCGACCTATAGATCATGAATCCGATTGGAGGACTACCTTCTCCTTGTCACGGTGCCCCTCTTCCTCTCATTGGTGTGAATCTGCGGAGCTTCTAAGGCTCCTAATGATGATGGTGGTACGGTTCTTCCTTTGTCTCTCTAGAGAAGGAGAGGAAAGGAAATGAGAGAATGACAGAGAGGGGGAAAGGAGATGAAGGCTTATGAGAGGTAACTTGAGGATGGGGAGAAAGAATGAGGGTTTTATGGAGAAGGACATGTTATCCCCAACGTCAACTCATCTATCTCTCCCAATTTTTTGGATGGAAAATCCTTAATCCTATAACTCTCTTTTAACCCAAAATTAACATCATATTTTCACTAAATTTCATAAAATCTCACGTTTGAACTAGGAATCGCATGTTCTTGAACTCATTGGAAAGCCTGCGGCATGCCAGTTCTTTTGAGTGTGATATTGAATACGCTATGGGACTGTTAGGGAAAGCCAATTTTTGGGATGTTACAGGACGAAACAATTATCGAATTCATTTAGAGATTTTGGTCCTTACTTAAAAATATTTTTTTGGATTTATTTTCCTCTCTTTCTAAGGATTGTTTCAATGAGAGTGATATCTGCCATCTTAACAATGCTCTAGTAGCCTTAATTTTCAGAAAGGGTGACCCTCTACATATTGAAAACTATCACTCGATTAGCCTTATCAATCTTCATATTCGAATAATTTTAAAAGTCCTTTAATCATTGTGACTCCCATTTTCTCTGATTACATTCCTCCTTCACAACTAGCTTTCCTCAAAAATTGTTCAGCGGCAGATACTTTAAAGGTAGCTGTAGTATCTTACATGATTGGTCTAGAATGAAATACATAGTTATTATCCTCAAGATTGACTTACGTAAGGCCTTTGATACACTTCGTTGGCCATTTATTTTGGGTGTTCTAAGAGTGGCAAACTATCCTAAGCTTTTTATTACCTGGATCTCGGCTTTTTAGAAGCTATGGGGATTTCATTCAAAGTTAATGGTTCCTCACTGGGATGTCTTAAACCTGAGAGGGGTGTTCACCAATGCAGTCCTCTCTCACCACTTTTATTCATTCATTCACTAATTGCACGTGATGTTATGCTAATCAAGTTATTGTATGTTGGAAAAATGATTGGATTCCAAAGAGAGGGGATGGATTCATTCATTACAAAGGCTTTTCGGGATGACAACTAGCGACGGTTCCATAACGACCGTTCCTTTTGAAAGTTTTTGGGGGCAGTCAAACGACAACCATCGCCAATACCCACATCCTGTGAGATAGTCTATGGGGCGTCATATCCTATTATAATGACGGAATCAGGATGGTCGTTAATGATCGTTCCCTCTGCCATGACCTAGTCACTACTCGATTTTACCCTCCGAAGGGGCCTTTGGGGTGGTTCGGACCGTCCTTCATGACCTTTTGTTGATGTCGCGACTGACCTTGGGGCATGGGTGGTGGGCCAAAGGAGACAATCGTTAATGACCGTCCCCTCTGCTCTCACTTAGTCCCTACTCGATTTTACCCTTCTGAGGGGCCTTTGGGGACAAATCGGACCACCCCCTATGGTCTTCTATTGGCGTCATGACTGACCTTCGGGCATGGGTGGTGGTCCAAGGGGACGATCGTTAATGATTGTCCCCACTGCCCTCACCCAGTCACTGCTCGATTTTACACTTTTGAGGGGACTTTGGGGACAGTTCAGACCGTCCCCTATGTCTTATGTTGGCGTCATGATCGACCTTGGGGCATGGGTGGTGGGCCAAAGGGGACCGTTGTTAATGACCGTCTCCTCTGCCCTCACTCAGTCACTGCTCGATTTTACCCTCCTGAGGGATCTTTGAGACGGTTCAGACCGTCCCCTACGGTCTTCTATTGGCATCGCGACCGACCTTGGGGCATGGGTGGTGGGCCAAAGGGGAAGGTCATTAATGACCGTCCCTTCTGCCCCATCGTGGCCGTCCTCATTGGTGCAATGCATATATTATCACTTAGACGCAACCATCGGGGATGGTCAAAATGACCGTTCTCAATGGTCAGATCGAAAAAACCCTCTCGACCTCGTCACTTTTCCATTTCATCCCAAACCCTCGTCTTCAACCTACCGCCCCCCCTGTCGCATGACGTCCTCGTAGAATGCTCAGATATTACCTTTTTATAGGATATCTCAAAGAGAAATGCTCAAAATCGAAAAAAGGTTTCAAGTCTACCCATAAAATGGGAAGAAGGAATACAAATCAACTCAATGATGACTTTGTAAGTAAACTACTATATGTATTATGTTTAAATTTCATCCATTGTTATATCTTAAAAGCATATCTTAATTTCTAAATATCTATTTCATATTAGGAAGTAGAGAACAATCGTGTGCCCTGCCGGACGGAAATCTTTGAGAGGTCTAAGAGTCACGATGTGGGCGAAGAAGTTCATTGGGTAGATCCTGCCCATGGTCCAATTCATGTAAGCCATTAATAGTAATTTTACATCTGTTTTAACAATTTAAATGGATTTTGAACTTACTTTCATAAAATTTTAGGAGGACATGATCAGACTCACGACCATTAGCTTTCTAGACAGTATTGGTACGAGTCAGATACCTCTTACTCTTGATGCGGCCTTCCTCCCCCGACCGATCCGAGAGCAACAAGGATGAGTCCGTTGTGGTGGTTGTGGTGCCATCCTACGAAATTGGTATGGAGTAGGGAGTAACTCGTCATCTTCCTCTCATAAGACACAAAGGGAGAGGGAATAAGAGAGTCAGGTATCTAGCATGAATGTTGAGATTCAGGATTTACGACAACAAATGGCAATTTTTAATGCATTCATGCATGCACATCAAGTTGCAGCGTCGACTAGCCACCCAACACAAGTGGGTAATCTAGTTGCGAGGCTAGGCGACGATGATGAAGGAGAAGAAGAAGAAGATGATGATGATGATGACAACGACGACGATGACAATGTGGATGAGGACGACACTTAGGATTACTTTATGTGTTTTCTTTAGTTGATCGGATATATAGTTTAGTATATTGTATAATTAATTTGAAAAATTACTTTGCAAAATAGCTTACTTTATTTAAATAGTTTGCATAGTTTATGTTATAGTAGTTTTATTGAATTTCTTAGCGTAGTCGTCATTTCAAACATTCTTAAAAATTTGAATGTGAAATGAATGTTATTTAATCTTGATCTTATTCTTTATAATGAAGAGAAAATATTATTACATATACTCAATGTTTAATGTAACTCCTTGCAGGGTAAAATGAAGAGAATATCAATAGCATTGATAATTTTTTTTGGTAGTAGAGCATCAAAGGGAACGGTCGCGACCGTCCCTTCCTGACTGTCCCCTTTAGTATTCGTATGAGACGGTCATGACCTTCCCTTGTTCTCTAAATTTTAAGGGTTCGTCACGAAGCGGACCGTCCCCTCCGCTTTTAACATTAGGAGATGGTTACGACCGCCCCCTCTAAGTTACCTTTAAGGGACGGGCACGACCGTCCCCTCTAAGTGACTTTAAGGGATGGCCACGACCATCCCCTATGTCTGATTATAGGGGACGTTGTTAAACACCATTCCTTATAGCAAATGGGACGCAAGTTATGGAGACGGTCTTTTGACCGTCCCCTTTGATTAAAGGGGGCGGTCACGTCAAAGGAGGCGGATAATGACAGTCGCATATTTATTTCGTGTAGTGATTGATCACTAATATTCACATATGATCTTCTTATTTTACTAAAATATAATGAAGATCAACTTGAAGAATTTATCTCCATCCTTAGAATCTTTAGTCATCTATCTGGATTAGATATAAATGAATCCAAATCAGAATTTTTCTTCCTAAATTTACCCGACTCTGAGATTACAAAGACTAAAAATATCATTTTTTTTGGCAAAGGGCTCCTTCCCGCTCTCTTATCCAAGCTTTTACTTATCTGCATCACACCTGACAAGGATGGAGTGAGAGCCTATCATAGCCATATTCACCGCAACGCTTCAAGGTTGGAAAGTCAAATTACTTTTGCTACCTATGAGAGTGCTTCAGCTAAACTCGTCCCTCACTCCATTGATCACCCATGTTATGTATGGTTTACAGATCTCCGTGGGAATTCTTGATAGAATCGACAAGATTCGTTGTAAATTCTTGCGGTCTGGCAACTCTCAAGAACTTCTCGCGAAGGTGGCTTGGGAAAAGTTGATGGGCACAAATCAAATTAATGATGGATGGGGCAATAATTAATCTTATGTTGTTTAGTAACTCCCTGCTCCCAAACCTGCTATAAATATTATCGATCACGAAAGGCATTGGATCTCAAATTTGTTGAGTGTTGTGTCCGCCGCCGATGGACTTATCGCTTTATTGTCGAGAAGGTTAGGTTCTAAATCATAGGTTTGGGAGGCTCACGTTAAGGGATCCTTTCATCTCCAACCTTTATTATATAAACAAGTTAGAGCAGGCCATCATTCCTCCCTTTGCTCAGATCCCTTATTTGGTGGCAAATCTTTGAGTTTGACTTTTTCGAATATCTATAAATCCATTCATACCAAGAAAGTCCATGTATCCCTGGGATTAAGAACCTGGGATGCATGTGCGGGCCGGGTCCCTTAATCTCCGTTCTGTCTACAACTAACTTCTCCCTTCCAGTGAATAGAGCCTTGCTGGTTTATGTTGCATTTGGTTTTGGTTCGATTAATAGATTAATGATTTTTGAATCAAGCTTGGGTCGGACAATTTTTGAACCTGATTAATAGATGAGCCAGACCCATCCCTAACTCTCAGGTTGGGCCTATTACGAGCCTCTATCCGGGCTGCTCATCCGGTTTTGGTTTCGGGTCCATATTAGCCCGAGACCGGTCTGAATTTGAAAATGGACCAAATTTAAGGACCAAGCCTGCCCATCTAATGCTCGGGCTCGAGCTTGGGTCGGACTTTATCGGACCGGGCCTACTCAATGCTCAACTCTACTTGTATCGGTCCTCATTCCCATCTATTAACAATGAGCACATGTATCGGTCGATACATCTAAAGGCTAGCCGGTATATGCCATCATGCAATAGCTAAGGAACAATCGCATACATCGAACTCGAAATTAAACTTTGGCAATCAAAATCACAAGCATCTCGACCGAACAACAAGGAAGGGATATCATGTATATCCACGTATATGTTTATCACTGGCGAAATAAGAATCAAGAAAATGCATAGATTTTAAGCTATATATATATACAACATATAAAAGGCTTCATCTGACTCCGACCTCAAGACCTAAAACAAATCATCGAATTAATAACATTCAGATCTTCCTATCAGAACAAGCATAAACACAGCTATAAACAATCAACAAGGGAACCTCCAGTTGACGGACAGATGAGGTCCTGGAACAGTAGCCTTCCTTAATTTGACGATCGGAACTTTGAATCTGAAAGACTTGTAAGCGATCTCTGTGTGCGTGTGTGTATAGAGCGAGATGAGGGAGCTCAGAATACTAACAACCGGAATTCGGAAACGAATACAGAAATCGAGGAGGCATCATAAGCCCAACTGCTACTGGTGGATTGGAAGCCCCCGCATACAACAAGTACGTACATCAAAGCAAGCAGTCACGTGATGTTACTACAGTGTTATTCCATATATATTATAATTTTCTGTTGACCAACATGGGGATGTAGCTCAAATGGTAGAGCGCTCGCTTTGCATGCTAGAGGCACGGGGTTCGATCCCCCGCATCTCCACGTCCTTATTTTCCTGTTTCCCCATTTCTATAAATACGAGCAACGCCTCTCCCATCTTAGGGGGAGCATTTTGAACTGAATTTACAAATATATCCTTGTAATCCTTTTGTAGTTACTCGATAACTCCGATACTCTTCGAGGTTACATCACGGCTCCTTCAATATCATTCCTGTTACATAACCATTAACCAGTCACGGACGGATATTTATTGTAGTGATCGTGTTAAGAAGGCACATCATTATGGCCCATTTACAAACTCAACTGACATTAAACATTCAGTACCTATATCAATATATTCTCTTCATGATAAAGAGAAAGATCAAGAACGAAATAACCATTCATTCCACATATGAAGTTACAAGAAATGTTTGAAATGAGTAAGCTAAGAGACTCAAATAAATGTACTTTGTCATAAATTGTTCAAACCATTTAAACAACAAACTAACCTACTCTTCGAGCAATCGTCCAAACTAATTATAAATATACTAAACTATTCTAATAATTATTCACTAAAAGAAAAACATCTAAACTACTCCTGCTCGTTGTCCTCATCATCATCATCGTCATCATCGCGTTGTCGTTGTCATCATCATCATCATCATCATCATCATCATCATCATCATCATCATCATCATCATCATCATCATCATCATCTTCTTCTTCTTCTTCTTCTTCTTCTTCTTCTTCTTCTTCTTCCCCCTCCTCCTCCTTCATCATCGTCACCCAATCTTGCGACTTGATTACCGCTTGTGTCGGTTGGCTAGTCGATGCTGCAATTTGTTCTGCCAGCTAGGATGATTGATCACGTGAGCTTGCTAAAAGAATCAATACCATCAATTTCCATCACATTTTGTAGAAACCCTATAGGCGCATCTTGTAACAAGAGATGGGGGTTGGGTATGCAATAACAATAATATCAACAACAATTGCAGATGGAAAATCAGAAGGCATAAAAATATCATAAAGATATGCAAACCATAAATATACACATCGGTGTTTACTTCTAAACCAAGAAAATAAAAATCACAACTCAGACCTTTCCATTCCAGGAGTTCTCCTCTCCCTTAGTGATGCTTGCTTCCACTATTCATGCTACTTTAAATGAAGATAGAATATCCTCATGTATAACTTATACATCTCTTTGAGCACAACCTCATGTACAAGTTGTACCTCTTCTTGGAAAAATCCCAAAGGAGATCATTTCTCTTAGAAAAAGGAACCCACAACATATGTACTTATATCCAACAAGCTAACAAAAAAAGGAAACTTCATTATTAGTGATGAAAGAGAGCTTGAGATCTTGAGAAAGGAACCCACAACATAAAGTGATGAATGAGAGCTTGAGAGCACGGAAGTACTGTTGAGCAGTCAAGAACTTGAAGACTTGAGTAAATACACATAACACTTAATTGAGTAGATATGAGATCTTAGCATGAGTGGAGTGAAATGGGACTTGGGAGTTCTATTATAGATCAAAAGAGTACTCTGTGACCGTTTCAAGTAGGCGAGAAAGGGTAGGTAATAGGTTACTAATGACTAGTATCGATATGTGCATTCCAAAATAGAATATGTGTCTAAAATAAAGATCAGTCAGTTGGGGTGTGTGTGTGTATAATTGGATATATTAATAACTTTTAAAATTAAAAGCTTCCATCTTGAACATAAAACAAAACAAATATTTTTTTCACCATCACATATCTGCACTTTACACTCCTCAACGAGAGAAAGAAGGGGTTACATAGAAATTGATGGGAGACGGGCAACAAGCTGCGCCGCCAAGATTAACATTCCAAAATTAGACTATTACGACAATTAAAGTTGGTTAGAATTCTTGGTTAGTCAACTAGAAAATCCCAGGTAGTAAGCATATTTATGGAGTCGATATTAGTTGACTAGGATTTTGAGTTGGTCGATTGAAGGATAATTTAGTCGAGTGGGAACAAAGTATGGTTGACCATCAAATAAAATCCAGTAAGTGGTATTCGAGTAATCAAGAATAGTCCACAGTAAAAACTCACTAGTAGACTGAAGGCAGAATTAGTCGGCTAGAAAAGTGATTAGTCGACTAATGTGA
Source organism: Ottelia alismoides (assembly GCA_037367405.1). Classification (NCBI taxonomy): domain Eukaryota; kingdom Viridiplantae; phylum Streptophyta; class Magnoliopsida; order Alismatales; family Hydrocharitaceae; genus Ottelia; species Ottelia alismoides. The sequence goes on from JAZKJV010010228.1 coordinate 412,776, forward strand.
TTTTTGGCTTATTTGTTCTTGTGCATTAACAATATATAAAACATGAACACTTACTTTTCAATAAAAAATAAAAATAATATAAATAGACTGATTTGGTGATCCCATTTTAATCGCACTAGCTGTTCTGCACCCATTCTTAATCTTGTACGACTTTATATCTGCTTTGGACTTCAAGTCTTGAGCTTTCTGGAGAATGAACTTTGACCTTTTGTATTCTTTGTTGGTTTCTAAGAATTCCTCTTGAATCTTGCTTTCTTTCTTTTTCATTCACATTTCACTCTTGCATAAACAAATATACAAACTAATTATTTCTCATTATCAAATTCAAAGTCACTAATCAGGTTCACTAATTGTTACTATTATATAAATGACATCAATATTATGGCATAGATTCTATAGTCTTGAATTGTACACATGTGATATATCTCTTTTAAAATGGTTTATCGTGTTGCGGTTTCTTTTAGTCTTTGGTTTCACATTACAGTTTTTTTCTTTTTTTACGACAAAAGATTCATTTGGACAACATTTGATTTATATCTCAATGTTTAATATTATATGATTATATTTTTCTTTGGGATTATGCTATTATATGCAAGGATATATAATTAGGGACTAGCTAGAAATTTCGACTTTAGGGAGCAAAATATTTATGTATTATTTGCCTAGGGCTAACTATTGATGTATTATTTGACTTAGTTGTTTGTATTTATTAAATTTCATTAGTTTCATAATCTAGGCAATTAACCAGAACATACCTAGAAAATTCTTCATTTTATAGAAATACGTTTCCATTAGTGGGATGCCAAGTAATATTATAAAACTTAACATTTCTAACTAGGTAATATTATACTATATACTGTGGGGGATACAAATGTGTGTGTATGTGTCCTTATCCTATTTCTTTTTGAATCATTTTTATAAATATTTTGGCATTTATATCTATATCTATTTTAAAATAGGTATGAGTATAGTTGTTAATTTAATACGCATGTTGTGATGATCATCCCCCTAGGACCCAGGTACTCAGCAAACCGATTTCCACACACATACATTCCACATTCGAATCACATGATATACATATAAGCAGAATAAAGTAGCACAAAAAGCTGGAATTGAAATTTTCTTTCCATCTATATCATGCCCAACATTCACGATTTACAATCCATGCCTACAAAAATAGAATACATGTATGCATAAAAAATGATGTGTCCATATAAACATTGTACATGACATGTCTCTCAAAACTACAAGTAATGTAAAGCAGGAAAGGCTACAAGTAAACACATGCTACAAGCATTGTACCACAAAAGTGTAGCTGCACCTAAAATAAGTAGCTCCAAGTAAACACCAACTACGCACTGCTGCGGCTGCTTCTGAAAGCCTACGGATCCAACACATGGTGATAAATATCCATTTGATCATCTTTATTCTTTCATTTTGGCATTTTAACCCAAGCAAAATGCATGTAAATAACATTATTTTACATAAATTAATATCTATTATTTACTATGTAAATGCCTTATAAAATATTGTATTTAAATCTAAAATAAAAGAATAAAGAAGAAAATGGAAAATGAAATACCAAAGGTATTGAATGATCCTAAACCCCAAGACCAAGGCATCGTGATGACTGGATCGACAAGGAACAAAGTAATGGGAGACAAGGGTTAAAAAATATAATAAAATCCTATTTATTTATTCACCAATAAGTATAATTTGGGACCTGTTTCATTTTTTATTAGTTATACATCAAATCAATAAGTTTTGCATATGAAATTGTAGATAAAAATATATAGAAAAATAAAAAATTTATTTCACACAAAAATAAATGCATATTATGCTTTCTACACTTAGATTAAAAATCCAAAATCCAAAATTTCCAGGCATGTATCTCCTTCATATGATCTCAAAATTCACCAAAATCATATTTATTTATATATAACTTTTTATTAACTATTTAATGAAGGTGATTTCATTTAAACTGGAGTTAAGATGCAAGAGTTAGGTTCTAGACCCCTATTGTACAATATATCTAAATAAAATATTCATTTTATTTGTTCTTTATATCTTGTATATTTTTATAATTTTGTAAATACTATCTATAGTATATATACAAACTTAAAATAAAATCCTAAAAATAAAATAAAATAATATACTAAAATACATAGGTGAATTACCTACACAAATAACTATATAATAAATACATATATTTATTAAGTGACTTCAAAAAATACAATGAAAATATATTTAATTATATTTAAATAAGTTATATATATAATAAGTATATACAAAATAAAATTCAAAATATATAACAAAAATAAAATATATATTATATAGGTAAATACATGTAAAAAATAAAATACAATAAATAAACTCAAAAAAATAAGTAAAATTCGGATTAAACTACTACATAAAATAATAAATATTTTTTATATTTTAAAAAAAACTAATAAAATCATTTACTATTTTAAATAAAATAATAAAGATTAAATTTAGTATTTTATCTTCTAACGGTCCAACTGGACCAATGGGGGACGTCCCCTTGTTGACTTGGGATCAACTCTCTGACCTAGGGCCGTAAGTCTGTCCGCGGTGACTTTTGACCTTGTTTCTCCCATTTTTGGAGACCATACCTTGCACCAAATTGGATCGATGTCGTCTGCATTATTGTTCCTTGATCCTTGCACATACATGCCAACATGATTTTCTTGGTCAATGAACCACTGCATCGAGCACTATCTTCAATCAAAGATAGCACCCTATTTAGCATCGCTTCCACCTCCCATTCCAGTTTGATCCCTATCCTGCCAACAAATACCTAATTCTCTTGCATCAAGTGAACCTTGGTAACAACATGAGTTCCTAGGAGGATTCAACTCATGTGTGCTGCATCAAATCGAGGTCGATCCAACTCAACCACCTCCTCCACCGTGAGCTTTCTCCAGGTCGATCCATGTCAGGCGAAGCTTCATCATTTCTCGTTCTATTCTTTCCTGGGTTAGTAGTAGTATAACTTTGCATTTGTTTCTTTGATTCAAGCTCTGAATCCGTAGAAAACACAGAAAGATAGTACGTCGAGGCTCGGAGCTCTGCCCATCGATTCTCATTGAACGTCATCGTACTTCCCCCAATAACCTCCATCTCCTTCACCTTTATGATCCACTCACCCCCATCCAATATGATCGAGCCGAGATCAGGAGACCAACGTCTCCACTCCGCCACCTCACTGAAGACGTCTGCCTCGACACACCTCGCCTCATTTCACCCTAAAATAAATCCCCAACCCTTCGTTTTTGTATCCCACAATATAATCGTGCAGTATTTGAGGTTCCATCACCTCCTTCGAAGCATTTTTGAACCCGAGAAGAAGCTCCAGGAACGTTGACTCTCTAGGGCTCTCCTTCGACGAGCCCTAAACTCCATAGAGTCTTCTAGCTAATGCGAACTTACTCCAAGAATGTTTTGCACCTCTCAACCTCTCGCCAGGTGGTCAGTGATACCCGCTGGAGCTGATCAAAGCTCAACAAGGCTGAGTTCTTCTATGGTTCTTCCAGATACCTCCTATATCGTTCGATTCACAGGGTGCTCCAGATCTGCAAGCAGCAGTTTGATCATCTCCAGATCCAATCGTCAGATGAAGATCAAATTTTGATTTGGGACACTAATCGACGAAGGGTATCTGTCGTTCTATGCACCACACATGTTTATGTGGATTATCCTCTGTTGTCAGATCGAGCACGTTTAGGGCAATTTTGTCTGAACCCTCGCATATTTTTTTATTTTTATTTTAGTGTAAAATCTTTCATATGTAGTTCATCAAGTTTTGTAATATTTATGGTTTGAACCCCATGTTTCCTTGTAATTGCAATTAGGTCTGATCCAGGTCACCTCACGTGCATTTGCATGTGAGGCACCTGGATACTCACCCCCTCCAGGTTATGTATTTTATTTTAGTCCATCAATTTGCCTATTGCATGTATTATTTTGAGTGGAAGATGCATCTAAACACCCAGACTTGTACTTAATTGCAAAAATACCCCTCTAGGTATATATTATTGGATTTTAGTTGGAAGTTTTGTGGGTTTGCTCCCCATACTTCTCTGCTCTGTTAGAGAATATACCCTAAACTTTTATCTTTGCAAAAATACCTATACTAGGTTGCATTTTCTTTTCATTGATTTTTCATTTTTTTAAAATACTCTCGTGCTCTAAAAATCTGAAGAAAAATAGGATAAATGCCTTGAATATCATTCCACCATATATATTTGTATTAAGGTAATTTATACTATAATTCTATTTTCTAAAAATAAAAAACATAGTCATTTTATATTATTTAACTTTTAAAAAATCCAAAAAGAATATAAAAATGGTTTGAAAAATTCCAAAAAACGATACTTGTTGTCCTTTATCTGTTTCTCATATGTCCAAAATTCCTAAAAATTATAAAAAGGAAAGCTTAAAAATTGAAAAACACTAAAAACCTCATAAAAATCATTAAACATTATTTAAAATTCCAAAAACTTATTTTTTTTCTAGAATTTTCTATTTCCTACTTATTTAATTTAAAATTAGTTTTGGAAATTTCAGAACTATATTTATATTTTTGAAATCTAAAAGTAGCTCTTTTATTTTAGTTCTCACTATTTTGCACTTTTTAATAATTTAAAAATCATAAAACTCGTAAAATTACTAAAATCACAAAAATAATAAAAATCTTAAAAATACAAAAAAACATATTTCTGTTGATTTTTAGCTTTGTTTATACTTATTATCTATGGTACAATAATTATATATATATACATTTCTACAAATATTTTATTTATTTTTCTTATTTTTGTTATTTGTTTTGAAAATTAAAAGCACAAAAACATTTAAAAATAAAAAAAGAATCAATTAAAAATAAAAAACTACAAACCCAGAAAAATAAAAAATCCTTAAAATTCCCCAAAACTATCATTGTTCTTTTGTGTCTATTTTTGTTGTTTATCCCTCGTTCTCTCTGTGTTCAACACTCTACTTGTACTTGACCACTATACATATTTATTTGTAAGGTTTATAATAATTTTTTATTCATACTTGCTTGCTTTACTTTATATTTACATCGTGTAGGTTGATTGTTGATCTATCTCGACTTTAGTGAGCGGTGGCCTCAGCGATAATTTATCTTCACTTCTTGTGAGGATATTTTTAGACCCTCGCCAAAGCTGGGTTAAACAAATGATGCTGTTGCTGGGGAGCAACGAAGTTTAGCATTTTTGCACATTATTCTCTTTTATTTTCTTCTATTTATTTTTGATTTTTATCTAACTATTCTGACCACTTTATTTGTTGATGTTTCTTACGAGGTATTGATGAATCCCTATTTCGTAATATTTATTATATCATTTTGGCTATTACAACCCTAGCCAATGCATGTTAGTAGCATTATTTTGTACATATTAACATTCATTATTTGTTCCATTTATTGTATATAAAACATTGTTTTTAATGTCAAAATTATATAATAAAGAAAATAAAATAAAACACCAAAGGTATTTTATGACCCTAAACCTCGAGACAAAGTCAAGACTTGATTTGGTCGATAAGGAATAAAGTATGGGGATATAAGGGCTAATAATACCATATTTTTTCCATTCATTAATAACCCACTTTTGGGATCTATTTTATTCTTTATTATTTTATTTATCAAATCAATAAACTTTGTACATAAAAGTTGTAGATAAAAATGTAAAGAAAAATACAAAATTGATTCCATAAAAAAATAATATACGTTGTACATTTTATATTATAAATAAAAAGCCAAAATCCCAATTTCCTGACCCATATCCCCCAAATAAAAACTCAAAATGTATCACAATCACCTTTGATTGTTTATAACTTTTAATAAGCTATTTATTGAAGGTGGTTTCATATTTTTTGAAGCCAAGGTGTAATAGTTAGGTTTTGGACCCCTATTGTATAATATACTTGTATAAAATATTCATTTTTTATTCTTTATTATTTTTATAATTTTATAATTTTTTATAATTTTATAAATATTATTCTAACACTTGTACATAAGTAAAATAAAAGAGAACAATAAAAAAAGAAAATAAAATAGGTAAGTGAATAGAAATGTATAGGTAAAATTCCCGATACTTATGCCTGTTTATAAATAAAACTGAAATTCATTCTTTTATTTTTTTATATTTTATTTTGTAAATATTATTTATATTTTATGAAAAAATGCAAAAATAAAATAAAACCAAATAAAAATAATCTAAATAAATAATATACATATATTTATTTAAGTATACAAACAACATCATAAAAATAAAATAAAAATACATTTTTGTACAAACAATAAGTTATAAATATATAAAATAATAAAATAAAATAATAAAATCAAATATACAAAATAAAAATGCAAAGCATAGATGAATATACCTATAAATATACTCGTAAAAATTAACTTGTAATAAATAAACTCAAAAAAAATAAAAATCATATAAAATACTACATAAAATAATAAATAGTTTTTATTTTATAATAAAAATTAATAACATCATTTACTACAATTAATTAACTATTTTTGAATAAATGTCTGTTTTGTCTTCTAGTGTCCTACGTGGACCAATGGCAGCCCGAGGTTTGTTGACCTCTAGTCAATTGCCTCCCAAGGCGTTCTGACTCGTCAGAAGCATTATATCCCCGAATTTTAGACTTTTTTCCTGGGCATCTTGCATATCATTTTCATCAAATCTTCACGCCATGATCATCCTCTATCAACTGCCACTCACACCCAAACCGTGGAACCTTGTACATAACTTGTATTTCTTCCAAATCGCCCTGTATTTCTTCCAAATCAACGGCCCATAAGGTCCCCTTACATGTTTATAAATAAAACCCCATCCTTAGTTCTTTGTTTTGGTTCATTTTTGATCCGTACAACCCCCTAATCTCGACCCAGCGCGTCTCCATGTGATAGGTGGATCACCCTTGAGGTGCTGGTGCGGTTGGAGGATGAAGAGAGAATACCCACGTCGGACATCTGGCCGCCCTGCTCCCTTTCCTCACGGGAACGTGTAAGAGATGCTTTTTTATGTTTTCTAGGTAGATTTAGGGTGTATCTTTTTATTCCTCATTTTATCTTGAATTTAATCACTCGTAGTGGCTGTAAAATCTGAGTCGTAGTTCAACGGAGCTCCACTCCAGCAAACTTTTTCACTATGATCCACCAAGTTTTTCGACGTGCAACCACATCCACTTAATTTCCTTACGATTTTGCTTCGCAATGTCCCAATTCATTCAACTTGTTTCCTGCTAGAGCAAGATCCTGTCACTTCATTCCTTCACCTCAGCGGAGCAGCCATCGTCCCCTTCCATTACGCTTCCATTCTGCCTTCTGACGGGATGAGGCATTTTGACCTCATATATAGTTGGTTCCTGTGTAGGTTTGAACGCCAAAGAACGATCTCAGGGGCATTTTTATGCTCGTCGAAAGTACCTGGAGCAGACCAACTTCTCCGACCTCTCAGTAAAGCTCTGGCCATCACCAAACTATTTGGAGTCCTCCAAAATATGGACCACTAGCCCAGGAGCATGTTGTGCCTTTTAGATCACGTCTTGGTGGTCAGAGCCGGTCATAATCGCCAATCGAAGCTCAATCCAAGTTGTGTTCTTCCCTGTTCATCTAAGGGAGTCCACAGTCGTCGGATCAAGCCCCGACTCCAGATGCTCCATCCATCGTCCGATCGCATCATGTTTCCACTGTAGATATCTGATCTAGGATCTAATACCAGCCATTCAAGAGAACCGTCATCGTCTCACCAGTGTTCGCTACGTGGACAAGTGAATATCATCCGACCGTTGGATCATGCAAAGAATGAGGTAATTACATATCTCGCCAACACATTTTTATATTTATTTATTAATCTTATAAATAAAATATGTAGTGTAAATAAATTGGAAATTTTGTAATGAACCCCTGACTTTATTGCAAATTGCAAATGGGTCCACTCCACATCACCTCACCCGCAGTCCTACGTGAGGTGTCGAAACTGCATGTATAATCCTAGCGATTTTTGTATTTATATTTAGTATAATAAAATTTAAAAATGTTGTATATTTCTGAAAAAATTGCAAGTATTTTTGTTTTCGGTGCTTGAACTTTATTTATTAAAAATATCACCCCCGCTCTAAAATTTATGTAAAAATAGAATTAGATGCCAGCTAACATGTATTTTTTGGATTTATTTTTATTCTAGCATCTTAGGAATTTTAGCTATTTATTAGAAATCAAATGAGCATGTTTTTATCCCCGTCTAACATAAAATTTCCAAAAAAAATTAGAAAAACATTTTGAAAAATCTCAAAAAAATATATGTGGTTTATTTTAGCATATTTTGTCTCCAGAACAAAAATCCTAAAAATAAAAAAGGAAACACAAAAAACTCCAAAATCCTTTATAAAAATTAAAAAAAATTCTTATAAACTCCAAAAATATCATTTTATATTTTATATTTTATTTATATTATTATCAATGTATTTAATTAATTTGAAGAATTTTAGAGTTTATTTTCTATTTTTAATCTTCTATTCAATTCAGCCTATTTATTATTTCCCTGATTTGGGATTTTTTGACTTTAAAAATCCATAAAATAGCAAAAATTTCAAATAAATCACAAAAACATTAAAAAATTATATAAAATCCAAAACCATGTTATTTTGTATTTTTTATTTAGTTTTAATAGTATTTCTAATTACTTTATCCTGTATTTTAGATACCCTTATATATTATTATATTACATACATAAAAAAATTAAAATCAGAAAACATAATAATAATATGATGAAATATAAAAATATTTAAAAATTAAACTCCATAAAAAATACAAAATTTAAAAACACACAAAACAATAAAAATGGACCAGAGAAAAGAACACAATTTTCTACAGTTTGCTCCTTGAGTTCGACCTCCACACTTGCTTACACCTATACACATACATTGTAGAGTTATAATTAGATTTAACTCCACATTATTGTTATTCATTGGTATATTTGTTTCGTGGGTTAATTGTTGATTGATCGGGATTTCGTGAGTGGTCGCCACATCAACTTGATTTCTCACCTTGTGAGATTTTTAGACCCTCACCAGATCCCTATCATCAGGTACTGGATGACAAAGGCGACTTCTTAGGAGGTTGATGCACCCGAGCCAACTAGGAGCAAGCAGGAGAAGGAAGTAAAGAGAGAAGGGGACCGATCAATCACTTTTAGTTTTTTATATTTAGCAAGAGAGTGTTTTATTTTTATTGTTGTAAAATAATTTGTAATAATTTTGGACGTTGGACACTATCATACCTCACGAGGTCCAATTCCCATATATTTGTTCACACGAGGGCCTCGTCATGTTTTTCATGGTTTTCATCACTTTTCTTTTTCTTTGTTTCATGCGTTTTTAGTTTTTCAACTTTCTTTTTATTTGATTTGTGAGATTGAGCCCTAGAGTAGGATTTACTTGATCAATATAATATGTCCAAATCTCTAATTAAAAATTCATGTACCTATAGTTTCATGCTTGGATCTAGTCAAATCTAATTGTTGATTATTTTGATTCAAAAGCACATGCCGTGAGAGATTCTATAGAAGGCTTACATGACCCGTAGTGGCTGGCATCGAGGAATCTCCAGGATTGGACTCTAGGTTTCTTTTCTAGATAGTCAGCTTTTGTTCTTCATGATAATAACAATTCCTTTTTCTAGGGCACCTTCATCAACTTGCATTGCATATAGTATAGGTTTTGATTCATGTCTAGCATCATGCATGAAGAGATATGGAGGCAAGGTGTGCACCATCTATCTGAGCATATGTCGTTGATATACGCTTGCATTGTTTTTCCGGCTCTTTTCCTTTGATTTTGACTACCTAGGATACTAAAGGAATTGATCCCTAGTTAGGACTCATGCATTTATCAATATATATATCCAAAAAAGTGATAACCAATAAAATTAGTTCTGTTAATATTACTCGACCCTGATATTAAAAATGATAAATCTTATTTCGGGGAGAGTAACCCCCTCCTTGTACACAAGTTGCATATCATACCGAGTGAGATTCGTACACCTAAGGAATAGAGCCCCCATCCTTGGACTTGTGCCTTAAGTGCTTGGGTCGGCTCTTGGGCCCTGTTATTGCTGGAAGCACTTGCCTCAGACATTAGATGAAGCGGTCCCGGTGTTCTAGTAGGCGTGCACCATTAACTGGAACATAACCATTCTAGGTGACTACACTGGTTATATTGTAATTTTTCTTATTTTCTTACCTAACTCTAAGATTTGGATAAAAAAAACCAAACTTTCACAGTCATCATTATGTTGAGTTAATGAATTGCGGGGTTTTATTTATAGTTGTGTTTGTTTGTGTGCATACTCGATCTCTCCGCACATTTGCACCTTTTTCTTGCATTTCTTGACTTGACCATTGTAATCTCCTGATCCCTACCTTTTTGTTTCATAGATGGCTGGATGGAGTTATTTTCATCTAAACTTTGCAGATGATTCTTACTCTCCAATCGGTTCACGTCCATTTTATCAGGGGGGACTTTGCTCCTAACTTTTTTTGTACATATCCATCTCATCCATAGCATCACGCATTGGATTTTGAATTTTACCCTCCACCACCATCATATAGCCCACCATCTCACCCACCCGAGAATGAGATGTTGGAGTCACCTTTTATGGATACTTCTCTTGAGTACATGACCCGAGTAGTGGAGCAAATGAACTAGAGGATAGATGACCTCACTAGCCTAAATAAGATCCACACTATCGCTTCACCTTTTGGATTCATGGATTTACTTGAGGACATCCATGAGAGCTTACAATAACCCAAAATGCAAAAAAATATGAGAAAAATTTTAAAAATACAAAAAGATGCTGGGAAACACTTAACCGATTAGATTTGTGAGGAGAGAGCACCCATGCCAAATCTTATGCCCACACACACATCCATCATAGTTCCCACCTTTCCTCCCAAAGATGACACTGTACAGACTGCTCTTAGTCATTCTTGTGTAGATGTTGATTCTGATCTCTTCCCTTGTATGGAAGAGATAGAAAATCTTAAAAAATGTTAACTCATCTTGAAGTGGAGGCAACTATTCATGATATTATTGAAGCCCACTTCAAAAGACCATGAACCAATTATCTGCATGCCCATCCAAGAAAATAAAGCATCGAAGTAGATCCGAGTGACACCTTCTCGCCAAGGCAACTGCCCATGCCATCGCCCACTGTCCACACATTAGGAAAGGGAACACTTTTACACATCTTGTGAGATGCACCATTTCTGACTATTTTTGTGATCATACGATCCTTTACGGCGGTGATTCGATTAATCTAATACCCTTCTCATTGGTACAATCTCTTCATCTAAAGCCACTTAAGAAAATCAGGATGATTTGTAAGTTTGTTGATGGATCAATAAAGAGGCCGAGGGGTATTCTAGAAAACTACATCATTCAGATTAATGGTATGAGCTTCACAGTTGATTTTATTGTATTTCCTAAGGAGACATTGTTGAATGGAGTTTTTCATGGGTCTAAAGTACGTCTCACACAAGGCAGAGACGCAGTCATTGTGGCGACTTTCAAGAAACCCCAATTCAAACAACAATTAACCCACAATTCAGAATCAAACATTGAAAAGCAATATATGGAGTTAAAATTTATTATATCTCTACAAAAGATGTGTATAGTTCAAGTAGTGTAGAGTGTCGAACACAGGATGCAAGCATGTAGATCGGGGCAAAGAATGCTAAAAAATGAATGTGATGTGTTTGTGTATATGTGCTATTTTTGTAGGTTTTAATTTTATATTCTTATTTATTTTTTATTTTTTATTTTCTATTTTGATTTTGAAATTTTTTATTTTGTATTTCTTTTTATATTTTATATTTTTATATTTTATTTTGCTTTGGATATAAAACTATATGGAATATATATATACAAGGTAAGAAAGAGAGATAATAGTTGGTAAAAATATTCAAAATATAGAAAATTAAATCTTTTTGTGATTTTTATATTTTTCTAATGTTTTTTGTGATTTTTTTGTATTTTTGCTAATTTTTTGGTATTTGTAAAGTTCAGAATACTCAAAACAAGGAATAAAATAAATACCTGAAATAAAATGAAGATGAAAAATAGAAGTCAGAGTTAACATTTCTGCAAATTAATTTTTATATAAAGATAACAAAATAGAGAAAATTTAGAGACATAAATTATATTTTTAGGATTTTTATGGATTTTTTATATTTTTATAAAGGTTTTAGGAGTTTTACAATTTTTATGAGGTTTCTTTTATATTTTTTTGGTGATTTTTGGTATGAGATGTAAAATACTTAAATAAACACGATATATATTTTTTATAAATTTTCAAAAATGTTTTATAATTTTTATGAATTTTCTAATGTAAACATGGATGAAAATGCAAGTTTTTGATTTTTTATAAATATTAAATGGCTTCAAATATGTAAAATAAAATATGACGTGGAAGAGTATTACACATGAAGCTATGCCTATTTTTTTTGGATTTTTTAGAGATTTATAGATGCATGAAATAAATGGAATCTATAAAGAGAAACTACACTACTAGCAAGGGCATATTTGTAAATATCCAGAAATATCAGGGCCACAATGTAAATTTCACAAAATATATTCAACTAACTATTCAAATCCATGGACTAATCAGAAATAACCGAAATCGTGAGGGCTTCCTTGCAAAAATTCTAAAATCACATGCCTAAACACGTGAGCATAGTAGGAAGTGAATCGCATATACCAAAAACCTGGGGGATTTAATTGCAATAATTCCAAAAAATTATAACTTAAATAAAATATTTCAGCACTGAATCAGAAATAATGAAATCCTAGGGGCCTAGTCGCAAAATGTCCATCACGTGAGGTGCCACGTAAGGTGACGTGGTCGAGGACCAAACTGCAATAATAGAAAGCTTGGGGGGATAAATGCAAATATTACAAAATAAAAATAACTACAAATGAAAGTTTATGTTCTGAACAGTAAATACAAAAATAGGCAAGGGAACAAATGCAAAATACCCACGCCTAAGGTGGATCAGACGACTGATGACGCTCACTTATGCCACGTGTCACAAATTCGACGAACGATATCCCTTCGATGGCGACGACAGTGATTAGATTCGGCTGAAAGATGGACGGTGCTAGGCAGCCAAGATCAGATGACAGCTGCGCGATCTGGGATTCGGCCTTGATCTGATGGCGGAGAGCCCAGGAAGAAGAACAAGGAAGAATTGTTGGCAAGGTGACCTTCCCCGACCTCGATCTCGACCTCAGACGCTTCTTCTAGCTCCAAATTGGTTGGGCTTCATTCCTGCGGGGGTCCACTATGTGCTAAAGGCTCCAGAAATCCTCGACGATGGTCGAGGGGCTCGCGTGAGGCCGTCGTAGCAAAGAAGCTCCAGGAACCTTCACCTCCTCCAAAATGAGCCCCAGGTGCGACTAAAGGTTTAAGACCTGCACAAATAAGGTAAGGGGGTCGCGGGCAAACTACCGCAACCAACCAGTGGGCAAAAAGGGAAGATGGCGACGAAGTTGAGGCTCGTTGGAGCGAACTCCTATGAGGAGCGGATGGGGGTAGTTGATTGGTTTGAAAGCAAAAAGAGATGCTAGAATGGATCATACAACTACGGGGAAGCTACATGTGCAAAAAAATAAGATAGAAAGCAGACCTCAATGGCAAGAAGTCAAGAGGTGGATCTTGACGGCGAGGGTTCATAGGAGGTGTTGAAACGCGCCAACGACCCGTCCAACGCCGCCCTACTCAGCTGGAGGTGGTGCTGTCACCACCACCGGTCTGGAGCACAAGAGAGGAGGAGCAGATCTGATCAAGAGGCGGTTCGAATTCGAAAGATGCTCGGAGGAGGAGTTTTGTGCAATGACCGGGAAGCTCCGAAGATCGATGAAAATCAGACGATGCAGCTATACAACCCAAGAAAAGAGGCTGGCTTGTATCCTCGATTCAAGGAGAGAAAAAGTCAAGAAGGGAGAGGGTCAATTTGATGAAAGACCAAGCCTCGAAAAATCCGAGAAATGGAGAAAAAACCAATGTCTGACACAAATCAGACCTTGGTCAGAGAGTTGACCGAGGTCAACAAACGGATCAATCTGGTTGGCCCACATGGACTAACTAGAAAATTCCTGGCAAAACGATTTGTTAATTAGATTAAAAATAATAAATGATTTTATTTATTTTAGATTATAAAATGGAAAATATTTACTATTTTCTAAAGTATTTTATTTGATTTTTATTTATTTTTTCGAGGTTTAAAATTACAAGTTTCCTTTTAAGGGCTATATATAGGTATATTCATCTATATATTTTAATCTTTTATTTTTATTTTGTATATTTAATTTTATTAATTTTATTTATTATTTTATATATTTATAACTTAATTTCATACACTTACATATATTTTTTATTTTTCTGAAGTAATATGTTTAATTAAATAAATAGATATATAATCTATACAGGTACAAGTATAGGCAATTCCTCTATGTCTATTATACAAGTATTTTATTTTTGAATTTTCTTTATATTTTTATTCATGTTTTGATATACACATATATTATAAATAATATTTACAAAATTATAAAAATACAAATTATAAAAATAATGATTAATAAATAAAACGAATATTTTAATCGTTATAAGTATACAATAGGGGTCCAAAACCTAACTTTCAAACCGTAACTCCAAAAAATATGAAACCACCTTTATTAAATAACTTATTAGAAGTAATACTATTAAAGTGATTTTGATATATTTTGAGTTTTTATTTGAGAGATATGGGTCTAGGATGTTGGGATTTTGGAATCTTATTTAGATCAGAACTTTCTATCTGTACATTATTTTTGTATGAAATCAATTTTGTATTTTTCAATATTTGATTATCTTCAACTTTCATGTTCAAAGTTTCTTTATTTGAAGTATAAAAAATAGAACTAAAAATAAGTCCCAAAATGAATAAGAATGAATTGAATAAAAGGCATTTTTATTGTATTTTCCCCTTATCTCCCCCTACTTTATTCCTTGTTGACCTAGTCATCGAGATGCCTAGGTCTTGGGGTTTCGGATCGTAAAATATGCTCAATATTTTATTCTTTTTCTTTTCTTTTCTTTATTCTATAATTTTGGCTTTTAAAAATCATATTTTGTACACTATTTACACAACTATGCATGGATGATAAACTGCATGAATTAAGCCTATTTACACGCATTTACTAAGTTTTTAAGGCCAAAATGATAGAATAAAGATGATGAAATGAAGATTCATCAGACATCCACCCCTTTGGAGCACTCTCTGATCTTCCTAGGATGACCTTTTATCATATCTTTGAGGGTCGTTATTGATTATGGACCTGGAGAGATTCACTTTCGTTCTGTCGACAAGAGCGTTGTCTTGATGATCGCATCCGTTGTCGACCGGACTGCGTCTACGGAATGTGTACCTGTGTTAGCCGATGTTGAGGAATATGACCTGGATGTTGATATCAGAGACATTTGCTTTATCATGGATGATTCTATGACCTGAGGATTCCTCATTGATGAGGAAGACTCGGAAAGCATAGACCTTAGGATCCCCCTTCCAGTGTATGGCGATGTATTGATGACATCTGTGGCATTTACACCATAGACACCTTAGTGCGGAGGGCATACTTAGGAGAGACTCCACAAGCTGTACTTGACTTTACTCTTTCCACTAACGAGTTCGTACCTTTTTATTTTGAGATTTGTGAGACTTCCCAGCCTGAACCCAACCACACTACTTCCATCGAACAGTTCGTGCCCTTCTTTTTTGGGATTGCAGAAGATCTTCATCAGGTCGATCCTGATCAATTTATGTCATTTGATGATCCTGATATCTACCTACACCTTGTGAGATCCATTCCTCAACGATCACAAAACAAGGTCCGCTTTCTACCTTCTTGATCTTTGTATAGCCACCTCTTTGTATATCTGCTTTCATTTCCTTCCTGCCATCTACCGTTTCGATTATCCACCTCAATCCGTGCGTTTGCCTTGCTTAGGACATACTCTGTCCTAAGTATAGGGGAGGTGGACGAGTCGAGTGTTCTTTCTTCGTCCCGTTTCATCACTTCTGTTGTTGCTTATACTTTGGTCTCTTTTACCGTAAGTATAGGGGGAGTGATGCGTACATTCACCTAATTCATTTTTTTCCTTTTTATCAGTTTTTGATCCTCTCATCTGTCTTCTCTCATGCTAATATTTCGATCTATACTTAGGGATATCTTACCCTAATTATAGGGGGAGGCAGTCTGAGTTGCGATATGTTTATTCCCACCCTCGACCCTCACTGCATGTAGATACATCCTGATATACGTAGGATTTTTCATCCTAAGTATGGGGGGACAGTTGAGTTCTCATTCGTTCATTAATTCATTACTTCATTCTTTATTCTGTCGTTGTATTATAGGCTCTTCTATACTCAATACGAGTTATGTCTTCCCTTTTCTCTCTGATCTATGACATAGCTCTAAGTATAGAGGGGTCGTATACATGTTGTATATACTTTAGCCATAACTCGTACTTTCATATTTTTAATAATATGGCTAAATAATAAAAATTAAAACACAAATTGCAATTATTTGTATATACTGATTAATAAATCAGGTTAAAAATATTTTGTAAATATTTGAAAATGGTTGGAAATATTTTTGAAAAATCTTTTGAAATCTGTTTGGAAAATATTTTTGTAAAATGTTTTCAACCTTTATAAAAATATTTTGTTTGTAAAAATTTATTTTCTTTTTTGAATAATTTTTTTAAAATCTATTTGCAAATGTTTTGAAAAGGTTACAAATATATTTGGATATATATATATACACTATTTGAAAAATATTTACAAAATGATTTTCAAATTTTATAATTGTTTGCAAAATTATGTGTCATATTATTCCATTCAAAAATAAGGTTTCACATTTATGAAAATATTTTCAAATTTTTTTGAAAACTATGAACATCATCAAAGCAAATAAAAATATTTTACAAACTTAGCATGTTAACCTGTAAATAATAACTAAATCCCCATGAATACGTAGTATAGATTCTTTTACCTGATTCTTGAAAATAACAAATATGCATACTAATGTAAATAATTTTAAATAATTATTTTCCATAAATATTTTATTTTTGAAAAATCACTTAAATTTTGTAAAAATAAAAAAACCATAAAAACTTACAAATTGTTTTGCAAAAATTGCATAGAAATTCACAATACTTCTAAAAAATCTATTAAAAAGTTCAAAATTAGAAAACAACACCACAAAAATATTTATCTTGCATTGTACATAGCATTTACATTTTTCGAATTGTTGTTGATAATTGAGCTAGTCTAAGTAAAATCCGAAGACTGGTGCTTGGTTTGACCTTAATCTACTTAATCACAGGAGCCTTATGGAAAACTGGAATTCGAACACTTCATGCCTCCTTGACTTAATTATTTGTGACTACAAGACTTAGTTCAATGTCTTCTTGACTTCCTAAGTAGAATATTTCAGAACGCATGCATGACTCTTGTTGATAATGACCTAGCTTACACAGTTGCACCTTTCACTTTGCCCACCTCAGCTGAAGTGGTAGAGGGATGGATTTGCCGGCATGAGACACAAGCCAATGGAAACATCGGAAGTCACACATTTGTGGTCATTGTACCTCAACCCGATCTAGTAGCCATGATTTCTAATGACAGAAGTTGTGTGTTGCAATAATGCTTCAAAAGAGGGATTGTCTATTGTCTCAAGAGGGAAAAGTCCATATGTAAATGCTTCTGTATATAGTATTAAAAAAATACAGAACCAAAAACTCAAAAAAAAGACGGGCAAAATTCAAAGAAAAATCAATTCCCGTCAGAGCATGTATATAATCAATAAGAATGGTTGAGCTTCGAAGTCACATATATGTGAGCCTGATGCTGGGTGACTTGGCTACACTGATCAGGCATCTTAGGATAGGTAGCTACACTGGCTACTGTCCATTCTTATCTCCACTTCCTCTTCTCAAGCTACTTGTACTTGAACTTAAAAGGTAATACCCCACTTCTCGAGGAAAGAGTTGTCGGATTGGGGAATTAGGGTCACCATGTTTGAGAAGACCAATTTTTACCACTTCAGCCGAGGAGAGCTAAATAGCACCGACACTGTTACTCATAGACACAAGGGATTGTGTATGACATCGAATTGTTCTGACCTAGATTTTGAAGAGACTTGGGCATAGTTTTGTTGGACTTAGAGTTTTGTGTTTTAAATCCGTTTTCCAATAAGGTTCCGACTGAACTTAATTTCAAAAGGCATGATTGAGCTCCAAACTTTGATTTTATGAGGACAAGTTTGAAAGTTAAAATCAATCCAAGTTCTTTCTTTTTCTTTTCTTTTCTTTATTTTCTTTTCTACACATATAGGCATACATGTTTTCTATGGACTAGCAAAGGCAAGTATACGTATGCGATGAATCTCTATTTCATCACCTTTATTCTTTCATTTTGACCATTTAACCCTAGAAAAACACATGTAAATAGCATTATTTTGCATGAATTAATATATATTATTGATAGTGTAAATATTGTATAAATACTGTATTTGAAGCCAAAATAAATAATAAAGAAAAGAAAAAGAAATGAAATACCAAAGGTACTGAATGATCCTAAACCCCGAGATCAAGGCATCATGATGACTGGGTTGACAAGGAATAAAGTAGTAGGAGATAAAGGTAAAAAATACACTAAAACCCATTTATCTATTCATCAATAAGTCCATTTTGAGATCTATTTTTTCTTTATTATTTATGCATCAAATCAATAAACTATGTACATGAAAGTTGTAGATAAAAATATATAGAAAAATTTATTTCACACAAAAATAATGCATATTATGCTTTCTACACTTTGAATAAAAATCCAAAATCCAAACTTACAGGACTTGTATCTCCTTCATATAAACTCAAAATTCATCAAAATCACCTCTTATTATATATAACTTTTTATTAATTATTTAATGAAGGTGGTTTCATACAAATTAGAAATACAAAAGTTAGGTTTTGAACTCCTGTTATATAATATACATGAATAAAATATCAATTTTATTTATTCTTTATATCTTCTATATTTTTATATTTTTAAAATTTTGTAAATATTATATATAGTATATTTACATACTTAAAATAGAATAAAATTCTAAAAAATAAAATAAAATAATACACAAAAATACATAGATGAACTATCTATACTTATACATGTATAATAAATACATATATTTATTTAACTGTATAAATGACTTCAGAAAAATACAAAAAAATATATTTAAGTATATTTAAGTTATAAATATATAAAATAAGTATACAAATAAACAATTCAAAAATAAAAATAAAATACATATTATATAGGTTAATATACATGTAAATATACATGCAAAAATAAAATACAATAAATTAACTCGAAAAAATAAATAAAATTCAGATTAAAATAGTACATAAAATAATAAATTTTTCTATATTTTAATAAAAATAATAAAACCACTTATTAATTTTAAATGAATTAATAAAGATTAATTTTACTAGTTTATCTCCATGCGGTCCAGCTGGACCAATGGGGGACGTCCCCTAGTTGAGCTCGAGTCAACTCTCTGACCTAGGGCCGTAGGTCTATCAACGATGACTTTGACCTCGTTTCTCCCATTTTTGGAGATTGTCCCTTGCACCAAATTGGATCGATGCCCTATGCATTGTTCTTCCTCGATCCTTGCACATACATGCTAACATGATTTCTTGGTCACCGAATCGCTGCACCGAGTGCTATTTTCGATCGAAGGCCACACCCTATTTAGCTTCGCCTCCACGTCCCATACTAGTTTGATCCCTTTTCCGCTGCAAAATCCTAATCCTCTCGCATCTAACGAACCCTGTTGACAACAAGAGATCCTAAGAGGATTCAACTCATGTATGCAGCATCAAATCGAGGTCGATCCTACTCAGCCACCTCCTCAGCTGTGAGCTTGCTCCAGGTCGGTCCAGGTCAGGAGAAGCTTCGTCATTTCTTGTTCTTTTTGTTCCTAGGTGTAGGTGTAGTAGTGTAGCTCCGCATTTGTTTCTTTGATTCTAACTCTAAATCTGTAGAAAACCCCAAAAAAAGTATGTCGGGGCACAGAGCCCCGGCCATTGATTCTCATCGAATCTCACTGTACTTTCCCCCCGATCACCTCCATCTCCTTTGCCTTCCACTGCTCTAAGCTTCACGTACCACGATCCAACCTGATCGAGCCCATATAATGAGATCAACATCTCCACTCTGCCGCCTCGGTGGAGACATCTTCCTCAATGCACCTCGCCTCATTTCACCTCCAAATGAACCCCAGACCCTTTTCTTCTATATATCGCAGCTAACCATGCAGGATTCCAGGCTCTGTCACCTCCTTTGAGGAATTTTTGGAACTGAGAAGCTGCTCCAGGTGCCTCAACTCTCTAGGGCTCCTCCAGCAAGCCCCATACTATGCACAACCTTCTAGTTTATGCAGACTTGCCCCAGATGTATTTTGCTTTGTGCCTCTCAGCCACTTGCCAGGTGGTCGGTGATACCCGTTGAAGCCGATTGAAGCTCAACAATGTTGACTTCTTCGATGGTTCTTCAAGGTACCTCTTGCATCATTCGATCCAGAGGGTGCTCCAGATTTGCCATCAACCTTTCGATTATCTCCAGATCCAATCGTTAGATGAAGACTGACTTTTGATCCATGTCGTTGATTGTCGAAGGGGTATCCGTCGTTCTATGTACGACACATGTTTAAGTGTATCTCCCTTTTTTGTCTAATCGTGCGCATCTAGTGTAATTTTATATAATACCCTCACACATTTTTTTATTTTAGTGTAGAATCTTTCCTCTATTATAATATTTGTTGTTTGAACCCCAAGTTTCCTCATAATTTCAATTAGGTCTAATCAAGGTCACCTCACGTGCCTGTGCAAGTGAGATGCCTGGAAATTTTGCACCTCACCCCCTTCGAGTTCTGTATTTTGTTTTAGTCCATCAATTTGCACATTTCATGTATTATTTTGAGTGGAACTTGCACATGGACCCCCGAACTTGTACAGATTGCATAAATACCCGTACATGTATATATTATTGGATTTTATTGGGAATTTTGTGTGTTTCCTCCCCATACTTCTTTGAACTATTTTGGAATAGTCCCTAAACTATGTATCTTTACAAAAATACCCCTACCAGGCTGCATTTTATTTTTGTTAAATTTCTATTTATTAAAAAAGTTCCTGTTGTCTAAAAATTTGAAGAAAATAGGATAAATTCCTTGAATATAATTCCAACATATATATTTTTTGTGAAGGTAATTTATTCTATATTTATATTTTCTAAAAATAAAAAGTAGAGCCACTTTGTACTGTTTTACTTTAAAAATACAAAAAAATATAAAAATAGTTTAAAAATTTCCAAAAAATAATATTTTTTGTATTTTAACATGTTTTCTCACATATCTAAAGACCCCTTAAAATTAGAAAAGGAAAAACCTAAAGATTAAAGAACACCAAAAACCTCATAAAAATCATTAATTTTTTTTAAATCCCAATACTACTTCTATTGTTCTTATTTTTTATTTCCTAAATATTTTAATTTAAAATTATTTTTGGAAATTTTGGAACTATATTTATATTTTTGAAATACAAAACTAGCTCTTTTATTTTAGTTCTAACTGTTATGCAATTTTTAATCATTTAAAAATCCACAAAAACTCGTAAAAATCATTAAAAATTCATAAAAATAGTAAAAAAGCTTTCAAATACAAAAAACACATTTTCGTTTATTTTTAGATATATTTACATCTATTGTCTATATTATCTATGCTATAGTACATATATAGATATATATACATTTCTACATATTTTATTTATTTATATTATTTTTATTATTTGTTTTGAAAATTAAAAGCACAAAAACATTTGAAAAAAAGAATCAATTAAAAATATAAAAGATAAAAACCCACAAAAAATTAAAAAACCTTAAAAATCCCCAAAATAATTGTTGTTTTTTATGAATTTTTGTTGTCTATCCCCCGTTCTCATTGTGTTCGACAACATACATGTACTTGACCACTATACACATTTAATTGTAGGGTTTATAATAAATTTTGATTCACACTTGCTTGCATTACTTTGTCTTTACATTGTGTGGGTTGATTGTTAATCGATCTTGACTTTAATGAGCGATCGCCTCAATGATAATTTGTCTTCATTTCTTATGAGGATATTTTTAGATCCTCACCAAAGCTGAGTTCATCAATGGCATCGGGAAGTGATACTTCTTTGTTGTTGCATTGAGGCAGTGGTAGTCGACACATACGTGCTAGGATGTTTGTACCTAAGTAGAAATTTCCTCTCCTCTGTAATTTGTAACTACGGTGAGCTCGGATTTCTTCAGAACTACATGTAGAGGTCTCACCCATTCCGACCATTTAGTGATTTCCTTCATGACTTGCCCCACAAATTCAGGTTGAATCTTCTTTGAAACTCCCAGGATGGCTTGTCATCTTTTTCCAAATAGATATGATGTGAACATAGGGCATGATTTATCATGTTGAAATCTGAAACGCACCATCCAAGTGCCTTACTGTTTTTCTCTAGAACCTTGAGAAGTCGAGATTCTTGATCCGAGGTCAGCCTCTATTGATGATGATCGGATACATCTTCTCTGAGCACGCAAGAAAGGCATACTTAGGCCTGCCGGAAGTGGATTTATTTTTGGTTTAGATCTGGCTTGCTTCTCGGTTACTTCAGTAAATGTGCTAGTATGTGGATGATGTACCAAGACTCTAGAAGTGATGCTAACCTCAATGGCTTGTTGTTGAATTGTTAATGTGCCAAACAGATCTGCAATGAATTCATCATGTCTGGACATGCATGAAGCTTCTGACTCAAAGATATGCATCAACAAATTTGATTCTGTCTCCTGAGTGCTATCGGAGCTTGTATCGACTCTGCTTTACTGGTCCTCCTTAGGAGAGAGGATTTCCAATGTCCATGTGTCATTCAAAGAGAGTTTCGTATCTTTGATTTATGCAATAAAGTCACAGTCTGCTTCAGGTGGTGATGCATGACTTTCATCATATATTACTTTTGTCTCACTGACCATGTCTATGGTAACTCTGTGATTGCTCGAGCTGAACGTGATCTTTCCAAACCCATAGTCAACCACGACCTCTGTAGTGTGCAAGAATGATCTTCCAAGGATAATTGGGTTCTAGAGTAATGGTGCAGAAGAGTCAATGTTAAGGACTACAAAATGAACCAGAAATTGCATGTCCTGCACCTTTACGACAACGTCTTCCAATAGACCTCTGGGTCATTTGATGGATCAATGTATGAATTGAAGGATCATGCATGTCTTCTTCAATGGTCCCAGTCCAAATTCTTGCAGTAATGATGAGGGCAAGAGGTTGATGGAAGAGCCGTTGTCAAGCAAGGTTCGCTTGAAGACTTGGTCAAAGATCTCGCATCAGATCAAAGGCGCCCCCTTATCTTGCTTCTTTTGAGGGATATTGATGACTGAAACCATGACCATGGTAAGGACGTGTTTCTCAACTTGTTGGCATCTGTTGTTGCAGTTCTACCGATGCTTATTTGTACATGCTTCCTTCAAGCCCTTCTTCACAACAAGAATGTATTCCATGGCTTGCATTAAAGGTATCTCAACAGTCAAATTCCTAATAATATCCACAACTCCTGGATCAAATAATGCACTTTTTCTATTTGTAATTTTTCTAGATTTTTTTATTTCATCAGAAAAAGGAATATCTACAGAGCTGAAATCAAAATTAGTGTTATTATTTATAATAGAATTCTTGTCCACAATATTTTGTATATCCAGACTATAAAGAGGTGTACATGCTAGAGATGATGGTGTTGCTGGTCGACTTTCAAAAAGTGCAGCCTCTGCTCCATCGGTTGGCTTTGGATCGACTACTGGTGTTAAATCTTCCATGGCTTGCAAAACTTTACTTTGATTGCAATCTTCTTTTGATTATTTTTTGATTTTTTTGTTCTTTTTGTTGATGGAGGAGGTGGTGAATGAAAACTGGAATGGCTCCTCCTCCTTCTTCTGCCTCATCGGACCTGAAGCTGGCACAAATGATGTAGAAGATGATGATTCACCTATATAAGCTTCATTCTTCCCTTTGATCGTGATAGAGGCAGGCGAGGTCCTACAACTCCTGAGAGTAACAACATTAGATAAAGCAAAATCATAATCATCTGATTCTATATGCACAGATGGGACATCACATTCTATCTACTCTTTCCTCTTGAAATTATTGGGATTAGCCTCGACCTGTGTCGATATAGGAGTTTCGGTGGCCATTAGGTCATCTGGCTTTATACTCATCTCCGTGAGATCTTTTACTAATTGGGCCAAGCAATCAAGGCTGGGGTTCATGGGAACTACCTCAGAAGATTCAGCGTACTGGCCACTTTGTGAATGTTGGGACTGCTGGTAGTGTTGTGGAGGTGGTGGAAGCTGACACTGTTGGTATAGAGGAGGAGGATGCTGTTGCTTGCGGTCTTGTACATGCGATACTACATGTGCGGATGGTACTGCAGTTGTGGGTACTGCTGCGATTGTTTCCAATTATTATGGTATTGTGGAGACTGGTTATGCTGATATTGAGGATGAGTCTGGGAGAACTATGCAAAGCGACCACCCTGAGGTTGGTGGTAAGCTCTGCTGGCTGGTGGCTAACCCTGGGGTTGTCCAGTAGGATGGGCAATCTAGGCATCATTGCTCCAGACACCATTAGCTTCATGTATCAAGGGTGATGGCGGGAATGTTGGATCAAAGGATGGTAAGAAATCTGTCTAGTAGACCACCATCTATTGTTGGGGTAGGGCCTGCTCGGGGGCATGCACGTAGTACACGTGATGGATTGTTGGCTGCTATTCACTTGGTTGAGGCTAATGTGATGGTAATGGTTCATCCTACTTATCAATAGGAGTTTCTAACGATGGTGTCACCGACTGACATGAACTGATGGTGCTTGCTAGTAGCTCCAACTTCTTGGTGATTTGGTACAACTTATCCAAGTGTTGCATTCTTTGTTCGATCACAATAAGCTTTTAAAGATCCTGTGACTACTTCTCGATAATGTCAACCTTAGAAAGATGTCCCCAATGAGACTGAGGTTGGAAATCTCATTTTTATCTGCCTCAAGGGATGTTGCCATGTGAATTGGCTTGTGGAGGGCTTGAGTCTATCTCTAATAAGCACGTGATGAAGAGAGAGCAATCTCTTCCTCGGCGATTTCTTCAAAAATCTGCCATACCACATCTTTATCTTTGTTAAAGTGTGATACCCCATTTGCAACATCAACTAATCTTTGGATCTCTATATTCAGGCCCCCTAAGAAGTGTTGGACCAACATGGTCCTCGGGTATGTCATTGTGGGGGCACTATTCCTATAGATTAAGGAATCGTTCCCAAGACTCATGTATAGACTCGTGGCTTTCCTGAGAAAAGTTGCTTATCATGGCTCGCATTTGGTTATGCCAGACGAGAGGGTAGAACTTATGAAGGAACATAGATTTCAGTTCCTCCCAGGTCATCACGATCTTTCCCAAATGATTGACCCAGTGCAGGGCCTTATCTTGCAAGCAGAAGGGCAACGTAGTCATCTTGACTACACCTAACGGAATGTTAGGGTATTGGGTTGTTCTGCAGATGCGAGAGAACTGTTGCAAGTGAACGTAGGGCTTCCCATTGGTATTTAAGTTAAATGAGGGTAGGAGCACAAGGAACGAGGGCTTCAACTCGAAGTGAGCATGAACTGGAAGGATGCGAATCCATTTGGTCATATAACTATCCTCAGGATTATATGTTTTTTCAATATTGATTTGGGGTTCTCATTACTTGCGTCATGTTTTTCTTGATCTGGACAGTCATGGGGTCCTTCTCCATCACCACCTCCTCCTATTGTTCTGCTCCTCATGTCATTTAGTATATCTTGGAAAGTAGTCTACACGAGGGCTTGTTCCGTCAGTTGCTTCCGGATGTCTTGTATGGAAGCCAACAACTGAGCGTTTACTTGATTCTGATCTGACAGGGAAGCTTTCTCTATTTGGGACGGCGATTTTCCCTTGCCCTTTCCTTGAGGAGTCATTTATGGATCTGAATCTGAGTATATGAACTCGGTGTTGGTATATAGGACTGGGTCTGGCTTCCATATGCAATGTAAGATAATCCCGATCAGACCACTTGAAATCGAACACCAACTGGCATGATGAATATGAGATTAGGGTCAATCTCAGATGGTCATTAATGGAGAAAAAGATGTAGATTGAAATCGATCTCCATTTGCAATAGATGGTAGTGGGATAAGAGTTACTGGTTTATTTAGGAAAGTGAAAAGAAAACGAGGAGTCTGGAGATCGGTTTGCAAGGTCCGAACCGGGTTCTCAGAAATCACCTCGAATTATTGACGATGTAGGTGTCGGCGCAGTCCCGACTAAACTATCCATAAATCATCATCGTGAAGAAAGAGAAGATCGATGCAGGAAGAAGGATACGGTTGTCAATGAGGAACAAAAATGAGTGTAAAATAGTAGAAAGGCTCGAAACGAGAAGGGTGTCAAAGAGAAGACACATATGATAAAATTTGCGCAAGTGCACGAGACTAGATCGTTGAACCTTAATCTAGATCAATGCAAACACAATACAAAATTGGATTCACCAACTCAACGCCAATGTGAAGCCGTAAAGGATCAGATGCTTTTACCTTTTCATTTTTAGAGTTATTATTTCTGGCATATCTTATAACAAGTCCTTAGCATGCTAACCCTATAAGAGTGAGAGTATTGCCAGAAAGGTATCTCATACTTGTCTTTCTCCTTTGTAATATGTAGTTTGTACTTTTTGAAGTCCTTGTAACCCTTCCTTGATCCCTACTCAGCCAAAGAATAAGAGGGAGGAAGCCGATAGGCGAAACCACTACCTTGGATCTCGCTCGCAACGGAATCACCCATGAGCATGCAAGGACCTTTTCAGATGCAAATTGATGAGACAGACACACCCATGAGGACATGGCCTAAGATTAGTACTTCAGACCAAGTCGATGTTCTACACAAGGTGGAAACATCATCGCTGACAGGGTCCTACTCGGTAATGTATGATAGAAGCACAATTACTTCGAAAATCCAGGCGATAAACATGGTAGTTACAGATTGGGTTTTTAGCTCTAATCCTTATTGGTTCGTGCCTCGCTCGTGGGAGGGGTTTTGTTCCCCTCCTAAGGTACCTGAAAACAATGAGGGCTTTATGAACCCTAGGTAATGAAGTCAATTATAGATTTTAATTGAGTTCAATGTTTATTTAATAGTCTTCTCGTTTTAGATTTTTGGGTTTTCACTTTTGTTGTATATGTTGCATAAAAGAGCTTAACGATTTTGTAGATTCTCATTTAACTCCTGGGTATTCAAAATTATAGGGAGATAGCGAAATCCATGCAAATCGATTCGATGATGGAAATCTCATCATTGAATCTAATGATGCATGCAGAGTTAGATGACCTACAACGCTTCCCAGCTCTCTCCATGTGGTATGCAAAAGCGATTTTTTAAACCTATCTACATGGAGGTGTGCAATTGACAAAATTACCCCAAATAATAGCCGCCGTTATACGTGAGGAACCATACGTTAATTATTCACAGCTCTCTCCATGTGGTATGCAAAGCATGAATTTTATACCTATGTACATGCCAGTGTGCAATCGACAAAATCACCCTAAATAAGTAGCTTCTATTATGCGTGAAGAACCATATGTTAATTATTCCCAAATAAACCTAGAGTCCATACTTGGAGACATCTCGATGCCTGCCACAACGCGTTCTGCTAGCACTGTATGATGCCTCTCTCGGCACATGGGTTTATGTACAAGTAACTACCATTAATTAATTTGACTAGATCAAAATGTAAGAGACTATATGCACATAATTCTTATTAGAGTTTGGACCTAATTACCGATTCAAGCAACCTAAAGTCTAAGGGCTCCGTGCACACAAAACAAATGAAAAGAAAGGAGAAAAACTCAAACCATCGAGAAACAAAATAAAACAAGGCCTTGAAAATGCGAGAAAACCACGATGAGGCTCTCGGGTGAACAATCACCCGGGTACTGGATCTCGTATAGAAGAGTAATGTCCAAGTCCATAATTATTACAAATTAATAATGAATAAATGAATGAATAAATATCTCTCTCGCCAATATAAAAGAAAAATATCTAAGTCAGAAATCTAGGATAAGTGGTCTCCTTGTTATGCCTCCTGCCTCTCCAACTGGTCATAATATATGGACCAGTCTACTCCTTTCTCGGTTGCATCGTCGTCCTAAGAGGTCATCCTCGCATAGTGGGCTTTCGCAACAAACACAACAAAAGCGTTGTATTAGCATAATGAATCAAATAGTTTATAAAATATGAAATGAGGTATGTATAATCAAGAGATAGAAAATAAATGAATCAATTAAATGCATACAAGGAAATGAATAAATGAATCAAAAAAAATAAAATAAAATAAAAATAAGTATAAAATAGGCTACACTA
Organism: Ottelia alismoides; assembly: GCA_037367405.1. Classification (NCBI taxonomy): domain Eukaryota; kingdom Viridiplantae; phylum Streptophyta; class Magnoliopsida; order Alismatales; family Hydrocharitaceae; genus Ottelia; species Ottelia alismoides. The sequence goes on from JAZKJV010010228.1 coordinate 441,454, forward strand.
CATTGCTCCCTAGCAATGGTGTCATTTGATGGTACGAGTTCTGCTATGCGGGTCTAAAAATGATCCTTATGGAGTGCGTGGAATGTCACTGAGGCGACCCACCAAAAGAAACCATGACCAATGAACATGTATCCACAACGTAAAAATAAGCAATTAAAAACGAAAATTGTAAGCCACAATTTATTATACTCTATAAACAAAATGTATAGCATGTGAGTCTGTAGAGGGTCGAACCACATAAAGCAAAATTAGGTAAATTCCTAATCAATGATATTATGTACATACTTGTCTTTTGTATTTGTGGGTTTTTGTTTTGCTTTTTTAATTTTTATTACTTTGATTTCTTTTTGGGTTTTTTAGAATAATAATAAAAAATATTTATATAAATTACATTAATAAATAATATAAGTATATAAATAATTTGGATTATATATATAATTATATACATGTATGATGTATGTAATATCTATCTATATATAGACATACACAGTCCAAAATTACAGGTTAAATATATTTTTTAGGCATTTTATATTTTTCTCATGTTTTGTATTGTTTTGGAATTTGCATATTTTTAGGTATCTTAGAATCAAAATTATCCCCAAATATGAATTAAATAAACATGTTGAATAGATTTGAAGATTAAAAATAGCAAATATAATCACCAAATCAATTTTAATACATCCTATAAAGTATAAATAAAACTCAGAGACGGAGGTCACTATTGGATTTTTTATGGATTTTTTTATATTTTCATGAAGGATTTTAGATTTTCTTAATTTTTACTCTTTTTGTTTACTATTTTTAGGGATTTTTGGTCTGGAGTTAATATAGGACATTATAAACAACATCTAAATTGTTTATATTGTTTCAGGGAATTTTAATAATTTTTGTCTTTTTTGAAGCTAAACATGGATGAAATATGCATCGTTTGAATTTTAATAAATACATAAAAGCTAATAAATGCAAAATAAAAATCAGATCATAAAAATTGTCATCCCAAGCATTTATATTATATTTACAAAATTAAATACCAATAGTAGCTATTTTTAACAAAATTAAACAAGAAATAACATTAAATAATCTAAATAGGACCCATTTTTAATTAAAAGAAATATTTCCTTCATTTCTGACCCCTATTACAAAATCCATGGGCAACATATAATTTGCCACAAAATCAATAAATTAAAAATGCCCTAGAAGGGCCTTTAAGCAAATAAAAAATTAGTCCAAGGTCCCATGTGCAATTTTTCAAAAAGTATAACACATAATATGTAATTTTGTATATTAAAAATAAATATAAGAAAGCGGAGGGGCACGAGCTTGCAAAATACTCAGCTCACATGGCCAGCAACGTGAGCTGAGCTGGCGTGGACCTATCGACAAATACACGACATCACAGGGGGTGGGGGTATATACAATTTCCCTTCATTTATTTACATAGCAGATAAATAATTGAGTATTAAAAAGAAATATAACAAGTTGGAAGGGGGTCTTGGTAATTTACCCCTTTATTTGCACGCTGACGAATGGTTGGATGCACGCCACCTAAGCAATTAACTATCCCGTGAATAGTTCCCACTTTGCTGATCAACACCTTGATTAGATCTGGCCCTGGATCAAACAGTGGAGGGCAGCCATGATCGAACAATGACTGCTTGTTCTGGAGGGGCCTGCTTGATCTAATAGTTTTGGAGTGTCTTGGAAGAACACTCCAAGAACTGTCAGTTGAGTTGCTTGGATTCGCTCCTTATCTCTACTCTGAGCTCCTCCTAACCTACTGAGAGGCTCTACAACATCCTGATAGAGATCCGTGTTGAATGGTAGTGGCTGATGAGTTTGGGACCCACTGATAGGATCCTGGACGCTCGAAGAAGGTCCAGTTATTTGGAGCATCCTCTTCCCTTTGAAAATCGATCCATTTTGGGTCCTTTGATGTGCCAACCTACAGAGGAAGAACCTCGAGCTCGAGGAAATTTGCCTTGACCATTTTTGAAGCAACTATGCAAGGTGAAAGGGATGAACGGAAGTGCTCTGATGAACGAAGGTGGAAGGAGCGCGGATCGGCTAATCTGAGTAAGATCAGGTGCAATGAAAGGGTTCTGGAGATGGAGTAATGACGGGGAATGACATGATGGCAGAACATGGTCGAAACAATGTTAGAATCACGGTGGAACATAGCCAGAGCAACAAGCTCCGATGATCGAAGTTCTAGATTCTAGGCTAATCGAATGATCTAAACACTAACTAATTACTAGAATGAAATAACATAAAGAAAATCTACCTAAGGAAGATAAACGACACTGCTCTAACATGAGGGTGTCTTAGGAAGTATCACGTCGCGGGAGCTCCACCTTTGACGGCTCTCCTCCTCCTACAGTGCTCCAAACCACGGGGAAAGCGACTCTGTCACCGACTAACTCTCACGAACATGATTGGGGGCACTACAGAGCTCGAAGAGGGATCAAGGAGGAAAGAATGGTATAGGGTCATATTTATAGACACGGTGGTCGAAGCTTATTGATCGAGGAGATGTGGTTGAATCAAGGTGTTGATTGGATATTTGGCTAGGGTGTGATTCAAGGATGTTCAATCTCTATGAATCGTGCATCACGCCTAACCAAGGCATCATGAGCACCAACAGGAAAAATGGACAAAATCTAGGGTCTGACATTCTGGCAACACGGGGAAGAGAGATGAGGATGTTGACCAAGGTCAACAATCCTCGCCTCTTGATTGGTCCACCTCAAACACTATAGGACAAAAGGCTAGCTTTATTCGAAATTAATTAATTAAAAAATAGTAAATTATTTTATTAATTTTTAGGTATAGAATAAAAAATGTTTATTATAGTATGTAGTATTTTTATATGATTTTTTTTATTTTCATGAGTCAATTTATTACCAATTACTTTTTACAAGTATACTTATAGGTATATTGACCTATGTTTTGGATATTCTATTTTTATTTGCATTTTGATTTTATTATTTTATTTTCATATTTTATATATTGACAACTTATTTTTAGGTACATAAATATATTTTTATTGTGTTTTCTTGATATATTATATATACTTAAACAAATAGGGGTGTATTGTATAATTATAAGCATAGGTATTTCATTTATGTATTTATATAGGTTATTTTATTTTAGTATTTTCTTTAAACTTTTATCCTATTATAAATATGTACATACCTTATAATAATATTTACAAAATTATAAAAATATATAATAATAAAAATATAAAGGAATACATAAAATGAATATATTATATAAGTAAATTATATAATAAGCGTCCAAAACCTATCTTCCACACCTTGACTCCAAATTAAATAAAACCACCTCCATTAGATAGTTTACTAAAATTATAAATAATTAAATGTGATTTTGATGCATTTCAAGTTTGCATTGAGTAGATATTGGTCTGGGAAGTTTGAGTTTTAGCTTTTTATATAGAGCATAAAATGTACACAGAGTATTATTCTTGTGCAAACTCAATTTTGTAGTTTTCTATATATTATTATCTACAACTTTCACATACAAAATTTATTGATTTGAGGTATAGATAATAAACAATAAAATGGGTCCAAAAAAATTCTTTATTGATGAATGAATAAATTAAATTTTTATTGTCTTTTTGGCCTTCATCTCCCCCTACTTTATTCCTTATCAACCTAGTCATCAAGATGCCCAGGTCTCGGGGTTTAGGATCATAAAATACTTTTGGCATTTTATTCCTTTTCTTTTCCTTCTTTATTCTTTTTTTGGATTTAAACAATGTAATTTTTACAATAATTACACAATAAATAATGGATGCTAATTTGTACAAAATAATGGTATTTACATGCACTTGGCTAGGGTTTAAAGGCCAAAATGAAGAATAAATGTGATAAAATGGAGATTCATCACTTCCCTATACTTGCCTTTGCTAGTCCCTAGCAAACATTTATGAAACAAGTACAAAAATAAAAATGAAGAAAAGAAAAAGGAATAACTTGGAATAATTGTCGACTTTTAAACAAGTCTTTAATAAAGTCAAAGTTTGGAGCTCAGAGAAGGCCTTTGGATTAATGGCGTGTTTGGAACCATATGGAAGTTGGATGTGTGACATAACAACCCTTAGATTCCACACTCCTATTATCCAGTTTAATTGACAACTAGATCATAACCATCCCCTTAGTTGCGTACTCTTGCTATCTTGATATGATAAAAGCATGCGCGTGAATTTGTTCAACTCTTCCCAGACAAAACCATTGAATCATCAACGCATCTGCTCTTCTGGTAACTCATCGTCATGAACATATATTCCATTATAAGGTCAAGTGCTCCCGATCTTTACAACTGAATGGGGGAGAAGTTAGAAGAATGGGAAAAGAAGTGGGAATGGACCAACGTATTCTTCATTCCCTTGTGAAGTCAGTCAGTGTAATCGATTATTCACCAAGAAGCAGGCTTTTTCTGAAGCTTGAATTTTTGTGGAATTTTTGGTATAGACTTATTTGGATATTTTCTTTGGCTTTGTACAGTTTCTGCATTCTTGTTTGTGCCCCGGTGGATATAGCATCTTTTGTAGCACCCATTTTTTAGGTCTTAGAAAAGTTGCGTCAGTAGACCATTCCTCATCCGAATCATTATCTCAATCCATCTTCAGTCTTTAGATATCATTGTTACCAAAATAAGTGGGTTAGAGTACCGGTGTTGAGCCATCACTGACAAAGTGGCCTTGCATCATCCTGACTTAGATCCTAAGATTTTTCAATAGCCCATCTGAGTTGAGCTAAGTGCTAGGTGTAGGGTCTCTAGAGTCGTACGGATGATATGAGGGTTTTATTTAAGCACACCGAATTGACTCATGAACATAGTCTTATGGAACCAAAAGAATTAAGTCAAGGTGACCTGGTTCCCATGAAATTAGGTGTATTAAGGTCTATTCCAAGTCCAATATTCCGATTGTATTTGGACTTGTTCAATTGTCTAGGTTATTCTAAAAATGCAAATGCTATGTACAACACAAGAATTGTTTTGTGATGCAGTTTTCTAGGTTTGATATTTTATGGATTTTTTTAACTTTTTTGCAATTTTTATGCAATTTTTGAAAAAGATTTTTCAAATGTTTTTGGAATTTTTGGATTTTCCAAAAATTTAGGGATTTTTAAAAAACAAAAGGTTTTTGGAATAAAAGATCGGTACAACTATTTACACGGGAGTGTATCTTAATAATATATATGAATCGAGGTTTAAAGGATTTACAGAAGAGTTATTTACTTTTATATACATATATATATACACACATTTGGTGGAATGTTTATTTATTAAGATGATGTGTATATATTCCACAACTTATTCGAAAATGATTTTTAAACCAATTTTGAAAACTATAGTTCAAAATATTTTTTACAAAAAATGCAAACATTTGAAAATTATTTTGCAAAGATTTTTTAAACAATATATATTTTTCAAAATATATTTGGAACCATTTTCCAAACATTTGCAAATAGATTTCCAAAGAATTTCATTTCACACAAAGAATTATTTTACAAACCAAATGTTTTTACAAAGGTTGAAAACATCTTATAGAGTGTTTTTCAAATAGTTTTAAAAATATTTTCAAATGTTTTCAAGTTATTTTTGAAATATTTTGCAAAACATTTTACCTAATTTATTTATCAGTATATACAAAAAGAATTTGAGGAATAATATACATATTTTTATTAGTTAATTTAATGAATTAGAATGTATATACATATAGTATTTTAGCCATATTTATTGCAAAAATATGAAAGTATAATTATGGATAAAGTATATACAATGTATATACGACCCCCCTATACTTAGTTTGAGCTATGTCCTCATAGATCAGAGAGAAAAGGAGAAGCCATAACTCGTATTAAGTATAAAAAAACCTATACTACAACAACTAAAGAATGACGTATGAAAGAGTCAAAAGAATGAGAGGTCGGCTGTCCCCCTATACTTAGAATCAAATAATCCTAAATATTGTGGATTGTACTATATGTAGGGAGGGCCAAGGGTGGAAATGAACAACTCAATGGTTCGTCCTGTCTCCCCCTATACTTAGGATGAGATATCCCTAAGTATAGACATGAATATCAACAAGGGAGGAGATAGGTAGTGAGACAAAGAATGACATATGAAGTCACTCATCCCCCCTATACGTAGAATGAAGCATATACTAAGTATAGAAACAATGAGTGTGGAGAACAAATTAGAAACTATACAATTGAAAAATAGAAAAGAAGACAACTAATAGGAGAGTTTTTTAGTAACATTATCTGAATCTATCAATGTTGTAGGGATTGTGGATACTTCTTCATTGCATATCACTTGGACAGAATCGACAACGATCAAGAAAGTGTCATGCTCAAGGTATGGCTTTAGTAACTGACTGTTGACGATGAATGGTTGTGTGTTAGATGATAAATATGATATCATAATGTTTTTGTTTCCACGTACTTCTTGTACTCTCAATGGCCATGTCTATTTACTTTTTAATTTGCTCGTGAATATCTTCAACTTTGCGTCAAATAACCACACAGTCTCGAAGGTCTTTTATCTGATGTGTCGGTCATGTCAGCATTTAACCTTTTCCTTGTACATCAATGTGTTATCATATGCATATTCTCGAAATTCTAGGAGCTTGTTCAGATCATCTTTTCTTTTCCGACCACCTTTTTGTGAGTCCAAGTTGCAGATATTAATTGCCCATAATAATTTGTGGATCAGTTCCATGAGCAGATTAAATGGCTTTACATACACAAGACAGTAGGGAGACATGCCCATGGGAGACTTGTAGGCAGTTCTGTACGCCCAAAGGACGGAGTCAAAGAGTTGGAACAGGTTCTTTTTGTCCAACTTCATGAGCTTCTGCAGGATCGTCTTGATTTCCCTGTTTGATAATTCAGCCATGCCATTGGTTTGAAAATGATAAGGAGACACGACTCGGTGCTCGATGTCGTACTCCTTCGTTAATTTCCCGACCTCTCTGTTAATGAAGCATCTACACCCATCTGATATCAAAATCTTTGGAATTTTGAACCGTGATATGATGTTCTCTCCCAGAAACTGACAAATTGTATGGTTGTTTGTAGCTCAGGCGAGGATAGCTTCAACCTAACAACTCATATAATCAACGACAAGAAGGACATGCTCGTATACCTGATTGTTTGGAAAGGGTCCCATGAAATCGACGCCCCAAGCATCGAGTACATCTAAAAACTGAATGAACTTTAGGGGCATGGAATGTTTAGCTGTAAGGATGCCTCCCAATCTCTGAAAGTCAATGAAGTGCTTCACAAACGCTGCAACATTCTTAAATAATGTTGGCCACCAGAGGCCACATTGCAAAACTTTCAATGCCATTATGTCTCCAGAGTGGTGTCCACCAGATTCGTGCGAATGGCAATGCTCGAGGAAACTATGATGTTCCTTCTGAGCAGTGCACCGGTGCCAAATACAATCTTCTCCTTCCATGAATAGAAGTGGGTCTTCCCATTGGTAGAAATGGATGGTGGGCAAGAATTTATCCTTCTTAATTTTTCGTCCAATCCTGTTGGACTATACTAGAGATGATGTAGTTCACAATATCAGCATACTAAGGGAGTTAATCCATGACCAAAATTGACTTGCCAAGAAAGGTTTATGTGATGGGTACACTTCTCAGTGGAGGCTATTGCTGTTAAATTCTAGAGAAGTGGTCTGCTACCACATTCTACGCCCCACGCTTGTCTTTGATTTTCAAGTCAAATTCATGGAGGAGAAGGTTCCATTTGATCAGTCTAGGATTGGCATCCTTCTTTTGTTGTAAGTATTGAATAACAAAGTGGTCAATGTAGATTGTGACTTTAGATCCAATAAGATAGGATCTGAACTTCTCAAGGGAACTACAACCAGCAATTCTTTCTCTTTGACAGTGTAATTTCTCTAAGCTTTATCTAGCATTTTGCTAGCATAGTGAATGGCATAAGTGATGAATATGTGATTCATCACTCTAAAAGTTGAAAATAGAGCCTTGTTCTCGAGTAATTAGATGCATATTTCTACTTATATTGCATAATTAGCATTCATTCATGCATAATAAATATATGCATTTTAGCATTCATATTTGCATTAAATAAGAAGCCCACTTCACTTGTAAATATTCACCTCTATATTCACCATATTTCACCTATTTGTATATATTTTATACTAACTCCAAATCCAATAAAATCAACTCTATAGTGTATATGTTACTAACACTAATTAAAGAAAAATATCAAAAAAATACTTGCAAAAATACCCAATAAAAACCCAAACCTTATTGGAGACCTCAGACCTTAGAATGCAAATAGCTACCTCATACAACCTCCAATCTAGATCTACTCACTTTCAGATTAATATACATTCAGAGACCTTCAAAATGAGACCAATTTCATTTAAATCGGAGCTCGTATGCAAAACTTGGGTTTTGGGGCCCCTTTGTACATTATAAGTATGTATATTTGTACCCTTGTATTTTTGTATCTTATTTGACCTCATCTCCATTTTTGGTCAACATGAAACTTGTAGATCTCATCGAGATCTACAACTTTCATGTTTTGAGTTTTCCAAATTCGGCTTCCTTCTCTCTCTAATTTCATATTCTCTTTCGACCATTCAGATCAGGCCATGTGGCACCCTCTGATTGCACCACGCAGCCCGCTCACAACGCACCACGTGCCTTTTACCCTCCGCCATCCGATGGCCTTCCCTCTCTCCTCAGCACCATCGTTCATCTTTCCTGTGATCCCTATCGTTCGATCGAAGCCCATATATCATCACAGCCCTCTGTCTCCGCCTTCACCTGCACCCTCCACGTGGCGCCATCGTAACCCTTCGATCAAATCACCTTGATCTAATACAGGCCATCCTCTCACGCCCTTCTCCCAGTTGTTGGATCACTCGATCTAACGGTCCAGAACTCGTCGTCAACCTCCAGACGCCCCCCTCTCCCATGTTGTCCACCTTGCGCGCGAACCACACCCTTTCTATTTTTGGCACGACTCCGGCCATCCTCTCCGCCTCTTGTCACCTACACCTCGTAGCCCACTCTACCCTCATCCTGGCCGACCTCCTCAATCGCCATGGACTTCACCCACATCGCTCCACGACCTCCACTAACTCCGTCACTTTGTCACCTGCTCCATCACCTTCAACCTATAAATACTCCACCATCAATGACCGTCGACCCCATCCGCCACTACAGAGAGATTCCCCGTGCTCCTCCCCTCCTCTTGGTGTCAATAATTAGGCGAGAAGTCGAGCGAGACGGCTTAATCTTCTCCGACGAGATCCACGGTAGCCCCGTCGTGCCGCAGCTCCTCCTGTGAGCTGCACAAGCTGAGGACCCCTACCAGCCTTCGAGCGATGACCAGGAGCTCAACTCCGAGCTTCTATCCCCAGGTAGCACCCTCCATCCCCCCTCCGATTTCCATCTTCATTTTCTTCATTGTTCTCGAAATTTATCCGCCTCCTCTGACCATTCCCTCTCTCGCCTGAACATCCTCCGAGCTCCGCCATGGAGCTCTGATCTTCGCGACCTACTTCATTCACCTTGACGACGCATCGCACCTCACTCTGACCAAAGCTCCGCCACCTTGGCGGAGCAGCACCACCGGACCACCCTCACTTCACCGCAGGCCTCCTGTTGCATTCGCATTAAACTCACGAACACACTGCACACTTTGGGTATCGAGCTAACCCCTGCAGGTACATTTTCCTTCATTGGCCAGAAGCTTCACCGTAGCTACTTCGACCTTCATCGCCTCCGGCATACGGACCTCCCCAGCTCCATCCAAAGCATTTGACGGCTCCCCAATGCTTCCCCAATCGTTCGCAGCGGCTTAGGAGCCTCCGAGGAGCAGCCTCGACCACAAGGGGAGGCGACGGAGCTACGCTCGCTTCGCTGGAGCCCAACCACAATCTTCACGATCGAACGGCTTTGATTGAGCCACGTCGCCAGCACCCCGCCTCCGTCGGATCAGGAGGATCTAAGGGCCCGCGATTGTCCACGTCTTCATCTTAGGATCCATCCGTAGCCGTTGATCGCCTCAATACAACGCTCCATCTTGCGCCACGTAGCCTCCGTGGAGCCTCCTCCCCGACCATTAAGCTCAGAGCTCCTGAGGCTATCCCGAAGCACGTCCGAGCCTGCAGCGCCCCCGAGCCGACATCCGAGCCTTCAACGCCTCTCGAGCCTAGCATTGTACGTGTTCCTTACGTGCGGAACTGGGTAAATTACACTGAGGTCCCTGGAAGTTTTGCAAATTACAATTCAGTCCCTGCTAGGAGCATCACGTGAGGCACACATGTTTCAGTGGACATTTTGCCCACATAACCCAGCATTCTAGGCAATTGCATTCAAGTCCCTGTCAGCATGTTTAATTTTTAGCAATATGACTTTATGTATTTGTAAGTTGGTCCCTCTCATTGCTTAGGTGTCCATTTGGCATTATTTTTAAGTTCTAAAAATTGCATTGTGTAGCTTATCATGTCCTTCATCTTATGTGATACGTGTCTCATTTTTGTGATGCATTTGGAATTTATTATTATTAAATTGGTGAAATTTTCCATATTTTGTCCATTATATGCCTTTTAATTCATATTAAATTCCTAATTGCTCCAAAAATCATCAAAAATTCACAGTAGACTTAGGATAATTTATTTTACATTGTGCCCAAAATCATTGCATTTGTACGCATCACGAGGCATGAATAAATTAATTAATGATTTATTAATTGATTTTTAATAGGTCAAATTCACATAGAATTTTAGGTTTCTCAATTTTCCTGTATTCATCATACTCAGATCTATCTAGGATAAATTTTATATCTAGAAATAATGTGTTTTGGTATTTATTAAAATTGATTTTATAAAAATCATTTTTCATTCATATTTAATTCACAGTAAATTCATAAAGTGTCAAAAAAATCTAAAAAAAATAGTGTAGCTTAATTTCGCCGCATTTCATATTCTGGCCAACTTTCATAATTATTGGACTTAATTAGATTATATTTCAGATTTAACCTGTAAAACTGGCCTGAAATTGCATTGTCTTTGTTTTAAATTGCATAAAACTTGCTAAAAGATAACAAAAATATTCTTATGAAAATCCGACCTTTGAATTTGCTCAAAATTTACCAAAGGAGATAGGTGCCTCCCTGAGTTCGACCTTGGGTTTGTGCAAGTAAAATAAATCTACCACTCGTGATTAACTCATCATTAATTAAAGTGGTTTTTATTAGTTTGTTCTACCTGACTACAACGAATGATAAGATATCATTAATTTGATTGAATTAACAAGGGTAGAATCGTGCTTTTCAAATGGTGTCGTTACCGGGGAGGCATGGCTTAGGTTAGTTTCTAGAGAATTTTTGAGGGTCTGATTTTTCATCCCAGGGTAGTCTGATCCCCGGTTTTCTTATTAATAGTTTTCTGTCATTTCATTTTGTGTATTTTGTGTCATCCTTTATCTGACCTCAATTTGTTTTTGTACGAGGAACACGAGGAGTTGAAGGCGCTTCGATGAACTTGCATTTCGAACTTTTTGAGTGATTGTAGGAGTGGTACACTTTTTGTTATTTGTTATTTTTGCATTCTGTCCAGCGGTTCCCGCTTGGGTTCTCGCGTGTGTAAAGATAGTGGAAATGTGTCCCCGTCTGCTGTGTGGATTGCTTTGTAGATTAGGCTTGCACGAGTGGCTCCTCGAGCCACTCTAGGATTCGCTTGTGCTCGTAATTCTCTAGGACCACACATTACACATAAAAGATGCACTTAGACCGTAAATATAGTCAAATTTAATCGATGCTTCACTCGCTAATAGAACTGCCTGTCTAGGAACGGATTTTATAGTCTGCATTTGCATATAGTGGAAAAAAGCTTTCAATTCTGTTCTTCATCCTACATAAACGCGAAGGGATCACTGTAAGTCTTCTTAACTCAGTACAACATCATTGATTTATCGTGCATCGACTTTTCTCGAATCCTTTCTCTTGGTTTTTCAAAACTTAGGTAAAAAGGAAATTGGGACTGGACGATAGGCGTGCTGTGTGGTTGGACCTAATCAATGATAACTTAACTTAAAACCGAGACTGCTAACCATTATTGACCAAAAAATCAATAAAATCGGAAATTCTGCTTGCGAGAGATTAACCCCGACCTTGTTTTCAGGTTGAGTGAGGGTACTTGAGTGTGTGTGAACACCGTAAGGCAAAGCCCAAATCCCCACCTTCCATATCACGTACCAACTGATCCTAGCAAATATCACAAGTTGAATTTTTTTAGATTCACTGACTAGTACCAAGTAACCTCCGCCTGTTCACAGGTAGTTAGGAGTGAACTAGCGGTACTTCGCGACAAGTTGCTACTAGCCCCCCGGGGTGAAGTTCCAGCCTTGTCAGCCTCCGCTTGCATGCAGGTAGATAGGGGCAGGTCTTTGAATCCATCAACTTGGGATAGGAGCGAAGAAAGGAAGGGCATTTGTATCTAAGGCGATAGGTTAAACAGGGGAGACGCATCCGACTTTTAGCCGACTCCCCTATAGATCGCGTAACTTCTTGCTATTTGTCTGAACTATCACACTTAAAACCAACAAGACTAATCGGACTCAGTTTCGGATCCTTCACCGTATTGAGTGTGAAAACACAGGGTTTGGATTCACTTGTTTGCTTAAGGTAGGAGTAAAATCCTATCTTCACTTAGAACTCCCGATTCTTCTTGCCAATCCAAAATGGCTAACTGGGGGGATATCCACTCCCGATTCTCTAATCCTTCCTTGAGCCCCCCACGAAGCTCATCTTCACCGGCCCAAGCGCAACTTGGACCAACCAGAGCTCATGACCCTCTTGAGGTCTAGATCCCTCAAAACCAGGGTGGTTACTCTCAAACCAACCCTTTTCTCTCCTCTGATCTCACCGAGGAAGACCATCACCTCGGTAAGAACCTCTTCCTTGATATGTCCTCTAACCAAGACCATCTTCTTTACCCAGGGCTAGAGGACAAGATGCCTCCTAAGCGACACTCGGATGAGGAAGAACAAAGAGATGACCCACTCCAGCAAATCCTTGCTCACCTCACCACAACCGAACAATAGAATGTTGATCTCATGGCAAGGATGGGACAGATTATTACAGCAGGAGGAATTGACCGACCAATGGTTGATGCCTACAACCCAGCAAAAAATGAGACGCATAGTTCGTTGGCACCTACAGTTCCCCCTGAAGCATTCGAGCTGAAGCCCCACTTTTTGAGCTTGCTGCCAAAGTTTAATGGAAATATAAACTAAGAACCATATGACTTCCTCAGAGACTTCGAGCTGGTTTGCAACAACTTTAGTCACCCTAGGGTTGGGCAAGATTATATTAGGCTGAAGGCCACCGCGTTTGCCTTAGGAGATAAGGCAACACGTTGGTTGAAAAATCTCGGGGTAAGATGTACAACTTGGATGCAGTTCAAGGACCTTTTCTTAAAGAAGTTGTTCCCACTCAGTAGAACTAATCAAATGAGAACAAAGATCGCTAGTTTCTCCCATGGACCCAATGAACCATTCCATGAAGCCTGGCATAGGTTTAATGACCTAATTCAAAAATGCCCTTGCCTTGGCATTTCAAAAGCTATCTTAGTCAAGACCTTGTTCTGTGGCATGACCCCAGAGATGCAGGGGTTAGTGAGTGCCGCCTGTGGAGGAAGCTATCTGAATAAAAATGAGAATTATGTATGCAAGATCCTAGAGCAGATGGCGGAAACATGCATGTCACCGTCCACTAGAGCCTATCCGTTGTCTCCATCAATCTTATCCAACGAGACAACTAGGAGGATTGTAGCAGATCTGACAAAGGACCTCTTTTCCAGCATGGGGATGATAGCAGGAAAGTTAACCATGGTCGAGAAGATTCATAGGAGGGTCACTGACCTTGAGTCACTCTTGCGATTGCCAAAACAAGTGGAGGAACTTACTGAGAGGGTACCCAAGATACGGTCACCCGCCCCTTCTGCACCACCTGTATTTGTGCATCGAGTTCATCTTGTACATGAACATGCACCGGGGCCTCAGAATGGCTGAGTAGAAGAGCAGACCTACACTCAGCAGGAGCAACACGCACCCCCATAAGTAGAGACAAGATACGAAGAGCCTCCGCAGGTGTTCATGATCAATGGGTCGTGGTACGACCATGCCCCGTCGGCAGACAGTCAGGGATGGGCAACGATCACCCTCACTGACCTTCCCTAGCTTACCAAGAATCCAGCTCCGTCCCCACACCACGCCTCATACAGTCCCGGCCCAGACAAGTGTACCAGCCTCAGCAGCACCAGTAGCAGCAGCACACGTTCCACTCAGGCCAGCAGGGTCCCCCACCTTCCCGTCAGCAACAACAATATAGGCATGACCAGCAGGGCCAATACAAAAACTCGTCCCCACGTCAGCCAGCCCACCCACCAGTGAATTGGAGTCCCTCACCTTAGCGATACAGACCCTGACTGATAGGGTCCAACAAATTCAGAATGATTATCTGGATATGAGAACCGATTTGAATCGTGTCTCTCGTACCCAGGACCAGCAGATGGCGCCAAAGACTCCAATTCCCACCTAGGTTCAGGCTAACCCGAACATCTTGAATAAAGGCCAGAACCGACCATAAGATCAGATATACTATTCAGATAATTCATTATCTGAACATGAGATCATTTCGTACGATAATGTTAATCATATGTCCCTCAGGAGCGGAAGGACCGTGATCATACCTGATCGGGCATGAGCACTGGAGGAAGAAGCTTCCAAGTCTCTACCCGAGGAGAACTTGGAGGCAGAGGAGCAGCAGCACCACCACCACCACCGCAGAAGAAGAGGACTTCTAACTCCTCCAAGAACCAGGAAAATCGCACCAGCAATGAGACCAACGAGATTGATGAAGAGCCGCACCTCCATAGGAGGAGGATGTTCCAGCAGTTGCGGAGAATGCATCACCGATCTCGCAGCAGAAATTTTCTTTTCGTCATTGTCAGAGTCCGAGTCTAAGTCAGTCACGGTTTGGGAGTCATGTACAGAACTCAGTTCCAAGTTTAAATGAAAATCTTTCAGTTTCGGAATTTGAGTTAGCATAAATAATCCTTTTCCCCGAGCTCTTAAGGCTGGAAAGAAGAAAACCAAAAAATACAAAAAGATGACCCTGAGATGGCAGAGTTTTGCAATAGACACATCAAGGTTACAATCCCTTTAGACAAGTATATGGATATGACACCTGCATTACAAAAATAACTTAAGGTGAGATGCACACCTACTAGGGTTAGCAGGAAGACCAAAAGTTGTGTTGAGAAACACGTTCTGTCGGTAGCCACTATATGTGCATTAAAGAATTTGTTTCCGAGGAAACGAAGAGACATGGGTGCATATTATGTTGTGAGCACGTCGATGACACTGCATTTGCACGCACTCTCCTTGATAATGGATCCTTGATCAACTTAATGCCTACGACCCTTTATGAGCGGCTTAATCTCGGACCTCTTAGTAATTTAGAGCCCTACTTCAGTTTGCTGACAAATCAACCAAGAGGTACCAAGGAGAATTGAGGAATGTTGTCATAAAAGTCGAGTGTCAGGAGTACATGGTGCCAGATCATATTAGGTAAGCCCTTCCTCAGAACAGCAGGGGCCTTATTTGATTATAAGATTGGGAAAATTCAGTTCTAAACTCCAGGAAGAGAAGAGGAACTTGAGATGAAGCAGACCAGATGGCAGAGGTCAGATTCAGAATCCAGCACCGAGTACTCTTCGTCCGAAGAAGATTGCATTCATGTAGACACTGTTGGGCCACGGAGACAGAACCCAGCTAGCACCGATGAGTCCCTCTCCTCCGGAGAAGATCTTGTGCATGAGTCAGTTTGTTAGGTCCTTAGAGACGAGTACAACTCAGAATATGCATCTCCCTACATCTTCGATGACTTGGAGGCTGAGTTGGGCCTGTCAGTCCTTCCCTCTTTAGGACAATCAGAAGATAAGGATGATGAGTCGGACGTGGCTTTCACCGATTGCTTGGAAACCTTTGATGATCCGACTCCAGAGTCGAATGAATTAATGGCATCAATTTCAAAGTCAAATCCAGCTACTAACAGCACATAGCCAGATTCGATTGAGCCAGATTTCCTTGATGATCAGACATTACCTGAGCTCAAATCTTTACCCACAACACTTAAGTATGCCTTCCTTGCGGGACAAGAGAAGAAATATCCGGTCATCATCAGCTCGCGATTGACCAAGGAGCAGGAATCTCGTTTGCTAGAGATTTTGGAGAAAAATCGCAAGGCGATAGGCTGGAGCGTCTCCGATCTCCACGGGATAAATGCCTCTCTGTGTTCTCACCTTATCTACTTGGAGAATGAGGCTAAATCCTCTCGTGAATTCCAACGTCGGTTGAATCCAAATTTATGAGAGATAGTGAAAAAAGAGATAGAGAAATGGTGCAACGTGGGTTTTATTTATCGCATCTCCGACTCAAAATGGGTGGCCCCAATCCATGTTGTCCCGAAAAAGTCGGGAATTCAGACAACCACCAATGAAGACGAAGTGGAAATCGTGACGCAAGTACCCAGGTCATGGCATGTCTGTGTGGATTACAAACACTTGAATGCTGCGATGAAGAAGGATCATTTTCCCCTACCATTCATTGATCAGATCCTGGAGAGATTAGCGAGAAAAGAATTCTTCTATTTCTTGGATAGGTTCTCGGGCTACAATCGAGTAGCCATAGCTCTGGAGGACCAGGAAAAGACCACGTTCACATGCCCCTTTGGTACCTATTCTTTCAGGCGCATGCCCTTCGGGTTATGCAATGCTCCCAGTACTTTTTAAAGGTGCATAAATGCTGTATTCGTCAAAATGGTCAGAGAATTCATGGAAGTCTTCATGGATGACTTCTCGGTCTACGGTGATTCCTTCGATTCCTGTCTTAGGAATCTGGACCGAGTCCTCAAACGTTGTTGTGAGGTCAATCCGGTGCTCTCCTGGGAGAAAAGTCACTTCATGGTGATGGAGGGCATTGTGTTGGGGCATGTCATCTCCAAGAGAGGAATGGAGGTAGACCTTGCCAAGGTGGATGTGATCAGACGACTCCAGCCAACAACCAACGTGAAACAGTTGCGGTCATTCCTCGGGCGTGTCGGATTTTATCAGATACTTATCAAAGATTTCTGTAAGATTGTCCGACCGCTAATTGAGCTTTTAGGCAATGACATGGAGTTTATTACTGATCACAAATGTCTCGAGGCCTTTAAGCTATTACAAGGAATGATCATGGATGCCCCGGCCCTACAAGACCCAGATTGGTCTCTGCCTTTCGAGATCATGACGGACACATCATACTTTGCTAATGGGGCTACATTAGGACAGAGGAGGGATGGCGTCTCGTTCGCCATACACTACGCAAGCAAAGTGCATGATCCTGCTCAGCGTAACTATACAGTTACAGAAAAGGAGATGCTTGCGGTAGTGTTTGCCTTGGACAAATTCAGATCTCACTTAATCGGATCCAAGGTAATTGTGTTCACCGACCATACAACACTACGCTGTTTAATGGAAAAGAAGGATGCGAAGGCACGTCTTCTAGGTGGATTCTACTTATCCAGGAGTTTGATTTGGAAATTCGTGATAAACTTGGAAAGAAGAACGTAGTCGCTGATTACCTCTCTCGTCTCGAGGATCTTGATGCTTTTGAGGATTCACCGATTTGAGACTCCTTCCCTGACGAGTCGATTTTTGTTGTCGATTCACTCCCAAGGTACGCCAATATCGTGAACTATCTTGTCACCAAGAAGGTTCCCAAAGATTGGCCAAAGAGCCATATAGACCGGCTAAAGTCGGATTCTAGACATTACCACTGGGAGGATCCGATCCTTTTCTTTGAAGAACCGGATTCCTCAGAAGGAATACCACAGTGTCCTTTCTCTATGCCACAATCTGGAGGCAGGAGGACACCATTCTGGGAAGAGGACCACATGGAAGGTACTTCAGTGTGGCTTATACTGACCGACTCTGTTTCGCGACACCGTCACTTTTGCGAAGTCGTGTCCAGTATGCCAGAGAATGGGAGGAACCGTTGGATCTAAGGTTGAGATTCCAATGCAGTCTGCCATCATTTGTGATGTCTTTGAGGGCTAGGGCATCGACTTCATGGGCCCATTCCCTATTAGCCACGGATTCGAATATATCCTTCTTGCGCTAGATTATCTGTCCAGATGGGTGTAGGCTATTCCAACCCGAGCCGCAGACAGCAGGACTGTCTGTAAATATATTAGAGATCATATCATCTCTAGGTTCGGGATCCCCAAAATGTCAATATCAGATGGGGGTAGCCACTTTGTAAACAGATATGTGAAGAAGCTCTTGAAGGATTACGGCATCGAAAATCGTGTCCCTAGTCCTTACCACCCACAGACCAATGGTATGGTTGAGGTGTCGAATAGGGAGGTGAAAATCATATTGCAGAAGCTTGTCCGTCCAGACAGGAAGGACTGGTCTCAGATCTTGGATCAAGTCCTATGGGCTTATAGGACAGCTTACAAGACACCGTTAGGAACCTCCCCATTCAGGATGGTCTTTGGGAAGCCATGCCATTTGCCCGTAGAATTAGTGCACAAATTAGAATGGACAATCAAAAAGGTCAACTGCAACACACACCTAGGGCAGAAATAGAGAGAAATGGATTTGAATGAGCTTGTGGAAGTCAGAAACCGAGCATACGACAATAGTTTGGTGTACAAGGACAAAGTAAAGTGTTGGCATGATAGATATATTAGACGAAAGACATTTTTTCATGGACAGAATGTATGGTTGTTCAATGAAAGGCTGAAGGTTTTCCAAGGCAAGCTGAAATCCAAGTGGACGTCCCCATTCATTGTCCGAGCAGTGCATGATAGTGGATGTGTTGAGATCTCAGATCTCACAGATGATGCATCCACATTCCTAGTAAATGGACAATTGTTGAAGCATTTCGTCGAACCCAATAAACAGTTGATCCATGTTGAGGAGATTGTATTCATGCATGAGACAGATTTAGCAGATACACATAGAGCCGTGCATGAAACCTTGTAGCAATAAACTCTCATCATCATCAGCATCTGGAAAGATTCAGACCGCAATCCTTGTATATATCCATCACTCCTTTACATTCTTCCCCTCCCTCCCACGACTCTAATCACTCACCCCAACTACATATATTCTCATCTACAACTATACTCAGGATGACCAAATCCTAAGTATAGGGGGTGAGAGTCACCTGAGTCCATTTACTGTACATTCTTCACATCACATCGGTCCTCATACCACTCCAGTCCTATACTTTGGCTGACTTGAACCTAAGTATAGGGGTGACCGATGCCCTCCTTGTACATATATTCATCCACTTCCCCTCTTGACCTCGTCCGCCCCGTTTTTTATCCTCTACTGCACTTAAGCTTCTAAGAGCCTAAGTATAGGGGGGCAGGACGACTTGTATACATTTTTGCTCCTTTGTCTCTCCTACACTAAGCACAAGCTATGTCTTTTTTCCTCGCTTTTCGTGCTCTGAGGACATAGCACACGCTAAGTATAGGGGGGCGTGCATATAGTACATATATACTTTACCCATAGCTCATACTGTTGCGTATTGTCGTATACATTTTGCAATAATTACGAGATAGGTAAAAATGGAGAATTTTTTTTGTAAAATACATGTATACTTGTATAGTGTATAACACTTGTATAATTTGTAATACTTATAAAACTCTTAAAACTTGAAAAAATTCAAAATCAAAGGTTTCTTATTTACTCTTACACATCATCTCTGCATCTGAAAAGAGGGAAAGAAAAAGAGTCTTGCATTTCATTCATCTACATAGCATGTCATTTGCATCTCATCTACATATCTTGCATATTCAAGGTGAAAAGCTAGTGGGTTCTGAACCAAGTTATGAATAGATGTTGAGGATAGACTTGATTTGACCTTAATTCACCTAATTTCAGAGGAACCTTATAGGAACTGGAGTTAAGATTTCTCAGGTCAAGTGACTTAATTCTTTGAATCCGCGAGTCTATGTTCACATGTCATCTTGATTAGTCTGAGTAGAATATTTCGTGCACACGCATGATTCTTTTAGACAGTGACCTAACTTGGACAAAGCACAATGCACGTAGCTCTTCATTGATGAGGTGGTGAGGAAGTAGAATCCTTTAGCTTGGAGTAGCTCATGAGTGGAAACATCCGTCCTCCTCTAGGGAGGGTAGTGCATCTCAACCTATTCTGGTGGTGTTGACGTCTGAGGAAGGGACGTTGTGGATTGCAATAATGCTTCAAAAGAGGGATAGTCTACTGGCTCAAGAGGAAAAACTCCTGATGTACATGCTGCACCTTGCATATCGTTCAAAAAAAAAGAAAGAAAGAAAAGAAAAAATGCAAGAACTCCAAAAAAATAGACAAGCCAGATAGAAAATAAAAACATGTCGGAGTATGTATATTAGCAAGAAGTATGTAGCCAGATGACTTGGCTACATTGTTCAGGCATCCCGACATAGGTAGCTACACTGGCTACCGTCCATTCTATTCTCCACCCACTCCTCTTGAGCTAGTCACTCTTGAAATTAGAAGGGAATACCCCGCTCCTTGAGGAAAGAGTTACTGGACCAAGTAATAAAGTTACCTTGTTAGAGGAGGCTGCTTCTTAGCCATTTCTGATGTGGAGAGCTATATTACACTTACACAGTACAAGTAAGAATCACAGT
This sequence comes from Ottelia alismoides, assembly GCA_037367405.1. Taxonomy (NCBI): domain Eukaryota; kingdom Viridiplantae; phylum Streptophyta; class Magnoliopsida; order Alismatales; family Hydrocharitaceae; genus Ottelia; species Ottelia alismoides. Next base: position 462,232 of record JAZKJV010010228.1, read on the forward strand.
CATCAAAAATTTGTGTTTGAGGATTTGTTCTGACCTGACTGTTGAGCCGTCTTGAATAGAAGACTTATGGAACTTGAAGTCTATTAGGTCTTAAATTCAGATCCCAATAAGGTTCCGTCACACAAGTAATCCAAAGGTCGAGTCAAGCTCCATTTTCAACTTTTGTTCATGACCTTGATATGGAACCCAATCTCATTTCATTTTTGCATTTCATTTTAGTTGCTCGGGGGTGAGAAAGGTTTAAGTATAGGGGGTTGATGAATCTATAATTCATCACTCTAAAAGTTGAAAATATAGCCTTGTTTAATTCAATGCATATTTCTACTTATATTGCATAATTAGCATTCATGCATGCATAAATAATATCTGCAATTTAGCATTCATATTTGCATTAATTAGGAATCCCATATCACTTGTAAATATTCACCCGTATATTCACTATATTTCACCTATTTGTATATATTTTATACTAACTCCAAATCCAATAAAATCAACTCTATAGTGTATATATTACTAACACTAATTAAATAAAAATATCAAAAAGATATACTTGCAAAAATACCTAATAAAACCCCAAACCTTGTTGGAGACCTCAGACCTTAGAATGCAAATAGCTACCTCATACAACCTCCGATCTACGTCTACTCACTTTCAGATTAATACACATTCAAAGACCTTCAAAATGAGACCAATTTCATTTAAATCGGAGCTCTTATGTGAAACTTAGGTTTTGGGGCCCCTTTGTACATTATAAGTATGTATATTTGTACCCTTGTTCTTTTTTATCTTATTTGACCTCATCTCCATTTTTGATCAACATGAAACTTGTATATATCATCGAGATCTACAACTTTCATGTTTTGAGTTTTTCCAAATTCGGCCTCCTTCTCTCTCTAATTCCATATTCTCTGTCGACCATTCAGATCAGGCCAAGTGGTGCCCTCTGATTGCACCACGCGGCCCGCTCACAACACGCCACGCACCTTTCACCCTCCGCCGTCCGATGGACTTCCCTCTCTCCTCAGCACCACCGTTCATCTCGTATGTGATCCATGCCGTTCAATCGAAGCCCAGACATCATCACAACCCTACATCTCCGCCTTCACCTGCACCCTCCAAGTGGTGCCATCGTAACCCTTCGATCACATCACCTTGATCTAATCTAGGCCATCCCCTCACACGCTTCTCCTAGCCGTTGGATCACTCGATCCAACGGTCCAAAACCCGTCGTCAACCTCCAGACGCCCCCTCTCCCACGTCGTCCACCTTGTGGGCGAACCGCACCCTTTTTATTTTTGGCACCACTCCGGACATCCTCTCCGCCTCCTGTCACCTCCACCTCGTAGCCCACTCTACCCTCATCCTCGTCGACCTCCTTAATTGCCATGGACTTCACCCACGTCTCTCCACGACCTCCACCAACTCCGTCACTTCGTTACCTACGCCATTACCTTCAACCTATAAATACTCCACCACTGGTGACCGTCGACCCCATCCGCTACTACAGAGTGATACCCCGAGCTCCTCCCATCCTCTTGGTGACATCAATTAGGCGAGAAGTCAAGCGATGACGACTTCATCTTCTCCGACGAGATCCACGGTAGCCCCGCCGTGCCGCAGCTCCTCCCGTGAGCTGCACGAGCTCAGGACCCCTACCAACCTTCGAGCGACGACCAGGAGCTCTACTCTGAGCTTATATCCCCAGGTAGCACCCTCCACCCCCCTCCGATCTCCATCTTCATTTTCTTCATTGTTCTCGAAATTTATCCGCCTCTCCTACCATTACCACTCTCGCCTGACCATCCTCCGAGCTCTGCCACGGAGCTCTGATCTTCGTGACCTACTTCATTCAACCTGACGACGCATCGCACCTCACTCAGACCAAAGCTCCACCACCTTGGCGAAGCAGCACCATCGGACTACCTTCACTTCACCGCAGGCCTCCCATTGCACTTGCGATAACCTCACGAACACGCTTCGTGCTTCAGGTATCGAGCTAACCCCTGCAGATATATTCTCCTTCATTGGCTGGAAGCTTCGTCGGAGCTACTTCGACCTTCATCGCCTCCGGCCTACAGACCTCCCCAGCTCCATCCAGAGCCTTCGGCGGCTCCTTGACGCTTCTCCGGTCGTTCGCAGCTGCTTAGGAGCCTCTGAGGAGTAGCCTCGAGCACGAGGGGAGGTGGAGGAGCTACGGTCGCTTCGCTGGAGCCCAACCACGTCAGCCGCAGGAGGCGGCGGACCGGAGGAACACGATACACAGTAGCCATTTGATCTTCACGATCGAACGGCTTTGATTGAGCCACGTTGCTAGCGCCTCACCTCCGCCGGATTAAGAGGATCTAACGACCCGTGATTGTCCACGTCTTCATCTCAGGAGCCATCAGTAGACATTGAATCGCCTCGATCCAACGCTCCATCTTACGCCACGTAGCCTCCACCGAGCCTCCTTCCGACCATTAGGCTAGGAGCTCCCGAGGCTATCCCGAAGCACGTCTGAGCCTGCAGCTCCCCCGAGCCGGCATTTGAGCCTACGATGCCTCCCGAGCCTAGCACTGCACGTGTTCCTTACGTGCAGGCTGAATAAATTACACTGAGGTCCCTAGAAATTTTGCAAATTACAATTCAGTCCCTGTTAGGAGCATCACGTGAGGCGCACATGTTTTAGTGGACATTTTGTACACTACCCCAGCATTCTAGGTAATTGCATTCAAGTCCCTGTCAACATGTTTAATTTTTAGCAATTTGATTTTATGTATTTTCAAGTTGGTCCCTGTTTTTGTACTCATGTTTAGGTGTCCATATGGCATTATTTTTAAGTTATAAAAATTGCATTGTGTAGCTTATCTTGTCCTTAATCTTATGTGACATGTGTCTCATTTTTGTGATGCACTTGGAATTTATTATTATTAAATTGGTGAAATTTTCCATACTTTGTCTATTGTGTGCCTTTTAATTCATATTAAATTCCTTGTTGCTCCAAAAAATCATCAAAAATTTACAGTAGACTTAGGATAATTTATTTTACATTGTGCCCAAAAATCATTGCATTTGCACGATCCCGAGGCCTGAATAAATTAATTAGTGATTTATTTAATTGATTTTTAATAGGTCCAATTCACATAGAATTTTAGGTTTGTCAATTTTCCTAGATTCATCATACTCAGATCTGTCTAGAATAATTTTTATATCTAGAAATAATGTGTTTTGTTATTTATTAAAATTGATTTTGTAAAAATCACTTTGCATTCATATTTAATTCACAGTAAATTCATAAAGTGTCAGAAAAATCCAAAAAAAATTAGTGTAGCTTAATTTCACCGCATTTCATATTCTGGCCAAATTTCATAATTTTGGACTTAATTAGATTGTATTTCTGATTTAACTTGTAAAACTGGCCTGAAATTGCATTGTCTTTGTTTTAAATTGCATAAAACTTGTTAAAAAATACTAAAAATATTCTTCAGAAAATCTGACCTATGAATTAGCTCAAAATTTACCTAAGGAGGTAGCTGCCTCCCTGAGTTCGACGTTGGGCTTGCCCAAGTAAAATAAATCTGCCACTCATGATTAACTCATCATTAATTAAAGTGGTTTTTGATTATTCTATTCTACCAGACTACAACGAATGACAAGATATCATTAATTTGATTGAATTAACAAGGGTAGAATCATGCTTTTCAATCGGGCACCTTGTCTTTCATTTGTCCTAAAACAACCCCAACTGCAAAGTCTGACACATCTGTCATGATCTCAAAAGGGAGAGACCAATATGGTGGCTATAGGATGGAAGCTTCCGTGATTATCTCCTTCAGTTGATTAAATGAAAGGAGAACATGTTGATCAACATTAAATTCAGTCTTCTTGCATAGCACTCTGTAAGAGGTTGGGCGATGCGACTGAAGTCTCTCATGAATCTCCTGTAGAAACCCACATGCCCCAAAGATGACATCACATATCTCACATTCTGAGGTGGCTCAAGGTTGCATTGATAACATCCACCTTTGCTAGGTCTACTTCCATGCCACGCTTGGAAACAACATGACCCAACCACGCTTGGAAATGACATGACCCAGCACAATTCCTTCGGTGACCATAAAGTGGCCCTTTTTCCAAGATAACACAAGATTGACTTCACGATGTTTCTAAAGTACTCTATCCAGGTGCTTGAGAAAGGCATCAAAACTGTCACCATAGATTGAGAAGTCATACATAAACACCTTAAGAAAACTACCAACCATCTTGGCAAAAGCTGCAAGCATGCATCTATGGAATGTGACAGGAGCATTACACAAAACAAAGGGGAATTCTCGTGAAGGCGTAGGTGTCAAACATGCAAGCGAAGGTAGTTTTATGTTGGTCCTCTGGGAATATTGACACTTGATTGTACACGGAGTACCCACCTAGAAAGCAGAAGAACTCCTTGACTGCTAATCTCTCTAGAACTTGATCGATCAATGTCAAGGGGAAGTGGTCCTTCTTTGATGCTATGTTGAGGTGGTGGTAGTCGACACATACACACCAAGATGTTGGTACCCAAGTAGAAATATCCTCTCCTCTATCATTCGTAACCATGGTGAACCCATATTTCTATGGAACTACTGATAAACTCCAAAAATCGATCGGTTTTGTGATCCACGCAAGGCGGGGAACACAGTCAAAGTGTCAACCAATCAAATCCTGAAATTA